>OX596205.1:13958611-14552846 GCA_951394215.1 Glyphodes perspectalis | reverse complement strand
CCGTGTGATGGAGGCCGCCCGGCGCCGTACATTATGCAAATGTTTGGGTGAGCCCTATTCCCAGCAGTGGATATCTACAGGCTGAGATCATAATGATGATGATTGTACTTATTATATTGTTTATATACCAATGTAATGTTATCGGCTATGACCTATTAGGCGAGGTCTTTGCTGACGCTAGTTATGTGTGTTGACCTGACCTCTCTCCGGTCATGTCGAATTGGGATGTTGACACCATTTATATTTAATTTTGAAATATCAATTCTGAAAAAGAAAGTATCGTAGTATGCTCTTAAGCCTTATTGATTTTCAATCATATTGAGTCTAAGATATTTTCAATTTTACAAAAAACTGCTTATTATTAAGTCAGTTGACTATACAAACTAGTGACGTCACACGTTGACAAGCCCATACAAAATCTATGAAGTGATTTTGTTTTGACAGCTCTTAAAAAGTATCTCAATTGACTAGCCAGTCAACATCCCTATTGCCGTCTCACCGGACTATGAGAATAAAGGAATAGAGAGTGCACATGTGTTTGCGCACACACTTGTACACAATAATATCTCCTGCGCAGTCGGCTCCAGTCCGGCTCAAGCCTCGTTGAGATTGGCCTCGGTGACAGATATCGGTTAGGAGGACATTATATACTATATGTATGTATTGATCGTTGTTGTGTTGCAGGCGGCATGAGCAAGTTCAGCGCGGGCACGGTGTACCACATCCCGCTGTTCCGCGCGGCGCGCGCGCCGCTCGCCGACCAGCTGGCGCGCATGCTCACGCGCTACCTCACGCGCAAGATCGGCTTCGAGGCCGTCATGCGCGTGCGATGCACGAGGTCGGTACCACGAACAGATTTATTTTCTATATCATTTTACTTAGGACCAAGATACTAGCCGCAGTCGTAATGGAACATCGCAATCGAGAGGGATTTTAAAATCGTGATGAAATCGGCAAAAACCTTGATAGTTACTTTTTTATTGCCAGTTACTTGAAACCTATTTTTTTTCACTGTATTTTATTATTATTTACAATTTCTTAATCAAGGTAAATTGTCAATCTCTTCAAGATCGCTTTCAATAAACAAAACATCTAATGTATTGATAATAATAAATACATTTCGTTGGCACGAAAATTTATTCCAATGTAATTCATATGAACCACATGACGCGAATATTATTTTCTCCAACTTTATTTTCGGTTAATTAGAAAACTTTACTAGATAAAAGAAAATATATTATATTAACTAACTAACTAAACTTCAGGATCATGAATGTTGAAGAGGCGGGTGAGGTGTGTATAAGGATCGTGCCATATGGCTTTCGGTTCCATCGGCATACCCCGCTAGGGAAGTGGCGTAAAGTTTATATTATATTAAGTCATATATATACGAAAATAATAAAGATACAGTGTAACAACTGCTAGATTTAGTGACGTCACGTAAAATATTAACGCCCTGTATCTACGTATTTTTTTGGCTACTGAACATAGCATCACGCCTATAATCCCCGAAATAGTGGGTAGAGTCCAAGGGGAAGCAGGCCGTTTTAACCATATTCAGCCAAAATCAAAACTGGGCTGGGTTAGAGGGAAAATTGTGAAAAAGTAGTGACAAGTGGCTAGCTAATTTTTGGCTACTGGGCAAAAGAAATAGTATGTCTTCAATACTTGTTGTAATGTATCACACTGCTATAGCAGGTCTGCTTAACGAGTCCAGTTTATTTATACTGAATCGACGAGTATTTAGTCGTAATGAAATTAAATTGAACCCTATTCTAACAATCCGCGGCACGTAGGGGCATCACGATCCACACGTTCCACGGCAACTTCTTCGTGCGCTCGACGGACCTGCTCTCGCTGCCGAACGTGTCGCCCGACGCGGGCTTCGGCATGCAGCTCACCATCGAGGAGTCGCTCTCCGACCTGCAGCAGGTCTGCTTCCAGGCGGCCCTGCTCTACACCAGCAGTAAAGGTGGGTAGATACCTAGCTAATCGGATGTTGACTATGTGGGGATAGTTATTACGTTATTTATCGACTGAGCTTCTCTATCGGAAAGTAAAGCTTAATGAGGATTTTCAACGTGTTTATGACGTCAGGTGAAAGGCGGATACGAGTGCACACGATGGCGCTGCCGATAGCGACCACGCTGCCCGACGTACTGCACGCCGCCGACCAGCAGTGTATAGTCGGCTTGCTCGCCAAGATGGGTAAGTTTTGTTGACTGGTTTTAATTTTTTTTTAATGTTTTTATCGGAGTTCTTTTTGTTACGTTTAGTTAAATACTTTTTAAGAAGAAGACATGAGTTACCTAAATGGAAAATTGTGAAACAGAGAAAACGTTCTCGAGACTGTATGGCTATTGGCCAACTCAATTATTACGATATAGTAGTAGTCAAGGAACACAGTAAATATTTTAAATTCCTAGACCAATATGGATCGCGTTTTGACGGTTGATCGAAATTGCGATTGGTGGAGCTTTATACCTTATTCCGATTCCGATTTTTGTTACCGGGCTTTTTACTTGTACTTGACTATACAAGTGGTGTCCAGTGTGTCATCTGACTTTTTAAGTCTAAAGTGTTAAATATGCATGCATGTGTCCCCAGCGGTGGACCGGTGCGTGTCGGCATCGATGGCGGAGGCGCGAGAGGCCCTGATCAACGTGGCAGTGGACGTGCTGTCGGCGCACAAGCTGGCGCAGAACCTGCCCGCCGGCGCGCTCTCCGCCGCGCTGCACGCGCCCGCCTCGCTGCGCCTGCTGCCGCTCTACCTGCTGGCGCTGCTCAAGAGGGTCAGTACCGCTTGCTGCAGCGAGACGTAGCAGTGACGTGCTGTCGGCGCACAAGCTGGCGCAGAACCTGCCCGCCGGCGCGCTCTCCGCCGCGCTGCACGCGCCCGCCTCGCTGCGCCTGCTGCCGCTCTACCTGCTGGCGCTGCTCAAGAGGGTCAGTACCGCTTGCTGCAGCGAGACGTAGCAGTGACGTGCTGTCGGCGCACAAGCTGGCGCAGAACCTGCCCGCCGGCGCGCTCTCCGCCGCGCTGCACGCGCCCGCCTCGCTGCGCCTGCTGCCGCTCTACCTGCTGGCGCTGCTCAAGAGGGTCAGTACCGCTTGCTGCAGCGAGACGTAGCAGTGACGTGCTGTCGGCGCACAAGCTGGCGCAGAACCTGCCCGCCGGCGCGCTCTCCGCCGCGCTGCACGCGCCCGCCTCGCTGCGCCTGCTGCCGCTCTACCTGCTGGCGCTGCTCAAGAGGGTCAGTACCGCTTGCTGCAGCGAGACGTAGCAGTGACGTGCTGTCGGCGCACAAGCTGGCGCAGAACCTGCCCGCCGGCGCGCTCTCCGCCGCGCTGCACGCGCCCGCCTCGCTGCGCCTGCTGCCGCTCTACCTGCTGGCGCTGCTCAAGAGGGTCAGTACCGCTTGCTGCAGCGAGACGTAGCAGTGACGTGCTGTCGGCGCACAAGCTGGCGCAGAACCTGCCCGCCGGCGCGCTCTCCGCCGCGCTGCACGCGCCCGCCTCGCTGCGCCTGCTGCCGCTCTACCTGCTGGCGCTGCTCAAGAGGGTCAGTACCGCTTGCTGCAGCGAGACGTAGCAGTGACGTGCTGTCGGCGCACAAGCTGGCGCAGAACCTGCCCGCCGGCGCGCTCTCCGCCGCGCTGCACGCGCCCGCCTCGCTGCGCCTGCTGCCGCTCTACCTGCTGGCGCTGCTCAAGAGGGTCAGTACCGCTTGCTGCAGCGAGACGTAGCAGTGACGTGCTGTCGGCGCACAAGCTGGCGCAGAACCTGCCCGCCGGCGCGCTCTCCGCCGCGCTGCACGCGCCCGCCTCGCTGCGCCTGCTGCCGCTCTACCTGCTGGCGCTGCTCAAGAGGGTCAGTACCGCTTGCTGCAGCGAGACGTAGCAGTGACGTGCTGTCGGCGCACAAGCTGGCGCAGAACCTGCCCGCCGGCGCGCTCTCCGCCGCGCTGCACGCGCCCGCCTCGCTGCGCCTGCTGCCGCTCTACCTGCTGGCGCTGCTCAAGAGGGTCAGTACCGCTTGCTGCAGCGAGACGTAGCAGTGACGTGCTGTCGGCGCACAAGCTGGCGCAGAACCTGCCCGCCGGCGCGCTCTCCGCCGCGCTGCACGCGCCCGCCTCGCTGCGCCTGCTGCCGCTCTACCTGCTGGCGCTGCTCAAGAGGGTCAGTACCGCTTGCTGCAGCGAGACGTAGCAGTGACGTGCTGTCGGCGCACAAGCTGGCGCAGAACCTGCCCGCCGGCGCGCTCTCCGCCGCGCTGCACGCGCCCGCCTCGCTGCGCCTGCTGCCGCTCTACCTGCTGGCGCTGCTCAAGAGGGTCAGTACCGCTTGCTGCAGCGAGACGTAGCAGTGACGTGCTGTCGGCGCACAAGCTGGCGCAGAACCTGCCCGCCGGCGCGCTCTCCGCCGCGCTGCACGCGCCCGCCTCGCTGCGCCTGCTGCCGCTCTACCTGCTGGCGCTGCTCAAGAGGGTCAGTACCGCTTGCTGCAGCGAGACGTAGCAGTGACGTGCTGTCGGCGCACAAGCTGGCGCAGGACTTGCAGAAATAAATATCTGCAACCATTGATATCACTTCAATATAGACTACATACATACATACATAACATCATGACTGTACATCCCTTTAACCACATTCAGCCAAAAAATTTAAAATTGTGAAAAAGTAGAAACAAGTAGCTAGCTCGTCGCCTACACAATCGCATATCCAAAACCCAATTTAGCGTCATTCGCCTTTTACGACATCCTGGGCAAGGAACACAGTTGCCGTATTCTTTTTAAGTCCCAGACCAACATGGGACAATATTGACTAACATAATGTTACGTTCACAGAGAGCGTTCCGCACTGGCACGTCGACGCGGCTGGACGACCGCGTGGCGGACATGTGCGACATGAAGACGATGCCGCTGGCGCAGCTGCTGCGCGCCGTGTACCCCGACCTGTACCCCGTGCACGCGCTGCGCGAGCACACGCCGCGACCCGACCACGACGACGACCCCGCGCCCGACCCGCCGCGCCTGCAGCTCTCGGCCGAGAGGTCAGCGATTACAGCGACAAAACTAATTATTTTAACATATTAACATCACCAGGTCCGCCTTTAAACTAATGAAGACCCTGGGCACATTATTAAATATTAAAGTTTGTGGGTAATAAATGTCGATGATCCATTGGTAATCTAGAATCTAGGGCACGTGCCCAAACTGTCCCGTGGGAAAGAGGGGACTAAACATCACACCTGTAGTCCCCGAAGAGTTAAAGGGGCAGCAATCCCCTTTAATCTCATTCAACCAAAAAACAATTGGGCTACCAAAAGTGTTATGGGCGCTATTAGCGAAGATGATGTGTATACAGCCTTTTCCAATATTTGGTATAGATATACCTCGTAATAGACACTGCGAGTACACGCTACGCGTGTGTTACTATGTGCAGCGTGTATTATATTACTCCTTACTCTAGTACCTAGGTGTTTTAATACTTAGATGTTTTAATAAAATATATTTTTTCAGAATAAACTCTAATGGCGCGTACCTGTTCGACGACGGCGACACGATGATAATCTACGTGTGCCACGCGGTCAGTCCGGCGTTCCTGTCGGAGACGTTCGGTGTCGCGGCGTTCAGCCAGCTGCCCGACGAGGCGCGCAGCCTGCCGCGCGTCGACAGCGAGGGCAACGCGCTGCTGCACGCCTTCGTCGACAAGCTCAACGACGACCGGCCCTACGCCTCCAGCGTGCGCGTGCTCAAGTGAGTGTAGCCTGTAGCCAGCTGCCCGACGAGGCGCGCAGCCTGCCGCGCGTCGACAGCGAGGGCAACGCGCTGCTGCACGCCTTCGTCGACAAGCTCAACGACGACCGGCCCTACGCCTCCAGCGTGCGCGTGCTCAAGTGAGTGTAGCCTGTAGCCAGCTGCCCGACGAGGCGCGCAGCCTGCCGCGCGTCGACAGCGAGGGCAACGCGCTGCTGCACGCCTTCGTCGACAAGCTCAACGACGACCGGCCCTACGCCTCCAGCGTGCGCGTGCTCAAGTGAGTGTAGCCTGTAGCCAGCTGCCCGACGAGGCGCGCAGCCTGCCGCGCGTCGACAGCGAGGGCAACGCGCTGCTGCACGCCTTCGTCGACAAGCTCAACGACGACCGGCCCTACGCCTCCAGCGTGCGCGTGCTCAAGTGAGTGTAGCCTGTAGCCAGCTGCCCGACGAGGCGCGCAGCCTGCCGCGCGTCGACAGCGAGGGCAACGCGCTGCTGCACGCCTTCGTCGACAAGCTCAACGACGACCGGCCCTACGCCTCCAGCGTGCGCGTGCTCAAGTGAGTGTAGCCTGTAGCCAGCTGCCCGACGAGGCGCGCAGCCTGCCGCGCGTCGACAGCGAGGGCAACGCGCTGCTGCACGCCTTCGTCGACAAGCTCAACGACGACCGGCCCTACGCCTCCAGCGTGCGCGTGCTCAAGTGAGTGTAGCCTGTAGCCAGCTGCCCGACGAGGCGCGCAGCCTGCCGCGCGTCGACAGCGAGGGCAACGCGCTGCTGCACGCCTTCGTCGACAAGCTCAACGACGACCGGCCCTACGCCTCCAGCGTGCGCGTGCTCAAGTGAGTGTAGCCTGTAGCCAGCTGCCCGACGAGGCGCGCAGCCTGCCGCGCGTCGACAGCGAGGGCAACGCGCTGCTGCACGCCTTCGTCGACAAGCTCAACGACGACCGGCCCTACGCCTCCAGCGTGCGCGTGCTCAAGTGAGTGTAGCCTGTAGCCAGCTGCCCGACGAGGCGCGCAGCCTGCCGCGCGTCGACAGCGAGGGCAACGCGCTGCTGCACGCCTTCGTCGACAAGCTCAACGACGACCGGCCCTACGCCTCCAGCGTGCGCGTGCTCAAGTGAGTGTAGCCTGTAACCAGCCGCCCGACGACCCTCCAGCCACGTCCCTAGATATAAAATACCTGGTACTGTCCAGATATTCTTCTGATCTGTTTCGTTGACTACTCACTGTGCACCGTTGCCTCTTTTTCAACTTCAATTCAAGGCGCAGTTTTTAGATCATGTGAACTGCTTGCAATTTTAGATTATGTATGAATTTGAATAGTGTCCGTATCGGCCAATGAGGGTTTTTTTAATTAAAACATCCAAAAGATGGCGTAACTGTGACTTGCGGTCTTGTCACCCTCCTCATTGGTTAGTTGTCAGACCAAACTGACATGCTGTCATCAAGGAGCCAATAGTGACAGTGATAAGACCACGAGACTCCCTCGTGCCATCTGGCGGATTTTGTATTTTTGAAAACCCTCATTGGCTTTAATTCAGTTTCTATAAGATACTTACTTTATGTTATGCGAAGTATATATAAATCAATATAAATAATTTAATCACGTGACTTCCTAAACAGAGACAACTCGCCGTCCCGCCAGCTGCTGACCGAGCGACTAGTCGACGACCGGGTCGAGTCCGCGTTCTCCTACTACGAGTTCTTGCAGCACGTCAAGAGCCAAGTGAAATGAGTGCGGCGCCGCTCCGCGGTTAGTTCAGCGAGCGTGCCGCCCGCGGCGATCGGACACTGCCCCTGCGTGCGCTAACTTGTTTTTATCGGCTTGTCGTTTACGAGATTCGCGAGAACCATTCGAATATGTAAGCGTAGTGCTAGTAGACCTATTTTAAGAGCGACTGTCCCAAGGTTGCAGTCAATCAGTTTGAATTTGAATGTAGGACTTACGGTTCGATAGGTTAATAATGACGTTTCGGATAAGGCGACTCGATTCGAAGCATTTTTATACCAATCGTCCGTTGTTTGTAGGACGGGGAATGTCCTAGAATGAGACTATGTGATTGGGTGGCGATTTTTAATATAAATAAGTAGAATTTGCAATGGCAATGGTTGCTGATTCATATTGGTTGACTGCTTGAGACAAGAGGTTTGAAGTTTAAGACAGGTTTACTAGTACAAGCATAAACCCTTCCGTGATAAATAGGTGTAGTTGAGTCTGCGAGGTGTTTCAGTGTTGAAGCGTAACCAAGGCGACCTCTCGTCGTGCCTGTTTCTGTTTACAGACTCTTCCGATATTAGATCTATCTAGATACAGACTTGTAAAGATCTAGTAGAAACCGCTAGTACTGTCTAGACATGGAGAAGAAAATATGACTGCGCCAACAAGGCAAGGCGTCGATTATTTGAGTTATCTAAAATTTTACTGCCTCGTTGGTCTAGTGGTGGTATGCGCCTCCTAAGGACCAAGAGGTCCTGGGTTCAAATCCCGGGTCGGGCCAAACATTTTTGGCTGGGTATTTCAATATTGAAATTACTCAGAAACAGCCCCTGCCCCTGAAAGCACGTTAAGCCCTTGATCCAGCGCCTGACCTCTCTCCCGTCATGTTGAATTGCTGTCTCACCGGACTATGAGAGTGAAGTGTTTGCGCACACACTTGTGCACTATAATATCTCCTGCGCAGATGGCTAATCCTCGCTGAGATCGGCCGCCGTGACCGAAATCGGTTAGGAGGACGTTATCATTATTATCTCAAAATTACGTCATGGCGCAGCAGTGTAATACACTAAACCGTGAGTAGCGGGTAGTATTGGGCGCGATGTATAACAACCACCGCTACCTCGTATCATTCCGCTCCTCGCTGTTGTTAAAGACACAGCTTTAGACTCGTTTCTAGATCTTACTACTTCTATTAATTTAGATGGATCTAACGTTGGGACGAGCTAATCCACTGGTGGTACTAGTCCTCTACATTTTAGACCTATTTGTAAGTAAAGTGCCAGAGTGATACACACAAGTTACGAAATTATGGCAGCAATAATATGATGAGGCTACAGAGACATTTAAAATTTAAGTTCGGAGCAATAGTTAGTAATAAATTGAGCTTGTCCAAGTATTGAGGAGGAAACGTCACGTGTTGTATGGGAGACTCGAATATCGTATTGCTTTTAGTTTATGTAGATGCATTTTTAAGGCAACGGAAAGCGACTGAATGGTTTAGTTGATATTAAATTATACACTCGGATAGAACGTGGAAATATAGCATAATAAATTACGAAACATAAGACTATTGTATAAATATTAAATAGGCATTATATTTATTAAATGCGCAAGTGGGCTTACTGGATATTTCAATGCTCAGCGGCAGCACTATTCGCGTAGACGCGTCTAAAATACTCTATCAGAGCTACGATACTGGTGTTAAATGCATAGAATCTGCTAAAATACGCTAAAATCCAAGGAATATATTGTGTTCATTATTATAATCTATACAAAAACACAATATTTTTTAAATAAGACCATAGTAGTAATAAGAATCAATTTATAGTTAAATTGCACTGAATTGTACGAAAACGAGGATTTTATTGAAGTTACACTGAGTTGTACTAAAACGATTGAATTGTAACTTTAATGAAATCGATCGATTAGAACTTATACTTTTGAGCCGGAGAACGATGCCAACAGACAATTGACGTATTTTTTTTTAATTTCAAAACATTGTTCTATACATAGAAATTGTCTAGAAATGGCACATTTGACGCGCACCATTAAATATCATAAAGTCAATTGTTCATCCTAAATTAATCGTAGATTCTATCAAAATAAGACCACTATTCAGAAGTAAACCAATTTCTCCTTTTGTAAGAATCTATAGTTTCGAACTATACGCGATTGGTGTCGGCGTTCTATAGACTCAATATGTTGATTTCGTGAGTCTCTGAATAGTTTGATCATTCGGCCTTAAATCTAGAAAATTCTTACATTATCTCACAATGAGCTCGGGTTTCTATACGAACGGGACGTTTCGACTTAACCCTCGTCGGACACTAGACAGCTGGTTTTCGATCGGAACTCAACGCAAGGTTTGTTGAACGGCGAGAGACTACGTCAGGCCCGGTCTCTTGCGCATTGTTGGTAGCGGTGAATGACGTGTGACGTCGCTAGTATACTTTCATTGTATATCACAGTTTCTACGGTGAATATTGTGTTATTGAAATGTTCAGTGTTCGATTTGAGGAAATAATTGTACTGAGTTATCGCGTTTTGGCTTTCGAAAATTATTTTGTGGTTATTATTTATTTTTCTGTATGCAGTATTGTATGTTCTATAGGCCCGCCGTGAGAGAATTCGTCGTCTGTGAAATATAGTTCTATAATAAGCCGTAACTGTATAGACATTTGACTAAATAGGTAAGACTATAAATATAGGATTGCATTTCGCAAATTTTCGCGTTCTGCGAGCTAATGTAAATCTAGATGGTGTATGGTTTATAAAATACTGTTCGTTTCTGGAATAAGCTTTCGGCACTGTGTATTGTAAATTCTATCATAATTCTAGCTAGTGATCATTACTCAATCCGAAATATGCTAAGTTATGTTTCTCCTAATATTTTCATTATGTAATAAGATGTGATTATTTGTTCTTTTTTCTTAATAAATTCGTTATTCTGTATACATTATTTAACGAATAGACGAATGATGTATCTATTACATATTTAGAGAGTGGCAAATTCGAATGTGTATTTTTATCAAGTTTAAGTGTTAACAAAGTATGCATTCATAATTTGTATCGTAAATCGAACACTGGGTATTTTTATTTGTTTATTGTAAATTAATTATATTGTAGGTCACGGTGTAATGTTGTATGGACGAGGATGCCGAATAAACAAATGGTTGACAACGATTGTTATACAAATTCCTTTTGTACATTACAATTTTAAAAAATAAATAAATTATTATAAC
Organism: Glyphodes perspectalis; assembly: GCA_951394215.1. Classification (NCBI taxonomy): domain Eukaryota; kingdom Metazoa; phylum Arthropoda; class Insecta; order Lepidoptera; family Crambidae; genus Glyphodes; species Glyphodes perspectalis. Next base: position 14,542,127 of record OX596205.1, on the reverse strand, counting down.
GATTAACTTATCCAATCGCTATTTCTTTATTCCGCATTCGTGCAAATGTTCTGTGTATATTGTATATGTACTATTGGTATAATTCGTTACGGATTTCGTGTATAAAATATTATTGTTTCCTACATTTATTTTTTATACCCCTCGAGTCTTGCGCATGCGACATTCGTCCTTATGGGCGATTCGGATTGAATGGAATGGCAACTGAAGACTTGTTCTACATTGTTACTAGTTTCTTTTGATATAGATGAAAAGAATTAGCAAAATTGTGTATTGTTTTCGGGAAGGATGCCGCCATCATTACTTCAGTTGCCACAGTTGTTTCAAATCTCACATTTAGGCCAACTTGCACTAACAGTAAATTCGTATATTATCATGACGAACTTGTTAGTTTGGTGCAAGCCGCCCTAAACAGTTTATTTTTGTAATGTATTACTTCTGTGTTTAGGCGTGTCTATGAATTTTTATTTTTTAAACCATGTATTTATCGTCGATAATAAAAAGATTGTAAATTAAAGAGGATTATTTATGAAATTGTAGGTAGATCGTTAACACTGAAATGTGGTGCGTTCCTTGGACTTCATTGGTGCCGATAAGTGTTTTATTTGATACCAGAGGGCGCTGTTAGTTGATAATAAAATACTATAGTAACTACAACAGCTTTTTCCTAAGTTATCTGACTGCCTTAAGCTATTCCTAAGTATTTGGATTACTGATCCTAGTACCATTTTGTTTCTCAAACACAAACGGCAGTTGATTTTACGTCGAATATTGGATACTGAGAAAAAAATATACTGATAAAGAAACCTATCCAAACTTATCGGAAGGAGTTAAACAATTTAAATGGTTGTCGTAATTATCCGCCAGAAAAGGTATTTTTAATTAAAAAAATAATAATTTATATATGCTAATATGTATGTTAAAGCGTAGCGACAAATAATTACCTGGAAACGACTCGTGGATACATAACAAGCAATGTATTTTATTGACTGGGTGATATTATAATCTTAGTGAATAGACGTGATTGGAAAGATATGCAAAAGAAACCACCAATAGTAAAATCTGAATAACGAAGTTTAAATTTAAATCTGTGGCAAGAGCGTCCTCTCTAAAGCGAAAAGTAAAAAAAATGAAACACTACGTACTGGACTTTCATTGTAGACTTCCTTTAAGAAAAAAAGTCGTATGTACATATGTTAATTAATTAACAACTTTTATTTCGCAATATATAGATTACTCAAAAAAAATACAACAAAACTATTGCTGTAATATTAAATTATGTAAATCCGAACTAAAGTTTATTGGCTAATAGCTAAGCTTTAGGAAATTTCACAGGGTTACTGTTTTGTAACACAACGGTATAGGTATATGATTTGTAAAAAAAAGAAAGATAATCTCAGGTTCATATTTTTTTGGTTACACATAACTAATCATGGCCTGAATTTAATTGGTTGTTCATATTGCAGTAAATTAAAAACCACGAAACTTCTAATGATGTCTGATTGCGAGCAATGGCTAGAAATTACTAGTGTTTTGCGACTCCATATAATATGATAAAAATAACAATTTTAAAGGTCAAGTTAAATAAAGGGTCAAGGAGCGCACTTGCTAGCACGTCCTCTCCTCTTATTTTTATCGATATGCATGCTTAGCCATAATAAGAACAATGCGTATGCAACAGTATACAACATAAGTTATAATAGTTAGGCGGACAATAAGCACATTTTTTTTTCTCATTTTTCAGCTGAGATATTAATGGTAAACAAAAGAGGATAGACAATATATTATGTATAAGTAATATAGAACGATGTTCCATATATTGCAGCAACAATAGAGAAGCCATTGAATAGCTTGGATTGGTGAGGCATCCCGCGTGCATGATCACATTGCGTTCTATGTTTTTTTTTTATATAAATATGCGTTTTACGCCTATTGTGGTGATGGAATGAAATGCAATGTCAATCACGCGAGCGGGACCGTTATGTGGGCGCGGCCAATTCTGCACGGCTCCCAATAGAGGTCTAGTTAATCTAAACTGTAGGTCCTAACTGTTTCCTCTATTTTTATTTTATATTAGCTTCTGCCTTTCTAAGCGGTGTATTTAATTGTCTATCACAATCCCGCCATTTTATCCGTTACCCATAGACAAGAGACGTGCTACAGTGACAAGCGTGAAATCGTAGTTTCTATTTAAATTGTAATAAAATGTGACTGAGAGAACAGATATGAAATACAAATAATAACATTATTGCCTGTGTTAGCGGACTGAATTCCAGAGCCTTGTAACTTGTTTCAGTATAATGAATTTTAAATCATATCTTTGTTTCAATTTTGCACCTTAGACCTCCCTGATCAGATGATTTATAATTACTACTTATAAGCAATAAATAATACTTATTCACACACCTAGGCAATATTAACATAGGCGGCATACTGGTTATTGGCTGTAGAAATTAATTAAGTAAGCAAAATTTTATATGTAGCAGGTGTTAGTACACATACTCTTTGGTAAAATTTTAAAAATGTAGTTTTAATTCATAGACTGTTAAGAGCAAACTTGTCATTACGACAAGTGATAAAATGTCAAAAAAACTGTGCGGCTGTTTAGTTAAGACCGAATTTTAAAGTTATTTTTCATTTGATAAGTACATTTTATTTACCTTGCACTAGGATTAATGAAATGAAGAAAATGCTAATTTTGATGGCTTGAAGAGATTCATGAAGTTTATTGTTTTTATTATTTAATATTTTTGTAGAGTTTTTTTTTGTACAACTATGTCATTTAAGAGTGTTACCATATACTATGGACCTTGTGATTCCTTCTACACAGTCGATCATAAGCCACAAAAGTTAAATGGATTAAGAGGTAATACGTTTGTATATTTATATAATGTGAAAAAGTCATGGCCAATATCATAGTGATAATAATTATCCTGTGACGCGGACTAGTAAAAGAAGAAGAAATCCGCGCCACTAACTAAACGATGAAGCTTCTCAGGTGCTTCAACTTGACACGCAACTTACGTCACACATTTATTTATTAAGTGCTCCGAATGACAGATATCCGATATCTGGTATCCATTAGTATCTGACTTACACATGCATAGACGTGGCTTCACGCTATAGTATGACAGCGTGGAATGCTTCTTTTTTACTAGTCCGTGCCCTCCGACAATAAAATATTCACATAACGGGTTTCGGTCAGCCAATCTGAAATAAGATTTAGCCAACTAAGCTGGACATGATAAAGTGCAAGTGACTGAACAGTTCGATAGTTCGGTGAGACTGAACAATCCGATATGCAAAGAGGTTGTACGCAGGACCAACTTCCGACTCCCTGATTCCGGGCTGGTTGTTAGGCACTAAGGAGTAATTTATTTGAATAAATTCAGACACGACTATAGACCCGACTAGGAATTCAAACCAAGACTGGTTGGTTTTTGAACGGCGCTTGCTCACCTACAGACCAAAAAAAACGGCTACATAAAATCCAAAGTATCGGACTCTTTAAGTTTTCTAAATTAATAAATAATAAATATCACATTAATTGATCCGACTTCGAGATAAGTAGCTAAAGCACTTGTGTTAAAGACATCAGAATCAACAGTGGTATTACAAATGTATACCTACTTAAATATTAGATAATGACACCAGGACACAGAACATACACAAGTATTCATCACACGATTGTTTGTCCTGGGTGGGGATCGAACGCACAACACTTGGTGCATGGGGCAGGGTCACTACCAAATGCGCCATCGAGCAAGTGTTTTGGTCTTTGTGCGGCGCTTGCTACCAACAACACAACATCACATGGTCATTGGTCTGGTCACAAAGACAATCTGTCAATGTTTCCTGCCGTGGTGTACTGCAAGAGTTTAACGGTGAGATTGCTCCGGAATTATAACCAGGCGTTAAGATAGTTTTACGCGTCAATTAATATATTATAATGGTAACGCTCATTAACGTACGCAGCTTCTTCTAACAAATAAAATGAGTCCCGGCAGCCCAGTTCCTGGCAGCTGCACCCCCCTTGCATGGTAACGCTTGAAGACAAATATGCCTCTATTGCCTACTGATTAGGATACCTACCTACTTCTAAAGATAATTGCAAAGTTAAAAATAGGTACTGTTAGTGGTGGAGAGTGCAGTAGGTACATTGATTTATTGTGTAATGCCTGCTCGACTAATTCAGGATATATTTAGGTAAACGTGAAGAACAATGCAATAAACGTGTATCGTACATGTAGGATATATTCGAAGTACTTAGTCTGTTTTACATTGTCGCAGATCGCCTGCAGAAGCTAGGGTATCGTGTCGACCTGGTTCCCGTCAGCTACCAAAACTACTGCATTTTGGAAATCTGTGGCCATGAGGTAGCTTATTGTATCCTACGTTATATTGTAAGCCGTATGAAGTACCTAATGATTTGGATTACGATTACGGAGGCAATTGTCACCCAGGAATCCTTTTACTGTTCCCTGTGCGGTCTGTAATAAACTTTTGGGAAATTCCCTATGGATGGCGCCCCTATTAAAGCATTTTTAAGCCTTGCCTTGCCTAGTCCCAGCCTTATTCGGTCATCTCTGTATGTTTTCTTGTTTCGCCACTGTTACACACAACCAGCGATTGTCCACAAAAATCTAAGTAAGTAGCTCTCAACAGATTGTCCATGTCTCTGGTATATAAATAAATTAGTCGGTACCTACCTACTTACTTATAGTAATTGTGATCCGTTACTAGGCACGTTTGAGTAATTGAATGAGTAACGTGGTATTCAATTTCGACGACCTCCCCGTTAAGGCCAAATTAATTCATTCACCACGAATGATATGGCATGCATCATCGTTTAAATTAGAGTCTAGTTATACTATCTTGGACTAAAAAACGGGAAAATTAAACGTATGAGATAGTAACGTAACGGATAATGTGATCTTTTAAACACATGATGGTCGTGATGTTTAAAAATGTTACGGCATCACCAGAATCCAATGCCATATCGTTTCAATTAGCCTTTCTTTCTATTGGTGAAAACGATTTAAAAATCCGTAGTTCCTGAGAGTAGCGTCGTATCGTTTGCTCTCGATCATCGCCGCACAAAGCAGATTTAAATTTTTCATACTAATGACAGTAGCTGCATCATCCACTTGTAGGTATTCCGCTGTAACATCCAAAACCTCCAATTCAACACCCAATACCACCGGGATCCAGTGTGTCAGCGGGCTGTGCAAGCGTGCCAGCAGGCGTCAGTGAAGCTGACGCGAGCGCGCACCTTCCTCTGGTTCTTCCGGCTCATCGAGGATCAAATCTTCTTCAGGAGCCCCTTCGGCCCTAAGGACCACTGGCCTGTGGAAGCGGAGCAGCACAAGCCGTTTACCAGTTGTCTGGACTGTGTCGCTTGTTGCGGAATACTCGCGCAAAAGAAGACTTGAGGGCTGCAGTAAATTGTTGTATTTCTTATAGTGGTTTTACTTGTAAGTTAGAAAGAGTTTCTTTGCAACTTCTAGGCAGGTTTTTTCAAATTATATTAGTATTTCTGAAGTCACCAGAAAGAAAGTTTGGTAGTTAGACCCAGTAGACATGGTTTTGGCCTAGTTCAGAATTTTACAACCATTTCTTCAAAATTTTAATATGGAACCCCTAGAGGTTTCTGGTTGGGCAATGTACAATTGCTTAAATTCTTACACGTTTCACAGATAAAGTTAGCAAGCAAAAATACATATCGCTTACCATTTAAATTTTAGAACTACATCTATAATCTATAAAAAAATATCGTGGCGTACCTACGTAACATTTAATCCCCTATATTGGAGTGAGAATGATGTGTATATGTCAGGAACATTTGCATACTTACTGAATGTTAGATCAGAGAAACTTCACTGTGCTCCGCTATACTATCTCTCTGGCAATCATGATATGCGTCTCATGAGCAAGAATAATTGTAAATAAGAATCTCAAGGAGAGAGTGCGGAAGTACCGACATCTGAGTTATGAGCTCAGATAAGTCGCCTGGCCGGACTGACAGACGGCACCATTTGTTATATGGTGTTTGTCCACTTTGAAGATAAATATCAAGAAAATCTTTGATAGCTTATGAAACTATTTCTAGTGCCGCGACCTTGTTTCAAAATAACAATGTCAGGTGGGAAATGGAATTTTAAGAGATTGGTTAATGGAATAGTTTGAAAAAGTTGGTAAATTAGGTATAATTGCAGAGGAAGATAAAATTGTGCTCGAGAAATGTTTCTTTTTAAGACCCAGACCAACATGGGATTTAAAAGAATGTTGTGTTCTTTGCCTAGCACGTTGTGGAAGGTAACAAATGGTGTTTTGGATGTTCGGGTTTTGGATGTGTGATTGTGTAGGCGACGAACTAGCCACTTGATAGAATTTGTCATGGTTTTTCATCTAACCCACCCCAGCATTATTTTTTGGCAGAATGTGGTTCAGTGGACCAGCTGTCCTTTTGACTCTACCTTCCCCTTCAGGCATTACAGGCATGATGATATATATGTATGTACTTATGTCTAGATGTAATTGGTTGGGCTTATTTATAATATTCTTAATTTCATAATCTGGTAAAAAACATTTACATAGGTACTACGCGTCCTTTTTTATTCGACCTGTCATTAAAACATATTACCTTCCAAGAATATCAAAATCGAAAGTTAAAAATAAAGAAATCAAAACATTTTCACACCTACTTATTTACCAAACTTTAGCGCCATTAAACATACATGAAACACGCTAACACATGCGCGACTGTTAACAAAAACACATCATTTCTTACCAAAAACAGCAACGCTCGCATGTAAACAAAATAACCGTCACCGTACGACTGAAAATAACTGTGGAATGCCGGATATTGCAATCCCGGCTGGCGGGAATCCGCAGGTGTGCGCGAGTCGCGGGCCGTGCGCGCGCGCAGTCGAGCCGCGGGAGCGAACCTCGTAGCACGCGCATGTCTCACAGACATCGCACACGCATCGATCTTTATTACGATAACCATTTGGAATTCGAAGTGATTCTTGTACACCAGTGAACTATTGTGACGTGACTTACTAAAACAGTTTTTGAAGACACTCGGACAAGAGATTAGTGCAGAAATGAAGGTTTTAACAGTTGAAGATAAGGTGGCAAGTGTCGGCAATGAAAATGAACCGACGGTTGAAGTGGAAGCTCCTAAGTTAACCAAAGAGGAATTGAACAGGTAAATGGATGTCGCATTTATTTTTTCTGTAAATCTAAATTAGGATAAGTTCCATCTCAATCAATATTTCAATTCAAAACATATGCACCCATTCACGTTTAAAATGATTGTAAACCAAGTGAAGTAAGCTAAAGATTGTAATAAAATACAAATATGTATAATATGTGATATAACTTAAACAATAAGCCAAAAATCAAACATAACAATATGTCGTAATTATCAAAAGTACTTTATCTTAATAAAAACACATCCCAAAACATTTTTGGTAACCAATGTCAAAAGGTCTCATGGGAACGTCTATTAAATTTATAAACTCACAAAATCACACCAAGCATTCCATTTTATAATAATTCAAAAAAATATAAACAAGACATGATTAATTGATGACATCTTATAAGATAAAATGTATGCAAAGGTTATGAAAGTTATGAAAAACAAACAATAATAACCAATGGTTGAACATGATGCGAAATGGGCAAAGAATCCGATAAGAGCGGCGCGTGAGTGCGCACCGCTAGGTCACAAGCGCTGGCGCCGCGCCAGCGCCCGGCGTGTTTACTCGACGGCGTTTGTTGTCGTCCCCGGCCATTCTCTGCTCGAATCATGTTTTTTTCTACGATATATGACAGGCGCCACGCAAGAATTTCTGCACAACATCTTTAAGTGTCGCTAGAAGTATTTCGCAACAGTTGCTTTTCGTTTTTTTTTCATAACATTGAAAAATATCGCTGAAATATGCGCGAAATCTCTTATTTCGCCTCGAGCGACTATTTAATTTACATTCTTGAAACGTACACAATTTTTTGAGCATAAAATATTGTCAATTTATTTAATGAGATGATCATTAATAATAGCTAAATATTTGTATAAATATTCTTTGAAAAATATTAGATAATATTGTGGATTTAGATTGCGATATGTTATGTATTAGGCTGAACCTCAACGATATTAATTACTTTTGCATTATATTACATGCAGAAAGTTTCACTTATTTGTTTGTTTTGCCCATCTTTTTGTTTTAATTGTAACAATATGATAATTTATCAGCTTCATCTATTAGATCTTTCTTTGTATGTTAAACGAGACATTTTCTTTAAGAAGGCATGCTACATCTAACATATGAAAGTTATACATATTTTTTGAATTTTGAAATTTTTATTTAATCACTAACAAGATTTAATCTTCCACAGAGGATGTCCTCTCGGCGTCTCCCGCATCACCAACCAGCTGTACGTATGCGGTGCCCACGCCCTGCCCGGCGCCGTGAAGGCGCTACACCCTGGCCTCATCGTGAGCGCAGCGCCAGAATTGCCCCCTCCCCCAGAAGACTACGTGCCCAGGCACTTCGTCCCCCTCCTGGACACACCCAACTCAGATATGCACCCGTATATGGAACGCATCGCTGACCTAATCAATGAGGTAAGTTTATTTGCAGTTAAAATCTGACCAAAAAAAAATTACCGAATGAAAAACACTTTGGTAAAGGTACTTTTACATAAGAACTTAATTTGTTTACACTTAAATGCAATTTCTCGAACTTTGTGTAGCGTAGCATCGTAAGCTCTAAAGCTAAATAATATTAAATCTATCTTTAATACGTCTATATGCGATGACGAAAATATTAGTTGTCAAATAAATTTATTATCTATCTATAAGCAATGTAGGGCAAAATTCTTGATTCCTAGCCAATTGATAATATTTTCCCTTTGGTTCTTATATTTGTGCTGGACATTCTAATAAAATAAGTATCCATTTCTATTAAAACAGAAAGTTAAAGACATTACGATTTGTATGATTCAAAATACTGGACAATCTATATTCGTTCTTTCTCTCGGTTCAATGAGAACATATTTAGAAATCGTAAAATACAGAGTTGCGTTACGAATCTAAAGACTTTACTTGGCATGGTTTATTTTTTTATACTTGCTAAAACAAATCTAGAAACGGTCAACCGTCTTCCGAGCGCTTTGTAAACGACAACAATAGCGTTGTTTTCAAACGATTTAATGTGTCTTACCAGATATGTTCTTTTATCAGGTGGTGAGCAACGACGAGGTGGTCCTTGTACACTGTGTAGCGGGGGTGTCACGGTCCGTGACGCTGTGCCTGGCGTACCTGGTCAAGTGGAAGAGGATGAGCTTGCGCGACGCCTACCACCACATGAAACTGAGACGGTGAGCTGCTCTTTGTTTAGAGACACTAGTATACATTTACGTTATGTGCAATACTGAGACGGTTAGCTGCCCTTTGTACGAGATATAGTGCACTTACGTTATGTATAATACCGACAATGTAGCCAAGGGCTAGACTACAATTACAATGTAATTTGAGGAGATATACCTACAATCACTTTAAAAAAAGATTCTAGGCTAGAAAGTTATTTTTTTACAAGGCATTTATCAGCCATTAGGAGCGTAATTTATTTTGTTAAATTAGAACTTAGAATCGACATCGGTGTTAATTCTTCGTATCTTTGGAATTGTAAATTTCAATTAGATTACTAATTTTAAGTTATTTGATTAATTTGTCTTAACTAAATGGCCTTGTTGCCTGTCTTTGGAATGACAGGTTTGTTTCATGGTCAAATAAAAGAAGTTGGAGCTAAAGATGTTACTAACATAAATAGTAAATTAGTTGTCAAAATATAAATTCTACGAACATCATCATATATTAATGGTTCTTGCATTCAGTCATGAAATTAGAGATAAAGAGAAACACGTTCTAAACATTGTCTTTCTTTGTCCACTTTAGACCTCAAATCCGACCGAACACTGGTTTCTTCAAACAGCTGATCAAATACGAAGAAAGACTGTTCAGCGAAGCGTCTGTCAAGATGGTTTACTGCGAGGCGATAGACAAGGAAATTCCTGACGTGTACGAGCCAGACTACAGCGGCATGACCTGGTTCCGACAGAGGTACGGGCCCATAGAGAAGAGTTGAAGAACCATAGATACAAATGTTAAAATGAACTGACATAATGAAGGAGAGCGAGAAGAAGATTAAGCAACTTAGCATAGACAAGGATGACTGTGATTTGTGATTGGGTTTACATGGTAAGTGATGTGAAAGATTGTAAATATTTCAAAGATTTGAAAGATTGCATAGATGCAGATATTGTTTCTGAAAGTAAATATGCATAGAAGATGGTGTAAGTGGAAATAGGTGATATATTTGAGGTTGTTACGAATGACGATTATGTAGAGTGGAAAACTAAAAACCTACAAAAAGATAATCGAATCAAGTTGTTAAGCTATTTATAAGATTGTGAAATAAACTTATAGGAGAAGTATTCGCTGCTTTGTAAACTTGCTAATTGTCATCTTTATTACTGATGTACTCGATATCTAATATTGCTGCATAATGAAATCCAAACATGATGTTGATGAAAAAAGACTTTTGCCGTCTAAATTTCCTCCCAAGTTTTTGTTGATAAATTTGTGTTGTGATAAATTGATAAGGACTGAAATTATCGGATTTCATCTTGTAGTACTTTCGTGTAAATTATGTATAATGTGTAACATTATCACCAAAAAGCAGCTAAAACGTGTAGCAAGTTAACAATTCATAATAATTGACATATCTATCGTTAAGAAATGTGATAATTTAATGTTATGTGCATGTTATTTGTTTATATGTAATTTATTTATGTTCATATCATTATGAATGGGACCAAAATAAATTTTTACACTAAATTATATTTTTTGGCTATTATTTACTTCAAATCAGTTCATAAGACCCAAGATCGTAAAATACTTTTAGCATAAAACAACACTTGGCTCTAAATAACATGTGTTTGGCATATAAAATATTCTCGGATGTCTATGAATGTCAATTATAGTTTGGAACAAAATATCATTAAAGTTCTCTGTCAATATTTTGGCAATGATGAAGTCTTAATGTGCAGTTGAGATGCGAAGACGGATAGTTAGCTGAACATAATTCACAAGATCAATAGTCAATGAATAGTCATGACATAATTATATTTCTCAAGCCAATGAGCCTTTGTTTGGATCAGTTAAGTATAATTTGGCACCAATGTGTTCGTTAGCTTTGTCACCCGAATCCCTCTTTAAATTTAGCATTTCATTTTACAGTATTCAGTACAGTCTAGTAGTGTCTTTAAGTACTTATATATTTTTATTTAAATATAATTGAATTTAAAGACAATTACTAGACTACCGATACCGATATTTTAACATTACTATTATATTTACACTTGCTCCACCATTTTTTAATATTGAGTGGCTTGTTGTATACATTCGCGTGTATGCATACCTATCCCAAATGGTAGGTGAATGGTAGGTAGGTAAAGAGCAAGAGAATGAAAAGAAGAAGATTTATCTATTTATAAGGAAATAATCTCTGAGGTAGGCGTAATCAACTAAAGAACAATCAGAAGAGTCGTCTTTTGAAAAGGAGAGTTAAGTAAGAGAAGAATAAAAAAACAAGAGAAGAATAGAATTCTTTATTAGCAGACGTAGAAGAGTTATCTAACATTAGCGGGTAATGACTAATTTCAATGAAACGGTGTTGTTGGCCTCCTGGCATTGAGCGGCGCCCGTGCGCCCGCGACGGAAATACCGCGCGGGGGCGGGGGGCAGCTCCCGCAGGGCTGCCAACGCTTTACATGGAATTTCGTTTGAAAAATAGCTAGTGAGCTAGCTTTACGCTATTTCCCTAATTTTTATGTTTTATAGAAATGTAAATCAAATTTTTGACCTAAAACTCGTACATGCTCAAAGAAATTTTACAGGCCCTTTGGGCGAGTGGTCAGAGACCCTGACCATGAAACCGAGCAATTGTTTGTGGGAATTTACTCAAGTCATGGATGTCTTTAAACGTAATGAAGTATATCCGTTACCTAGTATTCATAGCTCAAGCGTACATGCTTAGTGCGGAACTAGTGAATTGGTGTGTAAAAAAAATATTAGCTTTCACCCCGCTGGCAGCCCTGGTCATCTGGATCGTACTGAATACTTTGACAATGCGCGTGCGGTTCCGCGTTGCATGATGTAACACCTGCCAATTTTAGCGGTGGCTCACTTCGCGACCGCGCTGACAGGGATGGACTTCATTCATTGTTTATTTAGATCTGATTATTAAGAGAATTTACTTTTCCGAGATTTTGTTAGAGACCATTTCGATTGTTCATTGGTTCTGTCAAACTTGTGACTGAGCTACTCTTTCTAGCATGTCACGTGCGGATCATGGTCTAAACGGACGCCATCTAGGTCCATTTAGACCAGTGGTCGTCACACTACTCTGGTTAAGGGCCGCACATTCCTAGATTGAGTAGTTACCACTACCAATCAATAGGTTTTTAAAATGCAATTTGTCCCATAGATTTTGAAGTGCAAAAGCAACATTTTAAATAATTTGTTTGTCAAATCAATTAACTGACATCAATTGATTTCAAAGCAACTGAAAATCTTATTTAAAGTTATTTGACTGATTTAGGCCATGATTCAGAATTTAGTGAGTCCAGCGGTTTTACACTGTAGCGACTAACTAAACTATCAGACTTTCGTAACCCTTAGATAGGGAATCTAGGAAAATTGATCCTGGGTGCGTGTCTTTACCATAGACTTGTCATCGCTCAAATGAAACTAGTCACGCTTATTCTCGCGATCACTTCTGCACGATTCTGTTTTGTAGAAACGTGTCACAACAAACTTGCCAAACGGGCCAAATAAGTCGCAAATGCTTAGTTTCAGCAGTCTTATAAATGTCAACGTATGTTAAACAATGCAAAAAAAAATCTTTTATCCTTTAATTGTAATAACAATAATCCAAGCTAGTAAAAAAAAAAATTCTGTCCTTAATAAAAATCACAGGTATTTCATTGTTATTTGAAAGTATTTATACTCATATTATGTATAAAATCATTTACAACTATTTTATCTTAGCTGTTAAATTACACTTAATTACTAGTAATTTGATCCTAGAAATTTCAACACCAGTCTGCGTTAAAAATCTTTGCATCTGTTAATGTGTGCTTTCTCTATTTGCGCAACAACACTAATGTTCTATATAAACTTGCTATTGTGTTTGGAAATCAGTCTCTTTGTAAGCTTCAAATGTCGATCTAGTTTAAATTTTTTCTAGTAGGTAGCTCAAAAAGAACTTCAAACCAAATTTGGGAGTAACATCAGTTGAGAGCTTTTACTCCTCAGGTGCGGACTGTTAGTCTTGGTGAAGTGCCAGCATCCACTGCGCACTTCTTCAGACTTTCCATCACTTGTGAGTGTTCAAAAACAGTAGGTATTTACCAAAACAGTTTTCCCCCAACCGCAAAGAGCATAAGGTGCAAATTCGTCAAAAGTGAGTGAGGAATGTTGACGAAAATTGTTGTTTTTGACAGCTACCACCTGATCGCAAATCCGCGACTTGGCAATGGTTCATAATACAAGTTCAATGTTTTCGCTAATTACCGCACCTACACGTCTTCATAATTAGAAATCTCTAGGACTGGAAGTTTTTGTGACGTTGATGGGTAAACTTGGCCCGAAATAGAACGACGTCTGGTCGTCTCCCTTTGAAATGACATTGTAATTACGTTTTGAAAATAAAGATGCCAACAATGTATTATGTTTCCTATAGTTATTATTCATATTTGACGCGGCTTGGTTTTTTGACGAGGAAAATTAACCGTCTGTATTTCCGTTTAGCATCATGAGCATGACACACGAACGATGGAACAACTGAAGTATTCGGTCTTGGGTGTCCTATTTTAAGGTCATTCGGTGTTTGCACCCAAAAACTACCTACTACAAAACCTTGAAAATTTAAGGGTTACAAGATACATTCTATGGTGTGTTTGTAATGAAAGTGTTATGTACTGATACTGTACAGATGATGTACGATATTAAAACATTAGGAACAGTAATAAAGGGATTAAAGACGACGATGATATAAAATATTAAAACAGTTGAATATCATGGTACACTATATAATTTATTTAGTACGACTAAATAAGAAGACATTATATTTAAATTATTTTCTTTTCTCGGTCTTCTATGTGCACTGATATGCAACAAATATTGGCGTAATCAAAATATGGACGTAATCCTTGAAATTTCCACGAACACTATAAATAATTCTAAGAAAATTCAAAGCGCGTTACGGTAATTCATATTCAGTATTTCGCGATTATGTATGCCAAATGCTGTTTCACTGTTGGCAGTCGATAAGGCACGGTGCATTACTATGACATTTGGATTGCTACCAAACTGTTATTTTAGCCTTGTTTCGCCTGTGGTACTTCCAAACTAATTTTAAGTAGTCACGGCTGAAATGTTATGTCTTGTTTACGATGAAGTTTATAATGTGGCAGCTTATTGCTTTTACTGCTCGTAATGTTCAAAACATCGGATGGGAAGACACAATTGTCTCGTTAATTTAATTTTTGCGATAAATCATGTTTTTCGTAAAGTATGATTCAACGTATTTAAGGTCACGTGATTTTTTGTCATGCCAACAGACACCAACAATAGGGCAGGTTCTCCGACAGTATTTTTTAGTATTTTATTATGAATGGACGAGTTTAAAGTTGCTACACCGTATTAGTACTTACAACTTTAAGAATCGTACTTTTTTAGATATCAAAGTTTAAATGCATCTTCTGAAAACTCCATTTACATAAGTGACAGTGTCGCACCGAGGGTGTTATATGTAGACTATAATATAAAAGCATATTTAGTCAAGTAATCATTATGAATTTTTGTGCTTTTTAAAACTAAATGTTTGATAGAAAATGAAACCCTTTTTTAAAATTGAGAAGCTTATAATAATCTTGAATGCATTTTAATTATATTTTCTTCGCTATTGTCAGGTAAAACAAGTACAAATAACAATGCCAAGGCACTTAGTAGTGGAACAATCAGCGTTGATTAGCATGTCTGATTAAATGCAAACGTAGGAACAGTTTACAGTGAGGAATGGTTGCGTCATTCGCTTTTAAATGTTTGCAAACTGCTATGTTGTACATTCAAAAGGCTTATTATACCGTTTCAACTATTTTTTTTTGGTTAGTGACAACCATATCTGCGCGAGTTTTATTTCAATGTCAAGTGCTATATTGAATTACCTATAACTTAATGTTTTAGTGGTTATGATTATATTAACAATCATTAAATCGCGACAGGCCAATAATTGTTCAATATTTATTGGTTATTAAATGAGCTACTATTACTTGGCCTACTCTCATGAAGTATTACTAAAGCGGTGGCAGCTCAATAGTAAGGCCATGAGTCTTATTTCTGAGTGGCGCGGGTTCAAGCCCGAGCACTTACCGCAGGATTTTTCAAATCTAACGTAATTATACTACTAGCTCGTTGGTGAGGGAAAACATCGTAATGAAACCTGCAAATTCATACAACTTTTAATTTGTAACCATGATCCGAAAATTGTCTAGTTCTATCTTAGGGTTACCAGACTCGCTAAATGCTGGATCATGGTCTAAGCGGACCCCGTCTAAGCACGGGACATAACGCTAGCAAGATGATGTAGACTGAATTCGTAGAGGGTACTTCTGACCTGACTTACCAAATTTTTCCAAAATTAGATATTTGGAGAGATTTTCATAAATTCAAGCATCTGATACATGTATTTTCATATTAGGCCTAACAGACATCCGGATAATAGTTCACAGCCGAAATCATTCTTCATAGTCACGGTCTTGCTCTTCAAACTTAATTCTTACTCGTTCTCAATAAAATTTGTGCTGTAGTAGGCTGTCGACAAAAATGATGTAGGACATTAACACCAGCTGACAAACATTTGAAACACAGACCACGACCGCCCTCAATAATGTCGCCGACACGCCTGAACACGCTGTTGTTTTTCGCGCTATACATACATAACATAACATTACGCCAATAATCCTCGAAGGGGTAGGCAGAGCCAAAGGGGCAACAGGCCCCCTTAACCACATTAACCAAGCTATAGCAGTTCAATTTACGTTCGGTTTTTATTTGATACACTTGAACATTATTACTTGGTGTAATCCTAGGTAGAATAACATTACCTACGTCTTAATTTTTTGTGGGAAGATCTTATATTATCCCTTATCTAAGGCCCTGACGTTATGCATGCTGATTTGGATAAGGGTACTTCTGACATTTTACAAAATTAGTTAGCGATTGGTCTGTGGAGTGTCTCAATTTAAATTTAAGCATCTGATATATTTACAGACTAGGACCAGCAGACATCCGGATAACAGATCAGAGCTGAAATAATTCTTCAGTATTTTTTTTACTCTAAAAACTAAATTCTTTCTCGTTCCCAATAAAACTTGTCCTGTAGTAGGCTGTCAAAAAAATGGCGTAGGACATGAACACCAGCTGGTAAACTTTGAATCGAATAAGAGGCAGATAAGTCAACAGCGTCCGCGATCTGAAGACTCGAAAACGTCCCAATTGGGATGCTTTTTGGCATTTGTTTTCATTTACGCATGATGTGATAGACGCTGTATTTTTTATTTAATGTTAAAATCACGCTATCCTTTTTTAATAATTTGTCAATTGTGTTCTTAACATAATTTTCAGTTGAAATGTTAGTGTACGTGTTGTTCCGCCCTGTTCTCGATATAAAAATGGGGGGTAGGGGTTGGAGAGCGAAAAATATTTTACTTACCCTCACATTTACCTACATAATATACATAAAATATTTTATTTAAATCGGTAGAGTCGTTAATTAATGTTCTCCTAACCGATATCGGTCACGGCGGCCAATCTCAACGAGGATTAGCCAACTGCGCAGGAGATATTATAGTGCACTAGGGGTGTGCGCAAACACAGGTGCACTCTCTATTCCTTTACTCTCATAGTCCGGTGAGACGGCAATTCGACATGACCGGAGAGAGGTTAGGCGCAGGACCAACGGTTTAACGTGCTTTCCGAGGCACGGGGGTGATTAAACCGCCAACTTCCTGACTCCGGGCTGTTACTGAGTAATTTTAGATATTGAAATACCCTGCCACAAATTTTTGGCCCGACCCGGGATTTGAACCCGAGACCTCTTGGTCCTTAGGCGGCGCATGCTACCACTAGACCAACGAGGTAGAGTCGTTACGGAGGAGTTCGACCAAAAACACCGTGACACGAGATTTTTATTAGGTACATTAGATTAGAAAAAATATCGTTGATCGCAGACCACCGCGACCGCCCTCAATGTTGTCACGGCACGCCATAAACACGCCTGGGCAGGAATGCGGCCCGCTTGATTGTTATTAATAGAAAGGAATCCACTCGCTCCCGCGCCCATCCGACGTTTTCTAGAATGTCTCGAAGTTCATTGATGACAATAAAGTCGCGCCTAAAATCGTAGACACTTATAATAAAGATGTCACATTTTGGTTGCCACATTTGTAATAAAAAATTTGATTAATAAATAGTGTTTACCAGCTAAATATTAGATAAAAAATTTGATAAATAATTCACATGTAATCGCATAATCTCTAATTTAAAAAATGCCAAACATAATGTAAGCGCAACGTTTCAGATTGATTGTGATTGAACCTGTATTTTGTGTGTTTATGTTTATATTTTTGTCAGATCAAGATTTGTCTTAAGAAGTTAATGTTTGAAAAACTACGAAATGTAAAAAAATAATTTAAAATCTCTATATTAAAAAGTTTAAGATAAAGACAGGAGAACTTTTATAGAGGGAGTTCTTGATAACTAATGACATTATTAAAGCTGTACACATATAAATACATTTAACCAACATTACGACGTAAAATATACATTGATCCCTAGCATGTCCAGCAGATGTCGTTAAATTTCGTTCACGCTTACCAAATAGGAGGTTGCAGTTCAAAGACCTTTATCTATATCAGTCATTTTTAATTAAGTTTCTGGTTAGACCGATAGATCACTGACCTGGCTAATCAACGGCCGTTGAGTAGGCGGTACGGATACAAGATCTTTTTTTAATTAGGTAGATGACGTATTTAGAAAAAAATAAGACCTTTTTAGAAAAAAAGTGTTCTTGAAAAAAATTGCAAAGTTGTATGTTACTACTATGCGTTATTTTACATTTTGTTAACTTTATAGACCGTGGATGAAACATATAGAGAATTAATAGCTCCAGCTGTGTTCCATCAACCTATTTTAAACACATCGCAACAATTAAAAATTAACACATTTTCTGTGAGGAAGACATCTGTAACGTTGGTAAAGGTTAGTTAGCCAATCCTTTACACGTAATGATAGTTTTAATTAACGAAAGTCCTAGAAGGCGATGTTAAGAGCCATAATAACCGAGAGCTTGTATGAAAATAATTGTAAATGTCAAATAAGCGATTGAGATTTGTAAGGACTTTCTTTGTCATATAGCGTTTTCCATACTCCGCCAGGGAAATGGTTTGAAGTTAGTTTGTTAAAATTAGTAGCGATCGCGGCAGGTTAACATTATAAATATTGATTGGTTCGACGGCTCTTCGGTAGTGACCCTGCCCCATGCGCTAAGAGTTGTGGGTTCGATTCCCATTCAGGACAAACATTCGTTTGATGAATACTTGTGTTTGTTCTGTGTCTAGGTGTTAATATCTAATAATATTAAAGTATATATATGTAATACATACTTGTTGATTCAGATTGATACCACTGTTGATTGAGATATCTGTAACACAAGTGCTTAAGCTACTTACCTCGGAGTCAGATCAATGTATGTGATGTAGTATGATATTTTATTTATTTAAATACTTCGAAAACTAAACGAAAGTCAAATTCCAGTCAATCATATCCACAGCACATATGATTTTGTAGTTGCCAAATAGCCGTCGTATGAGTCACAAATGTAGTTATTACGAGTGTTATGGTCGTATAGCGCATTCCTCGGAGCCCGAAATAACCACGGAATTGAGCATCCATCACGCGCGAACGAGCACTTTGATCTTTGACCTTACATCAGCGATGCTTTCTCGTTAACCGCCGTACATCTTCGACTGCATTATACAAGTGTGAGTCAATGTATTTAAGCATCTGAGCTTCAACACCAAGTCAATAGGAGAATCCTTTTAAGAAGATTATCCTTTTATGGAGATTCTTTTTAATAAGGTTTCTTCTATTGGTTATGCTTTCTTGTTAACCGTAGTGGATGTAGACTTTATTGTACAAGTATAAATAAAAAAAACACAATGACTTCTCTTGTGCTGCAACACCATGTCAGAAGAAGAATCTGTAGATCTTCCTTCGACTTGGTATGTAAGCAGCAGAATGACGGGTGTTAAATGTATCAAACCCAAACACCATTATCTGCAAGGCATTATGACCCGTCCCTAGTTGGAGCCCGCTTGGACTAGGATCACAGATTTTGCGAGTCTAGTTATATTGTAACTTAGACGGATTGCCAGCTGACTTGTACAAGAGGGTATTTATATTAAGGTTACACTTCAATAGATATTTAAAAGTGGAGGTTTGCCTCTGACAAGATATTTCCGCACCGTCGAGCTTTCAAATTTTGTTTCCGCACGTGATCATTAAATAAATAAATAAATATAAATAAATGCAGATTACATCACATACATTGATCTGACTCCTTGGTAAGTAGCTTAAGCACTTGTGTTACAGATATCAGAAACAACAATGGTACTACAAATATATAATTAAATACTAAATATTAACACCCAGACACAGAACAAACACAAGTATTTATCACACGAATATTTGTCCTGGGTGGGGATCGAACCCACAATTCTTGGCGCATGGGGCAGGATCACTACCAAATGCGCCATCGAGCCAGTTAAAATCATTGAAAAGTTTGTATTAAGTCTAGATATTAGCCAAATAACAGTCAAAAACTTTGGACATGTAAATGTATGTACATTTTACAGTTCAAATATACTGTGCCCAGCCAAAGCATCGGATTCCTAATACCGTACTGGCATTCCAAGGGGCAGACAGACAGATCAAAGAGAGAGTATGCGCCAGACAGACACGTCTCCGTGTTTATGCGCGGTGATTGATAACTGGGCGCCGAACACATCATTATGAATTAGGCCTGCCGCACTTTGGATACGGATTTGGCAACTTATTGTATGGAGAGTCTATACATCAACTCCATCCATGATCCGTATGAATAGTTATTGTATATTGTCAATGAAAGTGCCTGTAGGTATATCAAATGATTGTCGTCTTCTTTAGGTTTTGGCGTAGAAGTTACATTAATTTTATCGTTTTAATCGTATTTTATAATTGTATTGTGCTAGCATACAATACCATATTGACAATTAGACATTATCATCAATAGTTACGCGTTATTGTACTCTAACCGATGATATGTATTTTGTTAGTTTATTCTAGTAACTAGCTGTGCCAACGGTGTCACCCGCGTTTAAGGTTAATATTATAAAGACTATTTCCGTCATACATGATTTCTTAACTTTAATAATAACTTTAATCATTAAGGCTGCACACGCGACGGAAGCTTAAAAAATGGAGTAACTTCTCCCGTTTTCCCAACGTTTCCCTTCACTACTCTGCTCCTATTAATTGTAGCGTGATGAAAAGTATAATATAACCTGCCCAGGAGTATGAAGAATAATTATACCAAGTTTCGTTAAAATCCGTCGAGTAGTTTTTGTTTCTATAAGGAACATACAGACAGACAGACAGACAGACAAACCGACAGACAGACAGACAGACAAAATTTTTACTGATTGCATTTTTGGCATCAGTATCGATCACTAATCACCCCCTGATAGTTATTTTGAAAATATATTTCATGTACAGAATTGACCTCTCTACAGATTTATTATAAGTATAGATTATCAAAAGATTTTTTTCATCCCTTTAGTCTGGGACTTAAAAATAATGTGCCAACTGTGGTTCTTGCCTAGCATGTCGTAAAAGGCGACTAATGGTATATCGGGTTTTGGGTATGTGATTGTGTAGGCGACTAGCTAGCCACTTGTCACAATTTTTAACAATTTTCCATCTAAGCCAGCTCAGTTTTATTTTGGCTTAATGTGGTTAAAGGGGCCTGTTGCCCCTTTGATTCTGCTTACCCCTCCGGGGATTATAGGCGTGATGTTCATAAAAGAAAATGTGCGATTTACATTCTAAAGCTACATCAATATATATAAAAATCAATGCCACTTATCGTTGTAATTTTATAACTCAAGAACGGGCTAACCTACCCAAACCAAATGTTTAGGCTTTGTTCAGACTATTTAGTAGATGGTTTATGTGAAGTTTGCACAAAATCGGTAGAGCGGTTCTTCAATTATCACTTTATACGTAGCGAAGCACGTACCGGGCCGCTAGTAGTCCATATTTCGTACTATAGCCCCAGTTTTGTAATGAAATGCCTTCAAAGTGTGGCCATCCTTACACTGTCTGTGGATGTACCCGGCACATACAACTATATGTAGTCGGGAGTATTGTGACTCATGAAATACATTCAGTTTATTTTGAGCTGACGCGTCACTCTCGCGGAATGCAAAATCGATCACGTTTGCTATTTTGACTCGTAAATGCATCGTAATGTCTAGAGGTGAATCTCGTGTTCTATATTAAATCATGTTTATGATCGATACCTAATATACCCGTTTTGTATTTGATAATTTTAATGTTTTCAAATCGAGTGTTGGGAAACATACAGAATTTCTTTTTGTGTTAACAAATAAGTATAGATTTGGTAAAATTTAGATTTTTTTAAACTAGGCCTCTGGCAAGGTATATTTTATTAAAAACTTTTCTCAAAAATACCTAGATCGATCCCTTAAGGCGGTTGTTAGAGAACATAGAAGTCACTTAAATTGTGATCCCCCTTATGGTTTAGACATTGGTAAGACCAGAATAGCTTGGCCTTCTAGCTGTTGGTCTAATAATCTAATCTATGTTGAGATTGCCGCCGTGACCGAAATCGGTTAGGAGGATATTATTAATTGCATAAGTGTGTCAGTACATTGCATTGTTCTTGCCGGCCTTCCCAACGTATCTACTCCCCTGTGCCAGTGTCCGAGTGGTCCCCGGAGCGCTCACAAATGGCAGGGTTGAGTCAGAGTCGTTCGCACCTGCCTGCGGCACGCATTCCCACCGCCGCAGGGTTGCCGATGCGGAAAATTGCCGAAAAAATTAAAAATTACCGGAAATTATTACATAAAACAATAATTTTTGTCCAAATTTGAATGTACCAACATACCAAATGCTATGATTTGTCAGAACACATCCGTTGAATGCATCAAAGCTGACGAACAGAAATGCTTTTGGGACAGGTTTGATTCAACTATTTTTTACACATTTTATAGATGTGAGGATGGAGGATAAGAGAGAGAGAGATGGACGATAGAACATAACAGTTTTCTGCGTATTTTTGTTGCCCACCCACTGGCGGAAATTAGACGCGAAGTATATACAGGACTTAACTTAAGCGATGCACAAGTAATACATTCTACCCTACTCTGTGCAACATTAGGATGTACATTACTTATTGTATATAAGGGATGCTCGAGAGCTACTCCCGGGTTGATAGCAGCAGCGAGGAGCACCCCTGGACGTGCCAGCGTCCTGGCGCGCCGCCAGCGCTGGGCTGCAGGAATGTGCCACCACACCAGGCTATTCCGACATCGCTCCGAAATGTTAATGCGACGCGAACTTCGAAGGGACACGCTTTGGCAACCGCTGACAATTACACTATTTGTTTCATTTCACATTATATTGCGTTCCATCGGTGGGATCGGGCTTGTGCTGATATTTATTTGATGTCGTAGCGGTTACTGCTCATTAGTCTTTGTAATCGCTTTTAAAGTGTACGTTAATTGGTTTTTCAATTACACGAATATATAGCTAAGCTGTTGATTTCCTATTTTAAACTTAGCAAAATCGATAGAACTTTTGTGGAAAGATCCATGCGTAAGACAGGTCCTACTCATAGTCCGAGATCCTAGGGCCGCCAGACGTTACTAATTTCCTCATAAATGAAATAGTACAGTATCACTACTTACTATAAACGTACGGGTACTAGTTAGTTTGGGTAGTGGAACATTGTTCAGGTATCAGGTATCAGGTGCGAAAGTTAGGATAAGATATTTCTCACTTAACTTAAATTCGCGGATTTTTATGTATGTTGTGTAGAATACTATTGTACATCAATATTCAACATTGCGAGACACTTTCCGTCAGTAATAACTTCCACAAGATGCTAGCGCCTGAAAAAAATAACGAAAATTTGCTAAAAATTTGACTTACATCGATTTTTTTTCTGTTAATGTCGATAATAGTAAAAATTATGGGACAAACTACTTATAAAAATCTGTTTTAATGAGTAAAATTTCAATAAAGCTATTTCACGTTACTTTTCGAGTTGATACTCACAGAATTTTTTTTATGCTGTCTGGGAGTTGTTAGGCCCATGCCATTAGTCACTCTGCTTGGAAACAGTCATTTAAATTACATTTTTAAATTACATAGTTGACCCTATCAGTACTTCGTGTAATACAGCGTATAGCACTATGTACCGTTTTTTTTTTATTACGTTCTGACGTCATTCTAGCTTAATGTTACATCCATTGCTAATAGCTTTACGCCTAACGTTAGCAGTGAAATAAAACAGCGACGGCCAATGAACTCTGAGTCAACAGTTTAAATTAGCAAAATAAATACCGCGTATATTATGGTGTTAAAATAGTTTCCAGCGTTTTGTAAAATTGTTATTTGTTACTGCGAGGAAGTTTGATAACTGTAGCAAATGTGTAATAAATTACTTTAGCGTGTATTTTCGGCGTCGAGGTTACAACAAGGGAAAAAATATTGTAATCTAATTCGAGATGTGAAAAAGAGTTAATATTAGATTGTGTTATTTAGGATAGTATACAAATATTCAAGTGAAAAAAATTTGCATTACAAACTTTTATCCTTACGAACATATTTCCTTATACTTATGTCGTAAAATCTTGTAGATTTCCGATGACTAAATATTTTCATAAGGAATGAAAATACAAAGCCACTGGAGCGCTTTGTCATCAGCGCTAAGGGTAATCATGAGATCTGTAGGCCCAGGTAAGTCTGATAAACTTAGGTTACAGAAATAAATTCATCAGTGTGAGATGAAAACACTGTCTACGCAATTACGGCATCTTCGGAGTAGACAGGACCCAACTGCGCTACGGAGAGCCGTCAATATTTACCGCTTGTATATTTTTGATGGTCGGAAACTATCACGCGTGTGTATTGAAATATATCACGTTTGGGGTTCAATCCGCGAATCATTTTTCTTGCTCAAAATTTGCAAACAGCGAAATGCTGAACTGGTTTAGGTACGTGTATGACGATGTGCGAGTTAATTAATGTATAGGTGTGAATTGAGAACTGTATAAACATTTTTGCCCTGTTTATGATAGAAGTTGCTTATTTTTTAATATGTTGGGGTTAAAAGCGATTTATTTATTCAATTTATATTACGCAATTTGATTAAGGAGTCATTTAATTCTTAACTCCTAAGTACGTAACTTAAAAAAAACTTAAGTAATTGAATCATAAACAAAACAAAAAAAAACAAAAGTTTTAATTCAAATTAATGGGTATAAATTCCAAAAAGACAGTACATAAGTACTTTTATAATTTAAAATAATGTGTGTGGTTGAAAAATAAGGTAGAGATAATTGAATAAAATTTTCAGCTAACTCAAGTTACAACGTACGGGACTAAGATTGTATTTCAGCTTCACGCCTTGTTTCAGGAAGCAATTAAGTACGGTAAGAACGCATATTTCACTGTTCGCGTGAAAGATGATCAGACGATGCGCGTACGCATAAACTTCAATACAAATGTAAATTAACGTATTTTTACACGCGCCTGCGTCTCGTCCGGATGTTTCGCGTACGGGATTGTAAGCCGACAGCTTTAGCGTAAAATATTTAGTTTACTTGTAGTTGGAAACGTTCAAGGACGAATAGTTTTCTTTATCGCTTTTGATCTTCATTTTTATCGTACACTGTGTACCTTTGTATTTAATGCAATGTTGTTTGCAATCAGAGTGTGGGGAAATGTTACGATTTGTTTTGCCAATAGAAATGATAATAAGTAAGCGGATTCTGGACGAATCTGATGGCAAGTGACTATCGCTGTCCAAAACATCGGAAGGTTGACAATCTGTAGGCTTTTAACAGTGTTGCTCTTATAGTCGTCCACTTGGGCAATTGATTCAAAAATAACTTGTTGTTTCAGCGCACTAGTACATAAGCAAGTGTCGCTTTGTTAGATTATCAATAATTTTTTATTGCCTTGCCTCTCATTGATCCTTCGTTGATCACCCAAGTATTTAGCTCTTACATTAAGATAATAATAAACAATAAATTTGACTAGCTCGATGGCGCATTTGGTAGTGACCCGGCTCTATGCGCCAAGAGTTGTGGGTTTGATCCCCACCTAGGACAAATATTCGTGTGATGAATACTTCTGTTTGTTCTGTGTCTGGGTGTTAATATCCAATATATTTAAGTATATATTTGTAATACCACTGTTGTTCTGATATCCGCAACACAAGTGCTTGAGCTACTTATCTCAGAGTTAGATCAATGTATGTGATGTAGTCTGATATTTATTTATTTATTTAGCTCTAACATTATGATATCCTATGTAATTCCAAACTAAGCTTATAAGTTTGTGCTATGGATACTAGGCGAACGGATAGACATACATAAATACGTTTATAAAGATCCATGACTCAAGTACAAATGTCCATGTCCATCACACGAAATACTTGCCCTTGGGATTTGAACCTGCAACTTTTGATTTCGTGGCCAGGGTCTCTGACCACTCTAACCAGCTTGCCCTGTCATCAGATCAACGAATATACTTTAATCAGACAGAAAATTATATGAATATGTTTATTTTAAATCCTATTTATGAAGAAGTGCAGACAGATTTATATGCCTACTGTAAGTATTTTTGTCCCAAATGTCATTTAACTCTAGCCTTTCTTCTTGGAGTCAACACAAAAGCACTTAATTTAAATGTTTATTATTCTTTGTCCTAATAAAAGGCACGTTCTAATGAGCTCCTTTGTATAGAGTGCGTGTTTATCGCGAAATTGCCTGCTATGTCCCTAGCTACGGACCGTTAAATAGGACTAAAAAACAAATAACTGAAAGGCACCTTTGTTCTCGTTTCTTTAAAGAAGTTCTTATAATGTAGAAATTATTAATTTGAGTCTAGTAAACTGTGACGTTAAAGTATACTATGCCATACAAACGTTTTCGATAATTAATGAATAAGAGAAAGAAAAAGAGGCAGCAAGTAAATATAAGGGTTGTTGCCATAGCAGCAGTTAAGACCTGAATTCAGTGTTTCGCTAAAGCTATAATATACTCCAGCTCAGAATCTAGGCCAACTAGCTCACACACATTCTCCTTAAGGCAGCGAGTGAACCATAACTTAGCTCCTTGGGGTGTCTGGCCCAGGCGACCTGAGTAGCTACTGTAAATTCTGCTCTAATGATGCTTACAAGTGAAATATAATTGTGTACTGACTACAGCACACGTAGTAGGCTCTTGCTGGTCTAATATTTGCTACTTAGTTCTGAAGTGGACTATTTCGCGAATAAAAACTCGTAGTCGTCTCACATTTGTCTCTTGGCATAAGTTACCATTAACAGGATTTATACGGCATAGAAGCAAAGAAAGGGAAAGCTTATATTTTTTTCTGTTTGATCTTAAACTGCTCAAAAACTTAATAAATTGAAATTGTATCGGTAAAAATATATAAAATACCAAGAGTGAAAATAAAACCAAGATTTAGCAAAATACCAGCTAGATATATCAGTTCTAAACAACTATCCATCTATCTTATGAAAACGGTTTTTTCTGTGCACTTTGTATGGCACCCGTGGCATTTGATGTCACATGCCACACCGGAACTTTCTTTCTAACCGGCAACTTTGAACCTCTATAACCTGGTAAGTAATCAAGATAAAAAAAAACTTCCAGATTTGATTACATGTTATATGGTAGACTCAAACAAATAAATAAAAAAGTCATGTATTTTTTTTTCCTATTAAATTAAAATTTCAAATTTCGGCAAATTGTACACTATAGATTGAATAAAAGTATGGTAACATTGTGGTGGGGTAATATTAATTTAAATATTTATTTATTGTTAACCACACCTACTACGCTCGCTATAATAATAGTGTCATTTTCGGTGGGCTTATGGCTTTGTGGGTTCTTCTTTTTATTTCTTACTAGGTATAACTAAATATACTCTATCGTGATCGGCCATTCACAATGAAACAGATACGATGCGTTTTATGATTAAACTTGCTATGCCCGCGGTTTCACTCGCGTTTATGGTTAATGTTATATAGCCTATAGCCTTCCTCGATAAATAAGCTATCTAACACTGAAATAATTTTTCAAATCGGATCGGTAGTTCCTGAGATTAGCGCGTTCAACCAAAAAAAGCTTTTCAGCTTTATAGTTTTAGTATAGATTATCATAAGCTCATAAAACAAATTCTGGCGTAAACTAAGCTGTGGTCATGTATAACATTATTCATCGAAACTAGGTCTAATTTTAAGTGTGTGTGCGAGTTAACATGGCGTTAGTTATGAAACTATATGCCGTCCACGGACTAGTTAAAAAAAGAAGGACTCCACGCTGTCATACTATAGCGTGAAGCCACGTTTATGCATGTGTGAGTGAGATACTTATGGGTACCAGATATCGGATATGTGTCAGTTGGAGCACTTATTATGTCAATGTGTGTCGTAAGTTGCGTGTCAAGGTGGAGCACCTGAGGAGCTTCAATGTTTAGTTAGTGGCGCGGAGTCCTTCTTTTTTTACTAGTCCGTGATGCCGTCTTAAAAAATCTCACCGTGTTTTATGAGTCATAAAAGAAGGAAATTGCTTCGTGAAATCGCACGTCTAGTTTCATGTCAGATGGTTTTGAATAGGAAAGATGACACCACCAATAATAATATTTTAGCATACTTTTCATGAGTTTTCTAAATGCAATGCTTGTAGACATTTATACAGATACTCGTAATTGTGACTTCACGGTTTCAGATACTGAATTTAATAACTACGACTTTTTCAAAGCATAAACACTTATCTTTGTTTAGAAATTGGTAAATGATTAAAAGTAATTAAATAGTGTGGTTAGAGCTTTGACTCTGCCTACCCCTTCGGGGATTATGGGCATGATGTTATGTATGTATGTAAATAATGCGTTTCAATTGAAACATTTTTATTTTGAACATGCCCCTATTGGTCTGGGATTTAAAAAGAATGTGCCAACTGTGTACCTTGCCTAGCATGTCGTAAAAGGCGACTAATGGTACATATATCGGGTTTTGGATGTGTGATTGTGTAGTCGGCGAGCTAGCGACTTGTTAACCTTAATTTTTTTTTGGCTGAATGTGGTTAACGGTCTAGTTGCCCCTTTGACTTTGCCTACCCCTTTAGAGATGATGGGGTGATATGTATTATGTATGTATTTTGAACAAATTATGTCTTGGCATTATATGATGTCATCGTCCCCGTCCCACTCTGTAGTATTACGTGATACAAGTACTATCGTAAATAGCTACAATGTTCTCGCGTACCTGACTAATGCTAGCAGTGAATGCCGATCGGGATCGAGTTTATTTTCAAAATGGCACGTGGACACGTGCACTGCGCAGGATCCAAGGTAAATATAAATGCTGCGGCGACTTTTTGAGGACGGTCTTATCTAGGGACAGCTATATATTTATTAAGAGTTGAGCGCCAAATATATCTATACAAATATTATTATTTTGTTGATGATGCTTGGTCACCAATATCATCGGTAAGATACTAGCACAAAGATTCGTTGGCGCGGGCCGACGCTGCGCCCCGGTAGCGCCTGTGTGCGAAACCCTAATATTGAAAATTATTGTTGCCGAAACCTAACGTTTCGGCAACAATAATTTTCAATATTTTTTTTAAATAAATATCAGACTACATCACATACATTGATCTGACTCCGAGGTAAGTAGCTTAAGCACTTGTGTTACGGATATCAGAAACAACAGCGGTATTGCAATTAAATACTTAAATATTGGATATTAATAGACACAGAACAAACATAAGTATTCATCACACGAACGTTTGTTCTAGGTGGGGATCGAACCCACAACTATTGGCGTATGAGGCAGGGTCAGTACTGAATGCGCTATCGAGCCAATCAAAACATTATTGATCGTTAAGTATTATTACTATATATCATTTTGGAGTACAGTTGACCGGCAGCATACCTCGTAGCGGGATGCCGGACGCGACCCACTTGCGGGAGTGTCTCCGAGGATTGCGCCCTGCATTCCTGCAGGAGCCTGCGTCTCCTCTGTGGAAGCTCTCCTGCGTCTCGTGAAAGCTGAAGACCTACGACACATGTAAGCGGACAGGTTTGATACTCAAAATGTGCATTGTCTTGCATTGAACTTTGTATTGGTGGCATTTCTCTGATTTTTGTTCTATTTGATTTAAAGCAAGATTTATTTTTATAGCTTTCTCCATAATTTTCGTCTGTTTTTCAGATCTATAAAATTATAAGGGACAAAAAGTACCTACGTCATTTATTAAACGCTGTCATGATTTCTTAACAATGTACTTACTATAAGGGAAACATAAGATAGAACTCTTTACTAATAATAGTGTAATGGGTAGTAGATATCATTTTGAAACAGTTGACCGGCAGCATATCTCCTAGCGGGATGCCGGACGCGACCCACTTTCGGGAGTGTCTCCGAGGAATGCGCCCTGCATTCCTGCAGGAGCCTGCGTCTCGTCAAGCTGGGAGCTGGAGACGCAGATCAATGGCGCACATAGCGGGAGCGGTGTGGCTGGAATGTGTGTTGACTTGCGTTGAACTTTGGTTTGTAAGTATTGATGGAATTCCTTTGATTACGTTTTTATCATACTTTAGGTTAAATGTAAACATAAAAATACATAATTTACTACCGAAAATCGGTGATAAAAGTAAGCTGGCAGTATAAGTAAGTAGTAAGTAAGTATCTAGAAGACAAATCAGGCCATGCAGCTATAGTGCTTGTTCAGTAGCTGATGTCGATTGAAGTGTTGAGACCACAATAGGTACTGTATTCCATCATCTGAGCGAGGTAGGTAAGGTTCAGTGGAAAGATAGATTGTGCAATATACAGTTGATCGTAAAATTATTACAATACTTTTAATTAATTCGTAATAATCGACAAGCTCGATGGCGCATTCGGTAGTGACCCTGCCTCATGCGCCAGGACAAATATTCGTATGATGAATACTTGTGATTGTTCTGTGTCGGGTGTTAATGTCCAATATTTAAGTATATACATATTTGTAATACCACTGTTGTTTCTGATATCCGTAACACAAGTGCTTAAGCTACTTACCTCGGTGCAGGTCAATGTATGTGATGTAGTCTGATATTTATTTATTTAATTTTGTACAACTTGTCAAATCCGTATTTTTATTATGGTATTACACCTAAAGGATCTCTAAAATCGTAGTCATGAATTAATGCTTCAAAAGTAAAAAGAAATCTAGACCCATCTAATGTATCACTCGAGATGTTTCTATGTCTCCCCATATCCTCCGAAGACGACGACCGGTCCACCATCCAACATTTTGCGTCACCCTTCACTTCGTCGCCGCTAACGAGCCGTGTCCACCGCCACCTCACCTCGGATGTGTCCAGCGCATTCCTCCGCTTATAGCAGACCGGTGCGCGCGCGCCGCGCTGGCGCCTCGTCCCAACAACGCTATGCAAGTTATAAATAAACGTTTTATTTGTTTACCTCCTCCGATCGTTTCGTAAATGTCTTCCAGTTGCCTTTTAATGAGTGGTTTCAAGAGCAGTGGAAAATGATAATAAAAAATAAATTATTCCGCCGACTCGCACACCAGTTCCTTGGCAAATAATAAACATACATACGTAAATACATATCATTACGCACATAGTCCCCGAAGGGGTAGGCAAAGTCAAAGGGGCAGCAGGTCAACTACATTTAGCCAAAAACAAAACAACTTGGCACACAACTAAGCATTTATCCTTATACTATGTATAGACAACAGATACAATATATATTTAGATACCTTTATAAACATGTATGACTCGAAAACTACTTCACTTATCGCAGAATGTTTGTTCGGTAGGGCGATTTGTCCGCGACACTCGGTTTCGTGGCCAAGGTCTATGTATGTGTACATAGACCAAGCGCTTTATCAATAAATCAATACAGCTCAATTCTGATCCTGTATAGCTGATTCTTTTAAATCTTATGACGGGTTTATATATTTATATAATCCATATAATAGTTCTTACTTTGTGCATGCCCTAATATCGACATAGTTGACACAACCTAACATTCCCAATGAAGGACCTTGTCCTATGATGCATATCTCGAATGTCCCTGGTCTAGGTTTGGACTTATTTTCCAACAGCGTTTATGCACATTGCAATATTCCCAGAGTTGTTTTGGGAAATTATTTTCCTACTTAACTTTGATGCATACCTCAATACCTCCCCGTAAAGGCCAGAGCCTTATAGAGTTTACGTTCAGAAACATTGTCCTTATATATCTTACCTTGATGACCTTTTCAAAGTTCCAAGTCTACTACTTGAACTTTGAGAAGGTCATCAACTGCAGTGCTTTTTTAAGTACAGACAGTATTCTATAGTAGAATACTTGAAACTTTGAGAAAGTCATCAACTGTACTGTACTTCCTAAAGCACACCTCAATGTCCCAAGTGAAGGCTCACCTCGTATTCTCGCACGTCTATAAGCGGCTGGAATGCGCTGGACACATTCCTCACCTCGCGCTCTCCGCAAATATACTGGACACTGGGTTACACAATCTGTGGAAACTGGGGAATAGACGCTGTGTGGTATGCGCCGGGAATTGGAATAGTGGCACTTTTGTTTGTCACATACTGAGGATACTCAAATATGTCATCTTGGCCATTTTAATTTTTAACCGACTTCAAAAAATGAGATGCACTGACTCCAAAACTAACTGATTATTGTAAATATTAAAATATGTGTTAAAGTTTAATACTTTCATCTAAGCAGTCGGAAGAATTAATTTTATACTTTTTAGTGTTTAGATATTTAAATCTTATTTGTGTTTTTCATAAACATTTTTTGCGGGGCATTTTTGAAGTCGGTTTTTATTTTTGTTAAATTTTTTATACAAAATTCATGTATCGTATTTTTTTTTTAAATACAGTTTACATAAAGACAAGGACATACATAAATTGAAATGATTTGAAACTCACCTTCAATATTTTGGAAAAGATTTAATATTCAGAGAAGAGGACCAGGAAAATTAGAACTAATAAGAGAATCCATTAGTTTTAATTTTCCCGGTTTGGAGTAACATCAATTGCCCAGACTGTGAAGTCTTAATTCGTTCGAGACTGCCTGTTCATTTATTACAATTACCTGAATGCGTTTATAAACCTTGTTCAATTACAACTTAATGCTTTTAACATAAAGTATTTACCGGTATCTCTCCATATTATATTGAACTGTCTTGTAGAATGCAGGAAGTACGAGTATATTACTTACAAACTTGAGGGCACATTTATAGATGATTAGGTTTTTTGCAAACTACACATCGTTACAAAACTTTTACAAAATGAAACGCATGGAATGTTAATTGTTTCTCAGACAATAGCCAAGTCCAATCGCCTTGACATACAACTCTTGACATTTATTAATTGAAGCGATTGTCCTAAAACCCTAAAATACATCAGAAAATAAACCGGACTCGTGAATATCGCTCAAAATTATCGCAAGTCGCGTCACTTGTTATAACAAGCTCGATTGTGTCTTCTACGCATTTGGCTACAATTTATTACTGAGCTGACCTAGTATCTGGGACCTAATAATTCCTGTAACGAATTCGTTCAGCCTCATTATGAATTTACGTTTTTGGAATCGCGTGACCCAATTTTTGTTTTGCGCAATAAAGATGATGACATAAATACTCGGACTTACTCATGTTAGCATTGATCGTTAAATCATGCAGAGCCTTGTGCAAGATTGGTCATCTTGTGTAAATTATTTTTATTTGAACATTTATTTATCCACACGAGGTCTGTTCCTGGTTTCTGCCGGTCGAATGATACGTACATCAATCATGATCAAAGTAAATCAGTTCTGTTGAGGGTGAGTCGAAAGCCTTGGTCCAGATTGGAAATGTTTATGAGCATCTCGGTACTTATGAGACATTTTGAGCTGAGACCAGTACGCATTCCTAATAATCATAATTTTTTAGAAGATTTATTATGGAAGTCTACTCGAATGCTTTTGCTTCGTTTGTTCGGATTAATTTATTTAGATATTTTTGTAAGAGAATTTTCAGCTTTGCCCCATGTTGGTCTGGGACTTAAAAATAAAGTGTGTTTCTTGCCTAGCACGTCCTCGTAAAAGGCGACTAATGGTATATTGGGTTTGGGTGTGTAATTGTGTAGGCGACAATCTAACCACTTGCCCCTCCTTTTTACAATCTAATCGAGCACAGTTTAATTTTTGGCTGAATGTGGTTATAGGGGTCTACTGCCCCTTTAACTCTGCCTACCCCTTCGGGGATTATGGATGTGATGTTATGTATGTATGTATGTATGTATGTTACTTGAAGAAGATTACAATTTCGGAGGAAAGGCAATCATGTAGTGTGTTTTAGTGTTTATCCGGCATAAGCCTTCTATGATGTGCCCGTGATGTGGACAGTAGTGGGGCGGAGGGCTAGTTGTAACAAACATTTTTTTACCTAGATAATAAAAGAAATTTATTTTATTTTCAACCTAACCTACTATTCGATACCTATTCTATCATATCGCGCGATCAGTATCCCGCTGGATGACGCAGGAGGCATTTATTTTTACAATAAAAAATTGTAAATTGTTACAACTAGCCCCCCGCTCCCCTAATGACGCTTTATTGAACAAATAAATTATCTGGTTACGTTATCAACAACTTATAGTAAACATGGGATAAATCTCTAAAATAATAGTTGGCTGTGCCAAAAATTAATGCTCTATAATAGACGGTTTTAATCCACATGCAATTATGACATCGTTATCATACTAAAGTAATCATATGAAAGTTAAGCAGCAGCATTAAAAGGCTATTATCGTTGGAGTGTGTCGATATTACTCATCTCGGAGAGACCCTGCGCGGTCGGCCGTTGGCACGCGGCCACCTAACCAGAAAGCTGGCCACTTTACTTTTGCACCAATCAATCAACTACAGGAACGTGTGTAGAATTAAAGGTCTCAATCTACCAGAAGTGGTCGAGTCATATAAAACTTCAGATTCAGACTGTAAAAGTATTCTATAAGAAAGTTGGGTTGCGAAGTTGTTAGTAGCTGCATAACAATATTAAAATCTGATATCGTACGAATGCGTAGAATCATCATCTCCCTAGTATTAAGACCCGTTCCGGCTCAGTCATCTTCGTAGTCTTTACAGGAAACCAGACAACTTGGATCATTGGTTATTATAGTTATTTGGATGTGCAGATTTCTATGATGATTTTCTTTTTACCGAATTAAGTAATTACATAGATTTTATAAACCACATTTATCTATTCCTATTTGGACCAAAACCCACTATTTTGTGGCTCGTCTGACTTATTGAACTACTGTCAGATTGATGTTCAGACTCTTTGTAAAAATCATTTGCATATGTACCTAAAGCTTGTTTAACGAATGTATTTTTATTTTACATTCTAAATGTTCATATGTAAATGGATAAAATATTGGACTATATTGCGGGTTTCTGATGCATTAAGCATAAGTGCTACCCGGAAGAGGACTTTATTCGGCAATGTATACTGCCCATGACCTCTTTGAAATTAGCATTAGCGAGAGCGTCTGTTTTCTTTCAAACCGATTTGTTTGCTTTCGATGTTTCAATGCCAAATTTGTTTCTCAGTCCAGGTCTCAACAAAACAATCTTCAGAAATGTTTGCGTCATGTGGTCCTAAAAATGTATCTAGTGTATTCAAATAATAACAAATTCCAAGTGAAACAGGCAATTTTAAAGATTTATCTTTGGGGAAGCGTCTACATCAGTTCACCGATGGCCAGTTAATTAGAGATCTGTGATTTACGACTGTCGCATAAATCCTGGGCATTTGTCTTCGGACGCAGTTCACGCAGTAAATCTCAACGGTTCACCCAACTATGAAACAAATGTTATTATTTAAACCGTTCTCATGTATCTTCGTGACTTTAGCACATTTATTCGTGGTTCTTTTACAATTTGAATCAAATTACAGAATGTTTTTTGGATTCAGTTACAAAAATCTTGAAAGGTTCGAACATTTTATATATTTCATGATTGAAATAGACAATTCAATTTGTTGGACTTCTTTTGAATTTATTTGTTGTGAAAGTATGGTGATTTTAAATTGAATTCGTGAATTTCTCCATGTCTATTGCACTGTTTGTGTAATTTCTAACTATGATCATAATAAGAATGTTCTCTTTTCTTTTCGATTAAATCTTAATCTGGATCGAAAACGTTGAGTCATGTGGCATGTCCTCATTGCAAATTTAGCAGTCGTCAATAATCGAAAGTCCATTTTGAATTAGCTCCGTGGCCGTATGAAGCTACTCTTTACTTGCATAAATCATGCGGCACATCATTGCGTCCCACACAATTTCGTAGCAACTACGTCCGACCACATCACAAGTGTACGGCTACGTCATGCGACGTGGAAAAATGCGAAGAACGCGGGATGCGTGTCACGCAGGTCTATTTTGAGTGAGGATTGTTTTGAAAGAGCCGCTGGATGCCTGGCGGTCTTTCGACATGGAACTACTCACCCCGGAGCGGAGAGATACTGACAGATAAATGAGGATTGAATTACTCCAGACTGGTAAATGGAACGCGATTTCCTTGCGTAATGTGCGTCTAGGAATTTGGGGAATGTAACCCAAGGGAACCGGAATTGAAGGCCTTGAATGTGTTGCTCTAGTAAACATTTTGCTGTAAGTGTTTGTTTCTATGCCGCTAATTATGCAGGTGTGGAAGGAATGTCTGATGGAGAGCAAGATTGTAGATAAGCCATCTTGTAGAGTGAGATGAAGGTATTTGATAAAAGTAAAGATTTCGAAAAGTGCCTCTATAAGAATGTCGTTGGTACAGGTGTAGGCAATTATTAATCATAATTTAGAATAATACCTACAATTAATATAATTCCATTTCCTTAATGTTATAAATTCACAGTATCACTTTCAAATATACCTAAGGATGCCGACAATCTCTGAAGAGCTGGATTTATAAAATATGAAAGTACTACACATTTTTAATAAGATCTTAATCAAATGTACTTATTTATTACTATTAAAAGTTTTTCAATACGAAACGATGAATAAGTTTGTAGTTTTTGTTTGTCAATAAATAACGAGCAAATGGAAGTACGTGATCTTTGCCTACCCCCATGGGAAAAAGGCGTGACATTATGTATGTATGTAATAAATAACTAACCTTTTATTAGTCAACAAAAGATTTCTTTGGTATTTACGCAACCTCAATTGTATGTTTCAAGTACGACAAACCAACACATTTAAAAATCTAGGATTAGTTACCAATTGTACATTTGTAAGCTGAAACCCAGATCAAGGCGGGTAAATGTGAATCCACCCACGGCCAGATATACTCGCAACAAAGAGAACAATGAATCTCACACAGGAAGCCATAAAGGCGATCACAAGACGCTAGCGCCAAAATTCCTCAGGACCAAAATATCAAACTCCTCGCCAGGGCTGCCAGGGGTGGAATGTAAAATTCAGCAGCTATTTCTGAGAGATACAAAAATAAGATATTGTACCTGCCTAATTAAAAAATGTAGTGCTTGAAACAATTGTTAATATTGCCAATAAAATTATGACACACATTATAAAATTAGTGGTTATAAATTTTCCAGGGAATGAACTTTAGCTTACTTCTTTAAAAGATTGTTAAAAATTCTATAGAGATCTTTTGCTTTTACTGGTTTCTAGATGTTTGAATCTAAATAAAAAATTACAGTCCATACGGGCTCAAGCCCGGGGCATACCTGAGTAAAAGGGAGAAATAAATATTTTTTTATGTTTAGGATTATTTGCTTTCCTCAACATAAATAGAAACATATGTTTTAGAATCTTTACATTTCCAGCAAAATTATTGTGTATCGTAATAAATTGAAAAATACCTTGGCTTGTTCAAAGTCAAAATCAAAGTCAAAATATTCTTTATTTATATAGGTTTCAAAGAAAAACTTCTAGATCGTCAAAAACAGTTGAAAGAGATATGATTCTACCACCGGTTCAGAATGTTGCATCTACCGAGACTCTTTTCAACAACAGTATTAACAAAGTTGTAAGAATCATATTTAACTCTGAACCATGTTACAAAGTGGGCCTGGTGTGAAATAAGATAATAAAAATTTATAATTACTAAGAAAAAAAATATGACCCGACCAGAGCAGACCAGTCCCCATAGGTGGCACCTGTTCCCAAGCATGACGTATGTGGCAGCCATCGCTTCACTCAATCATATTTTTGGGAATGTTTAGTCATAGGTCAGCAATAAAACACCTCGAATCAACTTTTGTGGGCAGCCCGGCAATAGCCAGCGCCAAAATTCCGCAGGACCAAAATACCTAACTCCTGAATGTACTCGTAAGGTGCGTTCCAAATATACGCGCGCGTGCAGCACGCGTGCTATATCGGCGCGGGCGCAGGGAATGCACCGGTGCGCGGTGATTCAGCACTCGTGAATAGTGCCTGAAGTTCAGCCGCATTGGGAACGGGCTTTGTGCAGCTCTCTTTGTTTGAAATGTTGACGTAAGCGCTGTTAATAAGATAGGGTTGTTGCTGATGAAGATACGAGTAGCTTCGAAATTGGAAATACTATCTAAAAATCAGCTATGAAGACAATCGTTATTTTGTGACGTCACTAAATAGTAGCGTAGAATTTAGTATCCAAACCTATATGCTTTGGGAAGATCTTAATCTAAAATAGGTATAGATTATTCATTATTTTCTATTGGTTTGCTAAGTCTGATAAATGATGAGCGAGAGATACGATGGCAATGATTATAATTAAAAAAAAGTTCTAAAGGAAATCATGTCTTTAGTCCTATTGCGATTGCAGTTTGATAAAATGTAATCAGTAGGTATTTAATTACTCATAAATTATGTTTATATTTCAACATTACTGACGAACTATAGAGAAGTACAACTATTCATTTGAAACGTGGTTGCCGCACAGTCCGGGACATTGTATTTAAATATTACTGTTGCCATAGGGCGCGGATTTTTGCGACATCTAAATCCCTCACGTCAACCTGTGGGCGGAAGATAATCATACTGCCCTTGAAATGTACTAAAGTGCCAATTCTATTGTATAACTACTGTTACTGTACAGATGGTTCATTTGTGTATATAATTAACCTGGAGTTTTATATTGGTAGCTCAGTTGATAAAGTCATGGGACACCGTTGATTTAGGAGGTTTAATCTCGAAAACGTCTAATGATTTCCAAATTTGTAAGTACAAATTCACATCCCTATCGTCCTTGTCCACGTGGTCACCTCTGTGTGACACCCTCTCTGTGTGTTGTCACATGTTTACGATTCAAATTTATGAGAGGCTGGGTGCACTGGTTATATAGAACTCCCAGGGGCCTTTACAATCGGAGTGCCGCATAGCTCCGGCCAAGACGGCCAAGGTGTACTCGCTAAAACTATGCTAACTTGTTTGACTTACCTTTTTTCATAACTTTTAACAATACATTGTAAAGTATATAGTTTTATAAAAGTGTATTTTCACATTGACCCATTTAACTGCTGTCTAGATGTTGGTCTGAACTAGAATGTACCAACTGGGTTTCATAACCTATCATCAATAACATGTCGTCAAAGGCGACTCATAGTGTACTGGGGTTTTGGGTTTTCCGTCACTTGTCACTACTTTTTCATAATTTTCCATCCCAATCCAACTAGATTTTATTTTTGGCCTATCCCTTTAAGGATGAAGGTATGTTTGTTAATATCATATTCGTCTCGGCAGTTGTCCTCGAGATATACTTCGCGAAATATATCGGTGACAATAGTTCGACTTCGTTGCGTGTGACCAGGCCGTGGCGACACGGATTGCGTCATTATAGCCCACACGAATCACATGATGGCGTTGGACGCGAAGGGCGAGTTATGGTGCTTCTACAGCGGCCATGAATTATGACGATCAACTATCAGCAACCAGTGACGTCCTGTGTGGAAGAAAATGTGTTGAAACCTTTAAAAGTCTAAACTAAATTATCTTCACGCCACTTCTCTAGCGAGATAGGCAGAGAGAGAATCCATATTGCAAAGACAAATGTTTTATATGTAAGTAGTGTTATTTTTGCAATAGTGCCCTACAGATGGACAGGCTGACATTGAGGGGCACGATACTGGGCAATGAATTTGAAGACATTGCACAAAGACAATATTCAGGTTCTTTATTAGCTAGGATCTGACTCGTATTCTTTAGCACATTTTTTATATTGATAACATTAGATTTAACATTTTAATACAATGTCTGAATAAATAGGTACAGGTATCTACAAAACGAAAAGCTCTGCCCTAGTGATTAGAAAAGCTGCACTTTTGCTTAGTGTTTTCCTTCATATTTTGAAGCCAGCATGCCAGCAATTTTGATGAGCATTCCGCAATTTACATTTAAAGTTTACGTGATTGTTTTCATGGTCCCACTTGTAATACAACATACATACATATATAACATGACGCCCGTAATACAATATGTTTTCTAGATTGATATCCTAGCTACATATTTACGTAAGTATAATTTAAAGTTCCATTACAACTGAGTAACAGCAACGACTGAGAGAGTTCAGTCTCATTGTAAAAGTATTTCGTAAACATTCCTACACCTAATAGCGAGATAGTAACGAGATATTTTTATTCGATCATTTCTAAAACTGTGGAATTAAATATAATGTTGATATGTTGGAATGCTGTCCGATGCCGATGACACGAGTCAGAGCTTTCGCTCGGCTGGTATTCGCATAAGGGGTCTATTTTCGATTTGTTTTGATTGCACGGTCGCCCCAAGGGTACGTACCGAAATAGATTCGAAACAAAACAGTGCAAAAAACATGACTTTCCTCACGTATTTAAGTTGTTTACAAGCGCCGGCGATTTATAGACTTTTTTAGTTGGCGCAATTTATGTAATTAATGGTGCACCGTGTTTCGTTGGAGTAAATAGAATTTGCGGTAGGTTGACGTGTTGTTGACGCGTGTTATCAAACTGCAGACTTACTATTGTCACATAAACTCGTACGTGTCCAGCGGTAATAAAGACATCATGGGGAAATTCAGGTTTATACTTAGTAGTGGTAAGTGTTTACCACTTCTTAGCGATAATAGATGGATCGGAAGGAAACCATTAGTATTTACTAATTACTACTTTTTTTGAATGTATAACTATGGCATAACTTTAAGTAGACTAATGGTTCCTAACCCAATAGTATTAATTGGATGAAATGGAACTCGGTCTAAAGTTAATTAAACTTAAGGGACAAAAATAAATATGCAGCATCTTACATATCTACAAAACACAAATCGAGATGCATTTGTTGATGTGAATTCCTGATAATTTACACAAACGACTCTCCTGACCTGCTGAATGCCTTTGGCAGCTTCTTATTGTGTCAATTGTTATAATTAAGAAGAGTGATCAGATTGGCACATTTATGTAATACTTAACTTATAAAATAGAGGTCAAGCTTTGGTTTAAGAACGCTTTACACATCCTGGCGCTATGTCCCGTGCTTAGGTGGGGTCTGCTTAGACCACTTCCCAGGATTTAGCGCGTTAAAACGACTGTCGATCTGAACTTCGTAACCCTTAAATAGAAGAACCAAAAAATTTTTGGATCAAGGTTACATATCTATAGCTGTTGGAATGTGTATGTTTCATCACGATGTTGCCCTTCACCACAAAGCTAGTGGTATAAATACGTACATAGAAATCTAGAGGTACTTGCTCGGGTTTGAATCCGCACCTCTCGTTTGAGAGGTGCGTATCCTTACCGTTGAGCTACCACCGCTCAAGCTGTCACAGTAGCCTATGGGCCCTTATTATCCACAAGCTGTTGACTGCGGTTCCTCTCAAGTGCATCCTGCGGTCCAGATGTGACTGACACCACGTATACGAAATATCACATCTATACCGATAGCATTGCAGAGGAGAACAAAGAGAGAGAAAGAGACAGTGGCGGATTTACAGTCTTGGCCGCCCTAGGCCCGAGGCCATAATTCTCAGTACTAAAGCGTCATCACTTAATTTTTATCACGATTGGCCGCCTCTAATATCTGGCCGCCCTAGGCCCGGGCCTACTGGGCCTTAGGGTAAATCCGCCACTGGAAAGAGAAGGTAAACATGAATAGTGAATCATACTGCATAACAATATCCAGGTAGCCCGCTCTAGTGTAAATATATTTATCATCTCGTCTATTAATACAAGTCTTCATCATTGTCAAGGTTGCCGGGTATTTTGAGCATCTGTTTCTCATCGGATGCTCCTTAGTGATGTTTATCGCAATGGCTTAATAAATTTTCGTAGTACATTTTTTAATCGTAGGATTTGTGTGTTAGCTCATGATAATGTATGATGCGAATATTTTAGTGTGTAGGAAGTTATATTTTTGTTTTAGTTTGGTTTTAGCTAAAGGTTACATTCTGAGTTCGTTGACATGGAGAGATATGTTTGCAGAATGCAGGACACTATACAACTATTACAATAATCGATAATGGTCTATCATTTGATTTTATAAATGTCTGTTTGTAATGAATAGACCCAAATACTATTAAACAACCAGGTACCACTTGTCACTCCTTTTTCACAGCTTTCCATCCAACCCAGCCCACTGTCCCATGTTGGTCTGGGACTTAAAAATAATGTGCCAATTGTGGTTCTTGTCATTATCTTCCTAGCGTTTTGTCCCGAGCATAGATGGGGTCCGCTTAGACCATGATACAGGATTTAGCGAGACTGGTAATTACATTGAAGCGACTGCCGATCTGATCTTTATAACCCTAAGATAGGGAAACCAGACATTTTTTGGATCATGGTTACAAATCCAAAGTTGTTTGATTTTGCGGGTTACATCACGATGTTTACCCTTACCGCCGAGCTAGTAGTATAAATACGTACATAGATTTGAAAATCCAGAGGTACGTGCTCGGGTTTGAAACCGCACTGCTCGGCTATGAGGCGCATGTCCTTATCATTGAGCTACCACCGCTCTTATCATATTATCATTTCAGCACGCTTGCAATTCCCGGAGGGGTAGGCAGAGTCCAAGGAGAGATGCGCTCCTTAAACCATAAGAAAGCAAAAAACTATTGTGAGTATATAAAGTAATTCCAGTATAGTTATTTAAATGCAACGAAAAAACTTTAACAATTACAACAAAAAAATACCTATTTTTTGTTAAACTATAGGTAAACTATGTAATGTGTTAAATTTATGTACTATATAAAATTTACCCGTAAGATTCCGGGACTAGTCGCTAACTCTGTAAGTTTAAAAACATTTTGTCGTAACCATTCAACAACCATCAACATAAACATATTCAGCCAAAGATAAAACTTGGCTGGGTT
Organism: Glyphodes perspectalis; assembly: GCA_951394215.1. Classification (NCBI taxonomy): domain Eukaryota; kingdom Metazoa; phylum Arthropoda; class Insecta; order Lepidoptera; family Crambidae; genus Glyphodes; species Glyphodes perspectalis. Next base: position 14,499,297 of record OX596205.1, on the reverse strand, counting down.
AGATAGAATACTGTGAACAAGTAATGACATAAGTGGCTAGCTCGTTGCCTACACAATCATCTAGATCAAACCCGATATCTATTAGTCGCCTTTTACGATATGCTAGGCAAGGAACATAGTTGGCGCATTATTTTTTAAGTCCCAAACCTGGGACATATGGGTAGTTTCTACTATGTATTTTATTCTATTTATTTGTGAGTTTAAAGTATCTTCTTTACGTAATTTTACTTATTCTATTCGCACGGATGCACGAAATAGAAACGAAAAGGCCAAATATTGCTCAGTGTAATCTTATCTGCTACACTTTATGTTGCCACTCTATTCACCGAATACAATATTACGCAAACTAACTTCGGTACAATGGTATTAACGTTACCTTATCGACAGTCGCAAACACAGACGGCACTACCCAACAGCTATTTTCAGGATCTCTTCGAAACCCGAAACACATTGGGATCGCTTATTAAATAATAAAAATGTGTTTTCGCAGCGGCCGGGGACAGCACACCGGTGTGGCATTTGGCATGGCGGCAAGGACACACAGAATTACAAATTTTACAATGGTGACAACTGAAACACCATTTGTTTTTGATTTAGTCTTAACGAGAATAAACTACCTGGCCCAATAGTATTTTAGCGCTCAACTCGCTCGGTCGTTATTCTAGCAATAAAACGAACATTTAATTCTCGGATTCTGGCTTGCAAGCAAATTATCTTTGAAGAGAAAATAAAAAATTAGCGAAAGCGCCGGGCGGACGGTCTTTATTAAAGCAGTTCGCTGAATTGGGTTGGCGGGAATAGAATTATAAATACCGTTTATTGTATCAAAGATATGATGATGGCGTGGTTACAGATGAAATAACACAGGCTTTCAGTAAACAATACCTGGGAACGATTTATTAAGATATATTTTGGTATATTCGTCGTAAGTAGATAAAATCACGTTGGTAGCTGGTTGTACTCCTTATTTATTTATTTATTGATATGCCAACAGTAAACACCATTATTTATACTGTCACTGTTTTTACATTGACAGTACCCCCAAATGAGGTTTTCAAAAATGTAATAGTGGCTCTGTGCACGACGGACGCCAGTTAAGATTCGCAACTTTGTTGGCTCAGTCTCTGACGTTTTAACATTTTGTCGCGATATGGTGACAAATAAAAAATTATGTTAATAGTTTATGTTACAAAATGACTGTAATACCGTGATTTGGGTGGACAAAAGGTTGTGAAATAATTTTTGGTCATTGATATTAAACGAGGCAAGTAAAATTTATTTAAAAAGCGTGTTTTATTTTGATAATATCATGGTTTCTTTATTTCATGTCTAGTTGTACATTTACTGTAAAACAAGAAGATAAAGCTACTTTAATGGTTTTATTAAATCATAGTTAACGCATGTAAGTAAGTATTATTGTATCGCTAGTTATAAAATAAATATCGTTTTCAGTACATATCATTCTGAATATCGTGTTTGTGAGTATCAATATAAAATTTATTTGGGTACCATGGTGATCCGTCAGCACTGAAACAAAGTTGGACTTATGTAGGTAAAATGTATTCTATAACAATAATATCAAATAAAGTATTTGAATAAAGTTATGATGTTACTTACTTTTTTCTTTTGATTGCAATATGTAATTCAAGACTGCTCCATCCATTTCTTGCATTTTTCCAGTTTCCAAGTAGCTGTAGGGAATCAGTAAGACTCGCATTTACTATCTCTATCAGTATTCTTGCAGTTTACAACACAACATCTGCTGTGACCAATTCTTGTTTGCAGAATAATACTATTACTAAAATTAGGTACATACCTACTTAAGTAGGTATAAACAGTTTGCTTTGATATTGACAGATGTGACAATTACTAAGCCAATATTAATTCTACTTTTGGTCACCATGAGCGCTGCGATAGATTATACCCACCTAGTACTTCGCACCTAGCCAATATCAACGATTTTAATAGCATTTAGTATTGTTAAGATTATTGAATTATCTCCGACGCCAAAAACGTATTAGAAGTGATGGAACATTTAACAGACTTCATGAGATGTTCTGTATTGTAAGAGATCGTTATAGCTGGTTATTCGGTTCAGAACAAGACCCTGAAAGTATCGTAATCCCCGTGGATCTCTAAAACTGGGTTTTATTACGTTTCTAATCCGCAAAGAGGCCGCTAACGTGAATTGGCACACGGCGGGACAATAAATGTGCCGTTGTTTAGCCAACACAGGAAACCTGTAGACTGTTCTTAAAGTTCCAAAATTATGAACGTTTCTTTGGTATGGTCCAGTCAATCACTGGTTACTTCATGAATGGGTCAGCAAAAATTTTAACCTTAAAATAAAACCTCTTTAAAGAAAATTGATAAAAAGTAGCAGTATTCAACCGTGTTATGTTTTACTTATTTCCGAATGCCCAATTTTTTAAAAGGTTGGCAACATAATTGTAACATCTCTATTCTCATAATGTCAATAGACTACAGTGTCTGCATAGAATCAGACCAGGGTGCTTAGCCAAATCCGCGCTAGCGATTCCATAACGAATTTCGCTGCCACTCGGATCGCGCCGGAAGTTGAAAATAACATAATAATGTTATTTTCAACTTCAACACAATATGCTTATTACAACACTCAGGTTGTCATGAACTTGTGTTTAACATGGCAACATGCAAAAAGTATAATTTCTGACGCATGCAGGTCAAATGAAAACCTCTGTTTGACTTTCACGATTGCACGTTAAATTCAGCAGTCACTGAGCTGCTGCACTACATACTCACAATACTATAATTATCTTAGCAATATAAAAATTCCTACCAGATACTTGCAATCAGTATTAGAATAACTAACTTTACAGTCGAAATGAATTCGACGAGAGAAATATTAGCAATTAACTGCCTACGCCCGAAAATACTTAGTTTTAGTATCTTTGTTAGTCTGTGTTTACAATAAACTCGTTCGTGCGGATTTGTATCTTTCTTTGTTAATTAAAAAGCATATTTGAAGTCATTATCTAATTGGCGAATGTCATTCTTTGCTGCCATGTGCCAAGTATCAACATATCATCTGATGTTTTATAATTATGAACAATGATCTAATCTTTAAGTTTTGGCAAATAGATTATGTTTGACTACGGCAAAGTCAAAAGGATGAGTAATGATTATGGTAGTCTTTTTATACATGTAGGTAGGTATACATGTTTGTATTTATATTTTATTCGATTCCATATCACCTATTTACTTTCTACTACCTAATTTTTAAAAAGATGAGGAGCGAAGGGAATTTGGATCTCTTCTTGGAGAAGTTAGGAGAATCTTATATATGGAATATGAGACTCTACTAATCCCCTCCTCTCCCCTCTATATCTCCCCAAAAAGAACTCCTCGTTAAAACTTTGAAGTATTCCACTGCATCGTTTCTGGTGAAGGGGATTTTTTTCGAGAAGGTGAAAATCCGTTATGAATCGCTGTTCTGGGCAAGGATCCTGGGAACGCATCGCCTACCAACGGTCCCTCCCATGAGTGACTTTTTTTTTTTTTTTTTTTTTTCTTGAGGAATGCATTTACGCACCATCCAAATCCTGGGTGGACCCATAAGGGTGAGTCGGGCTCGAAACCGGTAGCAAACTCCGGAGACCCTACCGACTAAACCTCAAGGCTGTCGTTCTTCGGGCGCTAACGCAAAACCAACAGGATCCCCACTGCCGGGATTCATCTCGTAAAGTCTACGCAGCGCGCGCTGCCGCCTGGCGGCCCATCTCGAGGGAGTGGTATTCTCCCCCAGAACACCTAGAGTGGTGTTTCACGACCACATAGACAGCTGTGTACCCTATCCTGACGGACCGGGTGTAACACCTGCAGTCGGCTTCTCCGGGGACGATTGAGGGCTAGAGGACCTCCTCCCCTAACCCCCACGACCCCAAAGGCCCTTTTAGTCGCCTCCTACGACAGGCAGGGATACCTCAGGAGTATTCGGAGCCCCCCCTGCAGGGCGCTCCCATGAGTGACCTGACTTAACATGCGCAGATCCGGAGGTAATTAAACGTTTGGTCATTATCTTGTTTTCAACTACGCAGCGCGACTCGTAACGAACCTCCCACCTCGTCACATGACGCCGTGACGCGGTTAGGGACCCTGTACACTTGGAAAAACGTAAATAATGCTAAATAGCTTATCCCACGCTAGTTTGCAGTTATGTGTAGCGATGAATTTGTTTTCATTTGTGATGGAAATTTTGTGGTACCATGAAACACAAGTGACTTTCACAACAAATGTGTATTTTTAATAATTACAAAACAACTAAAAAAAAAATTATCACAACAATTTACAAGGTTGGACTGGGACTTAAAAAAAACAGACCGTGTTCTTTGCCAAGCATGTCGTAAAAGCCGATGAATTAGCCACTTGTCACTACTTCTTCATAATTTTCTATCTAACCTAGCCTTTTTATGGCTGAATGTGGTTAAGGAAGTTAGCTGCCCCTTTGACACTACCTACCCCTTGAGGGATTACGGGCGTAATGATATCTATGAGTGACATTTTATAAAATTAAAAATATGCCAGTTTATTGGAAGCTCAATATTTAATCATTAAATGTGTTATTTGGGACCCGCTAGGAACATGATCTTGCATTATGCTCTAATAAATTATAATCTGATGTACAACGTAGATGATAAATAATCTTTTTTTTTCATGACGGAATGATGTTAAATGGATGTTTGACAAAATAAATAACCACCTATTAATGAGGCTTATCTCACTTACGTCCAATGACGCCAACACGCGTCCGCCATCAGAAAAAATACTAAACGATCCAATAAAATATACTGGACAGTATGTTTGTTCATTCAACGCCGCTCAGACAGTGTGTAGCCTCTCTTACAAGCCACGTAGCGGGGCTCGCCTACAACAGAGGGGTATAAAAAAATTGGCAGGAACATTTACGCGCTAAACGAAACGAAAATAGCGGCTATCTGCGAAAACAGGTGGTGCGCCCGCGCCGGTCGTAGGAGGCTCGTCTCCATTGCACGTCAGCTGCGTCACCAGCATGATTTATTGTTATTAGCTTTTGGAATAACAGCGGTGTGATGTGAACTGGCAAGGTAAGGAACAAATCACGTGTCATTTGACGTCTGGAGAGGGAACGCTGGGAGTTGAATGCGAAGTCAATCTTGGTGTTTTTTGTATTGACGATACAGTAATTATACTATCTAGGTGAAGAGAATGTGTTTTGCTCTCCAATATTCCTTATTATTTACGTCCATAACAGAAAGTAAAATCCCTATCATCAAATACAAACATCTACTCAGATACTCATTCCTTTTAATGATAGGTAATAATAATTGTCATTTTTAAACGGAAGTTAATCGTCCTCGCTGACCAAACTTAGAAGTTTGAAACGAAAATATATGTCGTTTCATGCAAACAAGCTCATTCGTTATTGACATATAATGATTTGATAATCAACGGTCATTCATGATGTTATGCTCTTTTGTCATAAAAAAGGTTCTTTTTATCCTTTATAATTTTGATAATAATATGTTCCAATAACTGTAAGTAATATTTTATATCAAAGCAATATATACGATTACAGTTATTCCATACTGGCAATACTTCAATAACCATTGTTATTCACAATGCCGTGCCGTATCTAACAACGGAAACGGTCTAGATGTATTCCGTCCATTGAGTCTGACGCTGCAAAGTTATTCGCATGCGAAAACAACGCGCCAATAAACTTTACATGAATGAAAACAACTTACATCATACGCGCGGACGGCTGCGCGCGCGCCGCTGACGTTTATTATCGCTATGATCGACGCTAATAAGGATTTGACTCCGCGCTCTTGCACTATAATCTATTTGTCTTTTAGGTATTAGTATTATTGGCGAATGTGTCTATGGATGTAATAGTTGTTTCAACTTATATGACAGGTGGCATTCGAGATAGCTCACCTGATTGATGGTACAGAATCGCCGGACAAGGACTACTGCAATATCAAAGATTCTACTGATCATTTGCCGGCCTTATAGGTGGTGTTTTGAGAAAAATAGCTGCACAGGTGCTGTTATTTTAGAGTGGTATCTCACTGGTCGAGCGGTCCCAGCTCAAGTCTAAATAATCCAATAAATGGCATCTACATGCCTCTGTTGCATAAATAAAGTTTTGTATCTAATAAAAATTATAGTAGGATGCTGTTGCATCTTGCAATGAATCAATTAGCGGGATGCTTAGACAATAATTCGCAACATCAAATAAACATTTATTTTGTGCATTAAGAGTAAATATTACTATATGAAGCAAAATGATAAAATGCATATTTTGATGTTCCTGCACTAAGTGATGGTATTCCAATTTTTCCCATCTTTGTTTAGAAATACCTTGACAATTCGGTATACTGATACAGAGATTACTACTTTAAAAAGTTTAAAAATAACTCTAAAGCTTAAAAAAAGAAAGCAATGCATAAAAACCTCATTCGGTGGTAGGCCTGTAGTTTGTTTTTATTGGTCGATGAATTGGCCAGGCTACTGTTTGGCTTTGAACATGTCAATATTTGATCTGGGAACTATTAAAACCAGGGCTGAGTCTGAATTTGTATACAATGCAAGGTCAGATAAAACACTGGTGTTTATTATCAATTAGCCTGTGCCAGTCTCGGTTAGTGAGCAAAACACTGTTGGTTAGGATGTAAAAGTAAAGTTGTAGCAATACACTTTGTATGCAATATCAGAAACATCAAGGAAAAAATATAGGAAAGCTGAATTCAAGCGTACTCTATTGATATTGTTATTATATTTTATAAGGATAGACATTTTTAGTTACAACGCTTTAGTTAAACTAATGTTTAGAAAAAATAATGTGAAATTGTCAAATTCTATCCAAGATGAAACTAATACAAAAAGAAAACAGGCCGTTTGTTTATTATATGGTTCGAAGGATCATCAGTACTCTATAGTTTGTATAGCCGTATCGAATTTAGTTGCTTTTTGTTCCACTATTCTGGGTTTCGCACAGAGCAGGCGCTTGTACTGAATTAGTTTTTATGTAGAACGCTTTAATTTGTATGAAACTCAAGTGCACACAATCAACACATTTTTTGGCACAGTACAGAAACTGATGTGACGAGTTGTGTACTGCAGCTCAGCAATTAATACGCTCACATGTCCTGACATGTGAGACTTTCCACGAAAATACTTTCTCTCCGACCGAGATTAATCTTTTAATAGAAAACTTTTATGAAAGAAAGAAACAAACATAAACAGGTATATAAATTGACTCAGGGAGCAGTTCACATGACTTCAATTGTAAGTAAAATGTTTAGATAGGTATATATAATAGCAATCTATACTTATAATAAATCTGTAGAGAGGTCAATTCTGTACATGAAATATATTTTCAAAATAACTATCAGGGGGTGATTAGTGATCGATACTGATGCCAAAAATGCAATCAGTAAAATTTTTGTCTGTCTGTCTGTCTGTATGTTCCTTATAGAAACTAAAACTACTCGACGGATTTTAACGAAACTTGGTACAATTATTCTTCATACTCCTGGGCAGGTTATAGTATACTTTTTATCACGCTACAATCAATAGGAGCAGAGTAGTGAAGGGAAATCTTGGGAAAACGGGAGAAGTTACTCCATTTTTTAAGCTTCCGTCGCGTGTGCAGCCTTAATGGTTAAAGTTACATAGAAATCAAGTATGACGGAAATAGTCTTTATAATATTAACCATAAACGCGGGTGACACCGCTGGCACAGCTAGTTATAAAATAAATTAATCACTGGTAGGTACTGACAAATACGATACTATCGTGCGGCTAACTTTTGCACGCCCTGCCATCTGTTAACCGGGTTCAAAACTAAACGATAGGAACTGCGTGAGTGTTACACACAGGACTGTTTATATTTTCCCGGCTGCAAAAGAATATTCATTGAAGATTTTTCAGCAGATGGCGTTGCTTATATGTATAAAGAGATTCATTAAACAATGAAGTTTTTACTTACATTTTTAAATAACTACACATAAAAATGCTACAGAATGATTCATGGGCTTAATCTAACAGAAACATTTTTGTGTGGTGTTAATAAATGCTGTCTTGCGGTTAGTAAAAGTCTTTGCTTAGGTCTTGTAGTCAACTTCATTCGAACAAGCATTTACCCTACATTTAAAAAAGCATGTAGATTCCTTTTTAAAGCACTACTTAAAAATAAGCCGTCCTAGTATCTGGAGATTACTTTATACCTTCTCGTACTAGATTAGCCTTTCATCGAAACATCTGTTTGTGTATCATTCCTCTAAAAGTAACACACCTAGTTTTTTTTCTGCCATTAACAGTCTGTAGTTAACTTGGTAATAAACTGAGGCACGAACTTCTCTGGCGTTATGGATCCTCAGAATTCCACATTCAGTAATCAGTCACCTAAAGAGATCAGCAGCTTCAGAGCCAATACTAAACATCGCACGAGTTGGCGAAAAATTTGAATTGTTACTAACATAAGCAAAGCAAATATTGGACTCAAAGATTTATAAGCCACTGCAAAGTTGCTTTGTAAATAATCGTTTATTTTTAACGAGTTTTTCTGTCATGAGCAGATCTCCGTAGTTAGTAAAGGTCTCCCTAGACGGATCTTTGTCGTGTTTGACTTGGTAACGAGTTGAGGCGCGATCGTCTCCGAGCGTTTACGCGAATTCCTTTCGGCCCTCATTTGGGGACATTCCTTTGGGTTTCTTTATTGGGTTAAGTAAACAGTCTTATTCTGGGTAGCCCGTTATGACAAAAAATCGGAGTGTTATGTTTGTGTGTGTCTTAATTAATTTGTTATAAAATAATAAATATATATAAGCAATGTAATTATATTAAATTTTTTAAATATCATTGATATAACGGTATTGTTTTATATGCATCCTTTTTATCAATGAACTTGATCAACATCAATGAACATGATTGAAATGAAAGGTGCACCTAACGCAAAGGTATACATTTCTATTTTTCTTTTTAATATAGGCTAAACAAATTATATTACATATATAAAAAATATTTTTAATAGATATAATTTATAAAAAGGTGTGCTTGATTTAGATCGGAGCCGGTTCAATTATGTCGAAATTGTAGTTTCAGGCCATAAAAAAAAAACTTGTCATGGGAAAATTCACGTCGGAAATATCATGAAAACTTTCTTTGCACAGAGCTCCTATGGATAGGAACCTATATCGATTTGTTCTTGGCAGTGATATGCTCTACTAAGTCTCTCGTTCGATTTATGCTTCCGAGTAACATTATCAGTAATTTATAGTTTTTTTTTATCGATTCTTTCAGTTTCTTATCCGGCAGCTAGAACAATAAATCTCCCGTCTTACATAATACGGCCTCGGTTCACAGGGCAGGAAAAAATCTGCATAATCGCAGCCCCCGGGAATTCATTATGTCGTCTGCATAAATAAATATATATTTGGATAGCCCGGAGCACCTAACAATGGACAATTTATTATTTAGATTCCGCTTTGGTGCTTGGGAATTTTTTATGCAAATCGCGCCGGTTTGTGGCGTTCGGGTGATGTGATTAATTTATGGAGTAGTGGGATTAACCGTATGAGAATGTGGGAAAAATGTTTTGTTGGAGTTTTCAAAGGAATTTACTTGGTATTCATGTTTTGCGGTGGTTTTAGTATATTGCTGTAGTTTAGTATATTTTACAGCCTAATTAATTTAAATCTTTGTAGGTATACTATTATTCGTAACGGTCAAAAAAAGTTTATATATTTCCTTTAACTGAAAATAAGAAGCGTGAATTTCTATGTAAAAAAATATAGCAATTATATAGCTCTTGTTGTTATCGACTTTGCTGGCGTAGTTTTTATATTCAAGCTCGCATATAATGCTTCATACACTAATATATTATAAGTATGTTATAATAAATATAAGTAATCCCGAAGGAGTAGGTATAATCAAAGGAGCTGTAAGTAATAAACAATACTTACCCCAAAATAAAGTCGAGATGGGTTAGATACAAAATAGTGAAAAAAAAATCTGTGAATTGACTTGAATCGGCCTTACGACATGCGAGGAACAGTTTTAACTTTGAAAATATTAAAAATGAAGACAGGCCCGTTGGTCGAGTGTTCAGAGACTCTGGCCACGAAACCAAAGGTTCGAATGCCGCTAAGGGCAAATGTTTTGTGTGATGAACATGGACGTTGTACTGGAGTCATTATAAAAGTGTTAAAGTATGTATTTGGAACTAGGGAATTGGTGTGTCAGTCTGGACAATTTAATATTATTTATTATTATTTACTGAAAATGGCATAAAAGTCATTATTATTAAGTATCCTATTTATTAATTTAGAGAAATCGAAATAAATTCAATTGGCACAGCTCGAATGAATAAAAAACATACAAACTTCCAATATTAGTACGATCAATTCGTCTATTGAATTTAAAAACACACAGCTCTTGAAAGATTTAAAAATATATTTAACAGCTAATCATGTTCCGTTCCATCTTCATTAAAGCGTTTCTTTGCATTTTCGTCTCGTTAAAGGCCATTTTCCTCCCGCTGGTAGTTAAAGCGTTTTCCGAAGGCAATTCGGTTTGTAGCAAGAAAAATTTAATTAAACCGGTCTTGTCGCAGCCGGCCGGTATATTGCACGCGGACGGGCCCTAAACCGGCACTTGCCTATCATCGTCTCCTTGTTTTGTGCTGTTTTTACCGTTTTCATGGCATTTACAGGGTATGATTTGTGTGCCGCATTGCCGCACGTAGTAAAATACAGCACGTACTCCACGTAGTAAACTTATCATGAGTGAGCATACACAGTGGCGGATTTACAGTCTTGGCCGCCCTAGGCCCCAGGCCATAATTCTCAGTACTAAAACGTTATCACTTAATTTTTATCACAATTGGCCGCCTCTAATGTCTGGCCGCCCTAGGCCCGGGCCTACTGGGCCTAGGGCCGCCTCTAATGTCTGGCCGCCCTAGGCCCGGGCCTACTGGGCCTTAGGGTAAATCCGCCAATGAGCATACACTAACAGATTGAGAGATATGTAAACTGTGATACGACAGTAAATAAATCAGATATCTACCAACTTTCGTCTCATTCCACACTATCCCATTCGCTTTTATATTTAGGTTATATTTAGTGAACTCGACTTGATGGGGCAGTTGAGACTCATACCAACTGTTGTCTCAATTACCCCAGTCCCATACTTGGTTAAAATTTGTAGTTGTTTATTTTATAGCAAGAACCGGAATTATAAGTCGCATTCTATGGACGCTTGTAACTCGTTTGTTGGACGTCTCTTTGGAGGCTTTGAAGTTTTTGTGGTCTAGTATTCAAGACTATTGGATAACATCAGAAGGAGGTTCGTAATTTTTGTTTTACAACAACAACAACAACATAACATCACGCCTACAATCCCTGAAGGGGTAGGCAGAGTCAAAGGGGCAGCAGGCCCCTTTAACCACATTCAGCCAAAAATAAAACTGGGCTGGGTTAGAGGGAAAATTGTGAAAAAGTAGTGATAAGTGGCTAGCTTATCGCCTTCACAATCACATACCCAAATCCCGATATACCATTAGTCGCCTTTTACGACATGCTAGGCAAATCCATAGTTGGCACATTCTTTTTAAGTCCCAGACCAACATGTTTTTTTAATATTAAATTATTTAAGACGGAAGTTGCAAGTATAAGTTCATATAAAACATCAAAAAGTGAGGTTCATTTTCCGTAACGTCTTTACGTCTGGATGGCTGGCTTTTGATAGATCACATATTTGGCATTATGTGGCGCCCGACGTGGGGCTGGAAAAAAGCATGAAAGGAATGTACAATAATGTACATATTTTATACTTATACGGGTTTCAGTTAGTTTAACTAGATTTTACTCTTTATTAATTTTAATGTATTTTCTTCATTTTTTTTATACCATGCAGTGTAAAGACCTCTCTGCTTTGATTGCTCGGAACTATTTGTTTTAATTATGTACGTGTACTTTTTGCGACGAGACAAATGGGTTTAACGGGATCGCCTTTTCTTCAGTCTTTTTATTTTTCTTAGCGCAGGCTACTTTACTTCTTTTTTTATTAGTGCTGTACAAACAAGCTGAAATTTATGTTAAAAAGCTAAACTACCTACTCATGGTAAAAGTAAATTTATCGAATCAATTAATTCCGAAATGGTATTCAAACAAGTTATAATTTTACAATTTAAGATTACGTGCAATTGCGACGTGTCCCGAAATTTTCCCTGAAAACTGAATATTTATTTGACTATAAAGCGCAATACAAACAAAAGCCGAACCGCCGACACAACCCGGCGGTCTTGAAAATAATATACGTATATGTATATGAAAATATGAAACGTTATATGAAAATAATCAGTCGGCGACATGAGCCCGCGTGACATGTTAGCGGCATGCCGGCGGCTAGCGTGCGTAAGCGCTCAGTTGCCTGGCGACGCTCGAGTTGCAATGAGCCCGCCGAGAAAAGTTGCCGAAATAGGCCGGCGGGTCGGCGGCGTTATGTGTATTGCGCTCAACATTTACGTACGAGCAAGTGAAGTGCCCCCAGCCAATTCGTATCTCCAGAGTAAATTCGGTTAATGTCGTATCGAAATAACTAGTTTATGCTTATAGCTCCACTCCAGGCAAATTCTATTAGCCATTTCGTCGTCAACCGGGGAGGTTGTGAATTATTTTCGCCGAAAATTATGCGATAAAATGCGAAAGTCTGAAAGGTTTTCATGAAATTTTACAATTCACTGCTTGTTTTTTTAATGTAAAACTAGCGACCTACCCCGGCTTCGCACGGTAAGCGTAAAACGATATGGAATTATACATATAAACCTTTCTTTTGCGTAGTTCAAGAGATCTAAGCAAATAGACAGAAGCAACTTTGTTTTATGTACTACTTATGTAAAGATATTCACATGTCCATAGTGTAACGACTGATATGTACTTATACAAATAAATAAATTTGAATTGTTTCTTTTTAATGACACTTTTTACTAAATGTATGTGTAATATGGTCTATCATATAGTCTATAATATAGTCTATATCTATTAAGTAACAACACTTGGTCAGTCGGTGTTTTTATCGGCTAACAATCTAATATTTTTAGTATTGTTTCTATATAAATGACAGGTTTGACGGTCGAGTGGTCAGAGATTCCGGCCACGAAACTGAGGGTCGCGGGTTCGAATCCCGCTAGAGGCAAATGTTTCGTGTGATGAACATGGACATTTGTACTCGAGTCATGGATGTTTATAAACGTATTTTAAGTATGTCTATCCATTCACCTAGTATCCATAGGACAAGCTTAAAGCTTAGTTTGGTACTAGGGAATTGGCGTGTTAGTCCGGAGAATTTATTATTTGTTTATTAAATCGATCCGAATCGCGCAAATTCAAGATTCATGTTCGATCCACAAAAGTTCTGTATTAAACTGCTAGTGGCAATGGGTATAAGTGTGCGATGTCTACATCCAGGTATATACCCGCGGGTATAAGACGTCGCACTTCACGTGTCGGGCGCACCTGGGAGCGACGCGCGGTTCCCAAGTAACTCGTTAACTGGAAGGCCCGCTTTGAGATAAACGTCACAGACGTATTGACGGATAGAGGCGGCTGGTCATGATATTGTGTAATCGAGGCTAAGATTTAAGAATTGGTCAATGTTGATATCTAATACAATATACTTAAATATTGTACAGGATTTAAATAACAACACATTTAGTTTCTACAACGGCAGTAGGGGATATTGTGTAATATTATATTGTTAAATAAAATATATCTTTTAACTAACTAACTACACTTCACGCCACTTCCCTAGCGGGGTAGGCAGAGAGAACCGAGTTTAAATATATCTCATAAAGATGCAAATTATGTATTTAATGCTCGTGCTACGGCTACAAGGCAAAAGATACACTTAAATGTTTATAAGACACATGAACATTTGCACTATTTATTCGCAGATTAATGGGGTTGTTGTCACAATTCATATTTAATTTTGAAAAATCAATTCTGAAAAAGAAAGTATCGTAGCATGTTGTAAAAGTCGCAGACTCAATATAATTCAAAATCAATAAGATTTTGAATTATATTGAGTCTGCGACTTTTACTGTTACAAAAACTACTTAATATTTAGTCAATTGACTATACAAACTAGTGACGTCATAGGTTAACAGGCCTATACAAAATCTATGAAGTGACTGCGTTTTGACAGCTTTTTAAAAGTATCTCATTTGACTTGTCAGTCAACATCCCTATTCGACGCAGCTGGATCTTTGTTAAATTAGCAATTGCAGGCTTTGCTGAATAAAATTTCATGGTTTTATGAATGAAAATAATTGAGAAATCTGCGGGGCGGTCGCAAAATCTTGTTAATTGGAGCTTAGAATAAATTAGTAAATCAACGATTGTCGGGTCAGCTAGCCTCTAAAATCAGCTCTCTGGTAAAATCAGCTCTATTGGTGCGTGGGTCTATGGCGCGTCGTTTTCGTATAGGGCGTTATTTGTCTGTCCGTAGATTAGTGTAAGCGTCCCGAACGCACCTGTGGCCGGCCCGGCTTTCGCAGACCCACTGCTTTCTTCGTAAACAACTTCGGTGGCTTACACGGAGCCTTTAATGGACACTACGTACAGGCCTCTTGGAATACTTAAGACATATATGTAGGTTCTGATGGATCCTAAAATGGCATGAAGTAAGGACTTTACTTCTTAAATCAGATGATTATTGACAGGAAAAAATAGGCTTATATTCTAGACAATTTCTAAATGAAGGCGATTGTTCTTACGTTTAATAGCGAATGATTTGAAGATTAGTCGGGTTATATTTTTAAAAATTTTCTGTATCTATTAGCATAATTAATCTATCAAGATTTGTAAAATAGACACATTGAATGGCCCTTAATCTATACTAAAAGGAAAGATTGTATTTTTGTGTGTGTATGTTTGTAATGAATAAACTCATAAACTACTGTGCCGATTTCAAAAATTCTTTCACCATTGGATAGCTACATTATCCGGAAGTAACATAGGCTATATTTTATCCCCATATTCCTACTAGAACGGGAACTATTCGGTTGAAACCGCGGGGCTCTGCTAGTATACCTTATAGTAAATAATTCTTACCAATAGCATGGTCATATTTTTGGACATGGAAGCATTTCTAAAGAAATAAACTTCCCGACCCACCTTTTGCTGTTGCCGTTATACCACAGCGCATTCAAAAGTTTTAACGCATAGATATATCTAAGGAGCGTCCATTAGTTAGTTCGGCTTGTCACCGCGCTGCTTCCGGTGGCTCCACCTTAGATTTATTGCTACAAGTTGCTTCGCGCCATACTTGTGTGTAAAGTGAAATTCTTGGAGGATGCAGTATGCTTAATCAACGCACACGCAAAGTTGCACTTAATCAACTGCTATGTCACGATCATGATATTTGGTGTAGATCAAAGTCCGCCTTGTGTTGACCCAAGTCGCTGCCGAATATTAGGAATTGTTATAAATCCAAAACAAGGCATGACTCATAAAATTGCCAGCGTAACACTGTGTCAAAACTTTTAACTCGGCGCATATATAACCAGCGCGATGCTATTAGTAGACGACTCCGAGTTAAGTAGCTTAAGCACTTGTGTTACAAATATCAGAAAATAGTATTACAAAAGGCTTACTAATGGTTTACGGGCTTTTGGGTATGTGCCTGAGTAGGCGACGAGCTAGCCACTTGTCACTCCTTTTTTCACAGCTTTCCACCCAACCCAGCCCACTGTCCCATGTTGGTTTGGGACTTAAAAAGAATATGCCAACTGTGTCTCTTGCCTAGCATGTCGTAAAAGGCGACTAATGGTATATCGGGTTTTGGGTGTGTGATTGTATAGGTGACAGGTTAGCCGCTTGTCACTGCTTTTTCACAATTTTCCATCTAACTGAGCCCGGCTTTATTATTGGCTGAATGTGGTTGAAGGGGCATGCTGCCCCTTTGACTCTGCCTAGCCCTTCGGGGGTTATGGGCGTGATGTTATGTATGTATGTATGTAGTATTACAAATAAATTATAGCTTGATGACGGCTGACCGGGACGTATGGAAGAAGAAAACATGCTGCGCTGACCCCAGATGAACTGGGAGAAGGGCAAGAGGATGATGATGATGAGGAAATAAATTTAGATGTTATTATTCATGTAGGTTTGGTGCACTTCAAACATTACACGTCTTGACACAGAAATTTACAAAGTGACCCAATTACATATATAAATACATAGGTAACATCAAGCCCATAATCCCCGTCCCATAAGTGACCCAATTGCTGACATATATACATATATCAATCATTTTAAGGCTTATCTTGGCGAGACGATAAATCTATACAGAAAGTATGTATAAAGATTTACCCAGCTCAAATTTATCACTTAAACCTAACATTATAAGTATGTCCCATGTTGGTCGGGGACTAAAATCGAATGTGCCAACTGCGTCTCTTGCCTAGCATGTCGTAAAAGGCGACTAATGGTATATCGGGTTTTGGGTATGTGATTATGCAGGCGACAAGCTAGCCACTTGTCACTACTTTTCACAATTTTCCATCTAACCCAGTCCAGTTTTCTTTTGGCCTGAATGTGGTTAAAGGGGCGTACTGCCCCTTTGACTCTGCCTACCCCTTCGGGGATTATGGGCGTGATGTTATGTATGTATGTATTATAGGTATCACATGAACCTAGAGGGATTTTCCATGACCAGATTGGTAATGTATTAACAAAAGGTCAGGTAAACAGCACCCTTAACCGACGAGCGTGTATGAAAAGACTTATGAATGTAGAAGAAGCGAAAGGTGTATGTCAGGATCATAGTAAATGAAAGTACGTGATCTCTGCCTACCCCCATGGGAAAAAGGCGTGTCATTATGTATGTATGTATATATGTAGTAACACACAGCGGCTATATCCAACTAATACTAAGTATACGTTTTTGATTGGAATTCTTAACTTTTTGTTTAGACGTAAGCATCATTCATAGCGGGCAGGAGCGTTTATTAGTTAGTTCAACTCATCACTAAACTCGTTTCCAAAGGCGTTTCTCCTTAGATTTATTACTACGAGTTGCTCTCGCATCGCGCTCATTTCGCTTGCGTCTCGGAGCGCGAACCGAGTGCCTGTTGGATGTGGTATCCATTTGGATAGAAGCACTTGGACTGCAGGCACTCGGAAGCCTGTCTTTGTCTTCACAGTAAATATATAAGAGGACTTCCTCTTCATCAGACTTGAATCGAGGCCCGCTTGAGAATATCTACTGACGAAAATGCGTCTCGCTAATGCAACTTCGCACACATCTAGATTAGTCCTTACTATGCTAATGTCCTCCTAAACGATATCGGTCACGGTGGCCAATCTCAACGAAGATTACCCAACTGCGCAGAAGATATTATAGTGCACAATTGTGTACGCAAACACAGGTGCACTCTCTATTCCTTCACTCTCATAGTCCGGTGAGACGGCAATTCGACATGACCGGAGAGAGGTCAGGTGCAGGACTAACAGCTTAACGTGCTTTCCGAGGCACTGGGGTGGTCAAAGCGCCAACTTCCTAAATCCGGACTGTTACTGAGTAATTTCAATATTAAAATACCAAGCCACAAATTTAGCTTCTGCCCGCGGCTTCGCTCGCTTGATATGTCGATAAACCATAGCCTGTGTTATCCTGATGTATGAGCTACATTATTGTAAAGTTTTACTTATACATCAATACAAACTTTGGCGTTTATTATGTTACTAGCTTCTGCCCGCGGCGTTGCTCGCATGGTACATCGATAATCCATAGTTTATGTATTATTCTATACTATAAGCTATACTTTTGTAAAGTTTCATTAAAATCCATGCAGTACTTTATGCGTAAAAATGTAACAAACATCCACTCATCCATCCAGCCATCCATAAAAACTTTCGCGTTTATAATATTAGTAAGATGACTAAGAAAATTAAACTCCAGGTTGTCCTACGAAAACTCGTTTAATTTCTACAAGATCGTTATCTGAAATTATAAATTTACCCAAAGCTATATTTTCAAAAAGGTATGAGCAGGACAGAATTTTGTTTGTTTGTCAGTACACAAGAAAAACTTTTGTGTGCGTTAAGGTTTAGCCTTTCAAATTGCGAACTTCAGTTTAAACATTTACAGCAGAAGGATAGCGTGAACCTAACGTAGATATAGCAAAGTGCCGCATCCACCAGACATTCCTCAGCTCGTCTCTGCCGCGAAGGACACGCAAGCCGTTTATGTAAGTTGCTAATTACTTGATCAACATTCCTCGGGCCTTTGTGGACGCGGTGATTATAACGCAATTAGCGGCGCAACTCGCGAGACGCAAAGTTGCGCGAGACGCAAACTTGCGAGTTGCGAGCTCATTGTTTGGGCGCGGGTTACAATGTTTGGGCTCTTTGAACTGATGTGGGTGACGTGCAGTTGAAAGGTCCTTCGAAATGAGCATGCATGGGAGATGTCTGTGTGCCGCATTGCCGCACGTAGTAAAATACAGCACGTATCGCAAGTAGTAAACATAACATGATTAAGCATACACTAACAGATTGAGCGATATATAAACTGTGATACGAAGGTAATAAAATCAGCCATCTAACAACTTTCGTCTCATTCCACACCATCCCATTCGCGGTTATACCTGCCTACTTTTGTCCAGTAACTGGTTGCTCTGGTACTAATAATAAATATTTGATCCAGAAGCTACTAAGGTTCGCGAAAATCAGTTCTTAAGAGGATGATGATGAAACATAATGAATCCACTGACCCGAACATTCATATAGATGTCCTTCACTTTGCCGAGGTTTACCGTAAAATCTCAACTTAATGCCACATAACATAACCAACGCCACAAAACCGTTTCCAGAGCCAACAAAAGCAACATGTCACCCCTAACAAGCGGAGCGTTCTATTGAATTACTATTACAAAGAAAACTGATTACGGTTTCGACTCCCGAGGGGCGAGAATGTCAGGCCAATTTGGCCACAACACTTGAACAGGCATATTGCTGTGGGATAGTCCTAGACGTCACTCCTTTCCCTGAATCCCTAAACTCGTACTTTTTTCGGGATATGTATTATTTAATATCACTGTCGTAGCTAAGCATGGGTGGACCCTATTAGATGAGTGTAAATCAGATTTTTTTAAAGATTTGCCACTGGCTCAGAATGTTGTTTCTACCGAGAAGTTTCAGGTAAGAAACTCGGTAGGTACTCTTTTCAAGAAAAATTACAAAGGCACACATATTTTATTTAACTTTAAACTACGGCCATAATGTTGGTTCGTCGGATACAACATAAAAATAAATTGACCAGAACAGTAGTAGACCAGTAGTTAACCAATTAGGACGTATCTACGTTGACACATGCCATTGCTTATCTAATTAGCCACAGTTTACTGAACGTAACTCCACGATCCCAACAAGAAAACAAGTTCAAAAACTTATAGAAAAAGTAACAAATACCTAGCATTCGTTTTAAAACGACACCTGAATGATAAGAAAAAGCCATCGCCGAGCATAACCGGAGACCTCTCAACTAAACCAGCAATGTATCAGCGCGAGAGGCACCTGCCCGCAACACTAGCCATAAATCGAGCCACTCCGCTGTCGTCGAAGCCCCAATATACGAGAGTTATAGGCCAGGAAATTAATTCTGTCGGCGCAAGTAGGGTTACGCGGGCGTGCGTTGTCCGTGCCTTCGGAGACAGCTCGGATATTGAGTTTTTTCACACCTCTATGCAGGGTAAAAAGTGACGCTCTTGAATTCGAATTGGACCGGGATGTCTCTGTTAGGGTTTGATTTGGGAATACGCAGGTGTTTATTGTTGTTTCGCTAGTACTGTTTAGAGATGAAATTTTGTCATTTTTTTAAGACGAGAACGAGAGACGAGAGAGAAGCCTCGACTTTGTTTTGTACTATGTAACTTTCTCAAAAAAACTAATCTTTTTAAATGCAAGGATGTTGATGTGATTTTCACTAAGATACAGATTGATCCAAGAGGACGGTTTCTATGAATAGTTTCATATGCTCACCAAACAAAGTCAATTCGGGTCGCTAGTGATTTATAATTTTCATATTTTAGAAATTCGTGTATTTAATTGTGGTTATTTTTCAAAGTTATGTGCATGATAATTACATTTAAATAGGTTTAATTATGAACTATGTAGCAATTTTTTTTCCATTGCATTGACCTACTCAAGATATTTGAATTTCTGCTAAAGATTGTTTTTGTAAAGCTTATGCAAGTTTATAAATCTTCTGTTCAATGAAATCGTTATGTAATTTATTTTTATAACTTACTGGCTGACCCGGCGCACTTCGTTACGCCCCGTTCTCGGATTTTCAATAATTTTTTTTTTATTTTCCGCGCAACTTTTTAATTTTATAAGAACCTGATAATAACAAACACAACAAAAAGGGTTAGCGAAATCGGTGAAGCCGTTCTCAAGTTATAGCGTGACCAGAAGAAATAGGTGTTCATTTTTATATATATAGATTAGGTTCTCTCTGTCTACCCCGCTAGGGAAGTGGCGTCAAGTTTAGTTTAGTTAGTTAGATTAGGTAGGTATTGGTTTGTTCTCAATTAATTACGTAATGAAATGTGCATACCTGATATCATGTGAGGTTTGACGACGTAGTATAATACGAATATACAATTACATAAATGTAATTTTATTTCTGACTAGCTGTGCCAGCGGTGTCACCCGCGTTTATGGTTAATTTTATAAAGACTATTTCCGTCTTACATGATTTCTATGTAATTTTAACCATTAAGGCTGCACACGCGACGGAAGCTTAAAAAATGGAGTAACTTATCTCGTTTTCCCAACATTTCCCTTCACTACTCTGCTCCTATTGATTGTAGCGTGATGAAAAGTATACTATAACCTGCCCAGGAGTATGAAGAATAATTGTACCAAGTTTCGTTAAAATCCGTCGAGTAGTTTTTGTTTCTATTAGGAACATACAGACAGACAGACAGACAAAAATTTTACTGATTGCATTTTTGGCATCAGTATCGATCACTTATCACCCCCTGATAGTTATTTTGAAAATATATTTCATGTACAGAATTGACCTCTTTACAGATTTGTTATAAGTATAGATATGCACGTGATTAGTCTAGTCTGGCGGTCTCGTGCTTTCGTTATATCAAGTACATCATAGTCATTGTTTTCTGTTGGGGTACGCCATGGCTACCCCACGGGTGCGACAAAACACAATTGATTTTTCCTATAAGCTGCTTAGATATCAAGACCTGGGAAAATAATAACCGTACAACGAGCTTTTGCGGACCTAATCTTATTTTTGTTGTTTTTGTAATCGTCTGACCTGTCCTGTCCGGTCCTCGGTTTAATTAATATCGATCGTTTGTTCATTTCATTCTAGAAGGAACGAACATCTCTATCAAACACTAGTTTATGCTTTCGGTTCCGCTTGCGTGAAATGGGTTATTATACTTCGTATCTCTCCCGAAGATGATTACATATTACATGCAGCAGCACTTGGGATGATGCCGTCCATAACACACTTTTAAAGAGAAAATATTTTAATATACAGTTTTAAAATGTTTAAAAGTACGTGTTTTGACTCCTCTCCCACCACCACGCACTTCGCCATCCGTATCGCCCGTAACCGTCATTACTTGTTTGGTGTTCGTCCGAGTCACACGGTCTTCATTTAAATACTGTAAAGAATTATTTCGCGTGAAAATGGGGAAAAGGAAACGATCCAGTAAAGATGACGATAGTGAAATGGTGAAAAGTTTACTCAAAAAGGTTAAAAAGCTTGTGCGTAACAAACGAAAAATATCATCGTCTTCATCGGAGGATGAACCTGAACAAACATTACCGTCTCCCGCGCAATCACCGCAACTTGGCCTTGCCAGTGATCTAGAACAATCCGGTAAGTTCGAAATCTGTTTTCTCAAGTGTTCAATAAGTAAAATTACAAAGAAATATAATTATTTCCAAATGAGATCAATTACATACATCTACCCTCCGTGGAATTATATTGTATCCCGACGTAAATCGTGTGTGGATACTTACCTAACACGTACATAAGTCGTGTAAAGGTACCCCCTATACATCCCGACGTATATCGTGTGTGGATTGTATGATTTTTAAAGTCTACGTGCTTACGCACGAGTACAATGTAATTTATTATCCCGACTGACGTGTGTGGATAAACTACCTTAATGCTCAGTGCATGTGATACTGGCTACTTTCCCGACGTATAACGTGTGTGGACAATGTTTTACTACCATGTTATTTGGTATTTAGATAGTTTCATTAACCCAATCTTGCACTAAATGCAACATAATAAATAGCGGGTATTTTCAATATTACAGATGAGATCCCAATCACAGTCACGCCAATAGAAGCGGAATCATTTGACAGCAGTCCAGACCTTCACCCCGATATATTAGCATTATTAGGCACTGACCCCTCACAAGATAAAAGTTTTGGTGAAGATCTACACAAAGACTTAGCAATAAGATGGAAACATGTCTTGATAAACGGCTTACCTAAAGATGAAAAAAGTGACCTGTTAAAACGTTATTTGCCTGCCGAAAATTGTACATACATGAAGGCGCCCAGGCTGAATCCTGAAGTAAAATCAGCTCTTAGCGAAATCAGCTATAGAAAGGACGCGTACAGCGAACAAAAACAAAATCAGATGTCTAGTTGTATTGCTGCCGTTGGTAAAGCATTGAATCTTGCTTTGTCACAAACGGAAATAATTCCGCAAGAAATTGTAAAAACACTGAGTGATGCTGGGCGATTACTCTGTGATACTCATTACAGAGAATCACTTTCGAGAAGATACTCAATCATTAACTCAATCAGCAAACAAAAAAGGGATGTGATAAAAAATACTAAAATAGACGAGTTCTTATTTGGCTCAGATTTATCTGACCATCTGCGATCATCTAAGGCTATATCTAAGTCTGCTTCGGAGCTGAAAGTCAAGTATAACCAACAGCAGTATGGACAAAGCACCTCAGCAGCTCATCCGACTTTAAACGCAAGGGGGGCACCGCGAGGACCGACCGCCGCGCCGCGAGTGAACCCCGGCCAGCTCCGGCGGCAGCTCAGCCAAGTGCCGCCACCAGCGCCGCCGCCGCCACCGGCGCCGCGAGCTCCGCCTGCGCCGCGGGACCGTCGTCGCGACCCGATCAACTCGAGACCCAATTACCGCCAACAGAACCGGAGACGCTAACTGCTTCAACAGAGGTACAGTGGTACAGAGGCACTGACGTGCTAGTTGCTGGCAGGCTCAAATATTACTTTAATGAATGGCTTAACATAACAAAAGATCAAAATATTTTGTCTTGGATAAAAGGTTATAAAATACCTTTTTTTTCTGAACCATATCAAATAGGTTTGCCCAAATGTAGGTCATACACACCCGAAGAGTGTGACATAATTGACAGTTGCATTTTAGAATTATTAGAATCCGGTTTTATTTCTCCATGTAGCCCACAGGAAAAACAATTTATTTCTCCCATCTTTACAGTACCAAAGCCAAACGAAAAACATAGATTTATTCTAAATTTAAAAGACTTAAATAAATTTATTAAAATCAACCATTTTAAAATGGAAGATTATCGCACAGCCCTAAAATTACTAGACAACGAATACTTTATGTCAACCCTAGATTTAAAAGATGCGTACTTTTTATTATCAATTGCTGAAAGCGATAGGTGCTGGCTTCGTTTTACATGGAATTCCAAATTTTTCAATAATCAACTGTTTGAATTCAACGTTCTACCGTTTGGCCTTTGTACTGCACCGTATGTCTTCACAAAGTTATTAAAACCAATTTTACACTATCTACGCTCATTAGGACATCTATCTGTAGTGTACCTGGATGATTTTTTATGCATCGGAAATTCGTGGCTAGAATGTTGGAATAATGTACAAGTTACCAAAGAATTACTGGTAAAACTAGGATTCATTATCAATGATAAAAAGAGTCAATTGTATCCAAGCAAAATATGTACATTCCTGGGTTTTACTTTTAATACAGTAAATATGTCTTTAACACTGCCAATAGAAAAGAAAAACCGCATAAAAATTTTAGCTGAAAAATTATTGGGAACCAAAAAAGCCTCGATTCGAGAATTTGCTAGATTTCTGGGGTTACTAACCTCGGCGTGTCCTGCTGTCAAATACGGCTGGGTGTACACAAAGTTGTTAGAACGGGAAAAATTTCTGGCTCTAAATTATTCAAACAACTACAATAAGCTAATGCTATTGCCAAATCATTTAAAACATGATTTACTGTGGTGGAAGGATAACATTGAATCGTCATCATGTTCCTTCCAATCGGATGATTACAGTCTAGTAATTTTTAGTGATGCCTCAACTACTGGTTGGGGCGCAATGTGTAACGAAGAAACAGCTAACGGAAATTGGAGCCAGTCTCAATTATCTTTGCACATTAATACGCTTGAACTACAAGCTGCATTTTACGGTCTTAAAATATTTGCATCCCACCTGACAGATTGCAACATTTTACTAAGAATAGACAATACGACTGCTATTGCCTATATTAACAAAATGGGTGGTATACAACACACACATTTAAACAACATTGCTCGAGAGTTGTGGACCTGGTGCGAAAAACGCAATATTTTTGTCTTCGCGTCATATATCCAGTCCAGTGAAAACATTGTCGCGGACTTTGAGTCCCGTCAATCCAACATAGACACGGAATGGGAATTAGCTGATTATGCATTTAGTGAAATCAAATTATCATTTGGCATACCAGAATTTGACCTATTTGCAAGTATTCAAAATCACAAATGTCCTAGGTATGCATCCTGGAAATTAGACCCTAATTCCGAAATTATTGACGCATTCACATTCAACTGGAGAAATTTAAAATTCTATGCGTTCCCACCATTCAGCCTCATTTCTAAAGTTTTACACAAAATTAAAAAAGATAAAGCTGAGGGCATAGTAGTTGTACCACTTTGGCCTACCCAACCGTGGTACCCATTATGGTCGAAGCTTCTAGTTTCAAAAGTCATCCGTTTCGAACCTAAAAAAGATCTATTGTTTTCGCCTTTCAGAGTCGAGCATCCTCTCCATGCGGATCTGACCCTGATGGCAGGCAAATTATCAGGCAGTCGCTGCTGAGGCGGGGTGTGCCCACGGCATCACTAGACATATTAATGGCTTCTTTTTCGGCTAGTACATTAAATCAGTATAATTCAGCAATCAAATCATGGTGGAGATATTGCGAGTATAAAGGAATTGATTTTTGTAACTCAAATTCCGCACAATTGTTGGAATACCTGACAGATAAATTTAATTCCGGCGCGAGCTACAGTACGCTTAACAGTTATCGTTCAGCTTTATCTACACTGTTAGGTCAAGATATTACTACTAATGATTGTATAAAAAGATTTTTTAAAGGCGTGTTTCGTCTTAAGCCTCCTGCACCCAAGTATAATACTACTTGGGATCCTAATTTAGTTTTAAATCATCTTTCAAATTATTTCCCAAATGAGTCTATTTCCCTAAAAGATCTAACAGTTAAATCTATAACACTTCTTGCCTTGGCATCTGCACAGAGAATGCAAACTCTGAGTTTAATACGGATTAGTAATATTTCTTTTTATCCAGACAAAATTCAAATTAAGATCGATGAGTTAATTAAAACTTCCAAGCCGGGTTCTTACCAACCTTTGATTATACTGCCATACATTAAAGAAAATCCTAAAGTATGTCCGGCCTTAACACTCAAATCTTACATTGACAGGACTAATGATATACGTAAAGATGATTATCTCTTTATTAGCTTCCAAAAACCACACAAAAAGGTAGTATCACAGACGTTGTCTCATTGGGTAAAATATGTACTAGGAAAGAGTGGTATAAATATTGATTTATATAGTGCACATAGTACGCGCCACGCGTCTACGTCTGCAGCTCACCGAGCAGGTATTAATTTAGAAGTAATCCGAAAAGCTGCAGGTTGGACTGAATCTTCTAAAGTATTTCTTAAATATTATAATAAAAATTTGTCAAATTCAGTAGATTGTGATTTTGCTAATTCTTTATTTCAAGGCAATCGTTAATTGTTTCGATTGTGCGAACTTTATATTTGTATCTTACGTTGTTTAAAAAATATAAACAAGTTGATCGTTTTTGTTGTAATTTTTTCGATGCTCTAAACATCTGCATGTAATATGTAATCATCTTCGGGAGAGATACGAAGTATAATTAAGAATCAAACGAACTTACCTAGTGAAGTTTGATGTCTAATTATACGAGTGTCTTGACCGAAGATGATTACAGTCCCGCCCCTCCCTGTTAAGCCCTTAGACCGATCGAAAAAATTTGCTCTAAAATAATGACGGTTACGGGCGATACGGATGGCGAAGTGCGTGGTGGTGGGAGAGGAGTCAAAACACGTACTTTTAAACATTTTAAAACTGTATATTAAAATATTTTCTCTTTAAAAGTGTGTTATGGACGGCATCATCCCAAGTGCTGCTGCATGTAATATGTAATCATCTTCGGTCAAGAAACTCGTATAATTAGACATCAAACTTCACTAGGTAAGTTCGTTTGATTCTTAATTATGGCGTATAATAGTAACTAAGCGTTATTTCGCATATACTATACGGCTATACTACTATCTTACAAAAACAAGTTTCATTATTTTCAATATATTTAATAACATGTCATAAATGGGTACATATCTACATATTTTATTTTCTTTAAAAGACAAAATTAAAATTTTCAGCCAAAAAAAAAAAATAAAAGATATTTTCAATATAAATGAACATAGTATTTGTTTAATTTTTCAACATTTGTGGGGAAATGGCAAAATTGTATTGCGTTATTCAAATATTTTATATAACACGCATATAAAAAAGAAACAAAACCATTATTTTATAATTTACACTTAGATGCTATGGCCTTACATTAAAATGAGGGTTAATAAAAACCGTAAAGATAATTATTTTGTCTGAACCTTCTGTTTCCTTTGACGAATAAATATTATGTCAATTGGTTGTTTCGGTTTGACGTGAAAGTAGGGCAAACAATCACGTTTTTGCATTTATAAAATTAGTAAGAATTATTGATCGACCTCAAACCATGACATGCTGTGTTCCTATTATAAGCAACAACAACTTTTTTTGCAACATCAAGATTAAACTCTTGTTTAATCAATTTACTTTGTGCGAACTACGCGCTCGCACTGAAAGTGGAAGTACTTCCGCCGAGCTAGGTGTTGCTTGCTCGGGGACCTAGGTCCGACTAACCGTCGCGGTGTATCCGACTAATATTATAAATGCGAAAGTTTGTATGTATGGATGGATGTTTGTGACTCTTTCACAAAAAAACTACTGAATGGATTTTAATGGAACTTTAGAATAATATAGCTCATATACCCGAATAAAATATAGGCTATGTTTCATCGATGTACCACGCGAGCAAAGCCGCGGGCAGAAGCTAGTTGTATATATACTTAGTGGCGAGAATAACTTCGTCAGCGCGATGCAGGATTGTATGACGTTTCTCTATGTTCGATCGACGTCATTTGTTTACGTATTACTGGAGTTATAATCTTGACTATCTTGTGGCGCGGTCGCCACAACTTTAATAATCGGGTGAGAATTATAAGTTACTAGCTGACTCGGCGCACTTCGTAACGCCCTGTTCTCGGATTTTCAGTACCCTTTTTTTTATTTAACGCGCAACTTTTTGATTTTTTTCTTTCATATGAATCTTTGCTTGACAATAACAAACACAACTAAAAAATAATTTGCGAAAGCGGTAAAACCGTTCTCAAGTTGTAGCTTTAGGTGGACCACCTTTAACACTTAGGGCTATAAAAAATATATAACAACCTATTCTCAGACCTACCAAGTGTACATATAAAATTTTCATCAAAATCGGTTAAGCCTTTTGGAAGGAGTATGGCAACTAACACTGTGACGAAATTTTTATAGGCGGCTATACTTATTTTTTTTTTCATCTGGCATTCTATAGTCTTCTCCTTCTGATTTACACCATGGTCACTGTGTGATTTTCTACTGCACCTTCCTACTTTCAAATAATTCTACGGTCACCACCGGCTAATGAATTTGCTACTACAAACTAGTAATTCAACAAATTTTTCAATGTCATACCGGCGTGTGACATTGAAAAATTTGTTTGACAGATAAGATGATTATGAATTGTTAAGTATGTTTTTTTACATACTGCTCCGATCTTACAATTACACAGATTCATATGAAGTAAGCATTTGGCTACAATTTCGTATGTGACATTAATAACGACTAGTTTTGTGAGAACGTCTCCTTTACAAGTCCTTCTTGCGAGCGAGATAAAGCGGCGCACGCTTACATTACGGCTCCTTTGAGGCGCTCCTCTGAATGGAGTCCGAAGTGTTACTGTGCCCGCTGAGAGCCGAGATGTGGTCATTACCGATGTGCTGAGACGTGTGTATGCATTATATAATGCGTATACTTACTAGTACTTACATGCAAAAATATGTTTAGTTCAGTTTCATGAATCATCTGGAAATTTTATTGTATTAATTCTGACAGCCCGCATGGCATTTAACTTTCTGTGAAGCTTTGTTTGAACCATTATTATAATTATTTTGATAAATATCTAAATCAATTATATATAGACGTTTTCCTAAAATGCGTTCATCAATTTACAACATTTAACAATTTATATTATTATAAATTGCCGTTTACTGAGGTAGTGTAACTCTACGGTAGACATGCGCCATATTTAAGAAGGATGTTGTTTTAAACTCTGGCACAGATTATGTAAGTGTTATAGTTTTTTTTTAATCTAAGTATAAGTGTTTTAACCAGTATCTCTCCGGCGAGAGAACACCGTAAAGGCCAGTACATTTCGTCCGGTTTACGTTTTACTAAAAGTTACGAAGATGAAGGCTCTGTCTTCAATGTAATACCAGATGTAACTAAGGTTTTTATTATCGTTTGAGCGGATCCCAAATAAGAAAGGCATACAATCTACAAAGATTTATCATTAACATATTATGAGTAACTAATCGGCTATAATACATATAAAGACCCAGGTATATATATCAAACTATCAACAAAGGCCTGTCGATACTTAATACATAATTAGGCGTTCGATCGCAGCTTTATTATTAATTCATCAAATAAGGTCCTCTTTGGTGAATACGTCCGGTACCAGGTGCCACTTACGAGGCGTGCGAAGGCATCCGTTAATACGTAATGATATGTGAACGGACCTCAGTCGAGTCTTGTAAAGCTATTTACTTAATAGATAGTTTATTAGTATTGATTTATTTGTTCTCGAATTGTTTTGTAGAACGTTAAACCTCTGTATTTGGACAATGACGACGACGACTGTCTATATGTAAACATAGTATGTATGTGTGTAACATTTATTAGGTAGCTACGTCCCATGTTGCTCGGGGACTTTGTCCCATGTTGGTCGGGGACTTAAAAATAATGTGCCAACTGTGTTTCTTGCCTGGCATGTCGTAAAAGGCGACTAATGGTATATGGGGTTTTGTGTATGTGATTGTGTAAGCGACGAGCTAGCCACTTGTCACTACTTTTTAACAATTTTCCATCTAACTCAGCCCATTGTCTCATGTTGGTCTGGGACTTAAAAATAAAGTGCCAACTGTGGTTCTTGCTTAGCATGTCGTAAAACACGACTAATGGTATATCGGGTTTTGAGTATGTGATTGTGTAGGCGACAACCTAGCCACTTGTCACTACTTTTTCACTATTTTCATCTAACCCAGCCCAGTTTTGTTTTTGGCTGAATGTGGTTAAAGGGGCGTGCTGCCCCTTTGACTCTGGTTTTGATTGAATTATGGGCGTGATGTTATGTATGTATTTATTAGGTACACAATTTACTCGTAAGGTACATAATCGAATCGTATATATTCAGGGCCGTCTATAACCTTTTGGAGGCCCTGGGCATATAAGGAAAGAAATCGGTTGGACTACGGGGGCCCTCGATTGCGGGGCCCTAGACACGTGCCCCAAGTGCCCGTTGGGAAAGAGGGGTCTGTGTGTCAGGTGTATCTAAATATATTATTATAGATAAAATTCTTTATCATTTTATCTGACTATTGAGAAATCGTCTATAAGACGTTATTATGTTTGACATGCGCAAATACAAATATGTAGGCCTTCAAGTAACGTGACGCGCGAATTATTTTATATCTGTTCAATATAAAAATAAATCACTTAAACCTCAAAAATCACAGTTAGATGAAGTTAAGATATGTCGCCCTCAATTTCTCGTACGTTCCATGTATCAGCAGGTCCGTACCTCGCCGAGTTCGCCCACGCGCTATAGCGACAGCGACACGATTAGGGCGGACTCCCGCGCAAGATACATCCAGGTGCCGTGTTCTGTTCCGCCGGTATCTTTTAGATCTAAGGTAATGGGGAAACATGATGTGTTTTGAGCAAAGATAAGGTACTGGTATTAAACTGAGAGTCTTAATAGTCGACCTTATTTTAAGTCATTATCTTTATTTGTCAATAATCATTGTGGAGAATTTGATAGTGAAATTGCACTAATAGAATATCAGTTGTTTATAAAATTATATCAAATATCTATATTACAACAGGTAACGTCATGCACAAAGTTACTGGGTGGGTCACTATCACCATCTTCTTAGCGTTATGTCCCGTGCTTAGACGGGGTCCGCTTAGACCATGATCTAGGATTTTGCGAGTCTGGTAATTACATTGAAGCGACTGCCGATCTCACCTTCTTAACCCTAAGATAGGGGAAC
The DNA here is from genome assembly GCA_951394215.1 of Glyphodes perspectalis. NCBI lineage: Eukaryota > Metazoa > Arthropoda > Insecta > Lepidoptera > Crambidae > Glyphodes > Glyphodes perspectalis. Next base: position 14,468,469 of record OX596205.1, on the reverse strand, counting down.
CAGACAATTTTTAAATCATGGTTACAAATCCAAAGTTGTTTGAATTTGCAGGTTTCATCACGATGTTTTCCTTCACCGTCAAGCTAGTGGTATAAATACGTACATAGACTTGAAAAATCCAGAGGTATGTGCCCGGGTTTGAACCCGCACTCCTCGGTTAAGAGGCGCGTGTCCTTACCATTGAGCTACCACCACTACTATGGGTCACTATCAATCCACATCAAACCTCTAACACATTCATCACTAAGATGTGACGCTCGACGAATTTCGCCTCTTCTCGTACGCTACGTGTATCTGATACACTGTATCGGCAGGTCCGTATCTCGCCGAGTGCGCCACGCGCTGTACAACCAGGGCGCCTTGCGGTACAGGCGAGGCGCCGCGACACGGTTAGGGCGGGCCCGCGCGCGCGTATCGTAACACGGCACCTGGGTGTATCTCGGATCGGAGATCTAAGGTAATAGTGAAACATGACGTGTTTTGAGCAAAGATACGTAAGCGAAATTGAGTTCAGTCGATAGCCGATTGAAATCGTCTTGGGTGGTGTTCATCGTCAACTAATATCTGCTCACAGAAGTGATAGTTGATAGATATGTTTTTTCAAATCAGAAGTTTATTTGAAACACAAGCAGCTACAGAAACCTAATTAAGAAAAATACCTGATTATTCATTATGATAATACTGAAAATTATAACATGGAAAATTGGTTGTTAACTTCTTTTGAGGTAATTAGTAATTTCGTAATTGAATTCCGATGAGATTAAAGTATTAACTCCCAACCATTCAATATTGCAATATAAATTGTTCATAACCTTGTAATGTGCTCATAATTAGAACATTATCTTTTTTGAAGTTGATATAAAGAAAACAATAGAATATAACAACTTGCATAAGAAAACTCCAGATCAGTAAGTTATTCAGAAACATCCCCAGCCTTAATAACTAGGAGTATTGCGTCGGAGAGATTGGACAAATACAATAATAGGCCCGTACAAAACGGCGTCCCCTCCTTTCATTTTCTTTTGACAGAAAAGTTTCTATCAAGCGGGAACAGGGACGGTGCTCGGCGAACGTGAAACTTGCGCGCCATTGTACATTTGGCGTTTTACAGACAGCTCTGTAAGTCACTTTGTTGCGGACTGCGGGAGTTTCCTGTAGAGACATATCGCCAGGGCCGGTTCAAGGGGATGGGCGCCTGGTCCTAACGGGCGCTAGATCGGTAGAAAGAAGGTCACGGTAGCTAACGTCGACTCTGTTGTAGGGTCGTGCATAAAAGGGTATATACATGATACATCAGTACTGGGTAGAGAGCGTTACGCTAATGTTCTGATAGGTCTATAGTAATTGAAACCAACAAGAATGTGTGCCGGTTTCTGAGGAGTACTGCTTAAGGCTGTTGGTTCTTTAGGGCGCTGGATAATTCTAGTAAAGGAAGAAGATACCCTAAGGCCCCAAAGGCTGGTGGAGGGGATGAATCGAGATATGGTCTGGTGGTAAAAAAGAAATATCCAATAACTGTTGATCTAGGTTTTTAATAAGGCAGGAGTTTAGGAGGAGGAAATAAATATGCTTTATTGTTGTCGCCCTAACTGAGGCCGGCTCTGGATGTGACCTAGTCAGGAACCATGTGTTGTAGGTAAAGGAGTTATGCGGACACAATATTGGTGCTTAATCATATTTAAAAGCCAAAGGATTAGAGCCTTTATGTTTTAATTATATTAGGCGTGTCTTGCACTCGTTGCAAATTTCAGAGAGGTTGTGGTAGGTATGTGTGTTGGAATGAGAATATAAATATAAATAAATAGTAAATAAATTCTTCAGTCTGGCACACCGATTCCCTAGTCCCAAACTAAGCTTTTAAAAGGCTAGTGCTATGGATACTAGGTGAATGGATAGACATACGTTTATAAACATCCATGAATCGAGTACAAATATCCATGTTCATCATACGAAATATTTGCCTCTAGCGGGATTCGAACCCGCGACCCTTGGTTTCGTGGCCAGGGTCTCTGAACACTCGACCAACGGGCCAGTCATAAAGTAAATAAATACTTCCACTGCCATAACAGTTTTCTCTAGTTTTAAAGTAAGCATTATATTGGTTATTTGAATACTAGATATCTAATATGCTAAAATACGTCTATGAGATGCATGATTGATGAAATATCTTCTTCTAGCGGTTTTCAAACCGGTATTTAATCTGGGAGAATTTCTAGATAAAACGGCTTTAAAATCGTCGTTATTAAGATGTAGTAGTCATTGTTGTTTGTAATTAAATAAAACAATTTGTGTCAGAATGTGCTTTTTATCATGCAGTCAACCACAGCCACGATGACTTATTATCAGATTTCTTTTAAATGTTTGTGCCTTCGGCATGGAGCCAGGAACTATTTAGGTACTGTATTTTTGTTATAGCACAAGAGCTAAGAGGTTTTGTTTTGAGGTCAGGTAAGTATATGTATAGCCATATACCAAACAACATAGAGAAGTTTTGAATCGAAAGTCGATTGTACGCGTTATACCGAGCTTATATCGACGAATAAGAATATAAATTGTATTGGTATATTGTAACTGCAACCCAATGTTTCTCGCATTCATGCGCCAACATTCCTTGTCGCATGTCTCCAGATTTATTAGTTTCCTCAGCGATTCTCCCCGCCACATCTCGGTAATGGCGGCCCACAAAGAGGGGCATTGTATGAGCAGGAAATATCAATCGCCCCCGATGGGGTAGACCTTGAATGCCAGCTACACGGCTTGCCTAATGATGCATCACTGGTAGATACGAATCTATTCGCTATATGCGTGTTGCTGATGAAATGTCTTAACGGCCATATTGCGAAATGCGTAATGTTACTGGTTTATTGTAATTGTTGAAGTTTGTTTGGATATTGGTGACGGTTTAATGGATTAATGAAATTTAACAAGAATAGACAGACATCACAACAAAGTAGTATAAAACATTTTCTGGGATGTAGGTGGAACATTTTGGATATTTCTTTCATGACAAATGTTCTATGTTATTTAAGAAAAAAATACAAAACCAAAATATTATTAAATATGGATGCGATAAAACAACTTTGAACAATTATTCTAATACACAAAAAAAAAAAACATATAAATAAGAATGTAAATTTATTAAGAGTATCCGTATAGTAACTTGAAATAAAAAATGGGCTGTTACATTGCAATTGCAATCTGGTTCCATTAACATTTCATAGAAAAAATATATTTTTAAATCTAGATATTTTGTAACACGACAAACCTTATGAATCAGCTGCAACATCAAGATGCCTTGACATTTGAACCTTCAATTAAAACTAAACTATTTCTAAAAGATTTAAGGTTCATATTTGGTTGAGCGGTTGCCAAGTGGGTCGGAAGGCGTTGATCGTATTTTACAAATTGTCAAATGTCAAGTTTCGTAAACAATAGCGGAAAGTATAAGGGGAATTTGGTGACGAACCCTAATGCTGTCTTAGGCTGGAAATGATTTTGCTTTTCAATTTAGATAAGGGACATGTAATAATAAATAATAAATAAATAAATATTCCACAACATCACATACATTGATCTGACTCCGAGCTAAGTAGCTTGTGTTACGGATATCAGAAACAACAGTGGTATTACAAATATATACTTAAATATTGGATATTAACACCCAGACACAGAACAAACTCAAGTATTCATCATACGAATATTTATCCTGAGTGGGGATCGAACCCACAACTTTTGGCGCATGGGGCAGGGTCACTACCGGATGCTATCGAGCCAGTCAAAAAATGTGTAAGTGCAGACGGTGAAAGGGTTGTTCAAAACGTTTTCTTCAAACAAACAAACATAGCATCACTCCCATAATCCCCGAAGGGGTAGGCAGAGTCAAAGGGGCAGCAGGCCCCTTTAACCACATTCAGCCGAAAACAAAACTGGGCTGGGTTAGATGGAAAACCGTGAAAAAGCAGAGACTAGCTTGTCGCCTACACAATCACATACCCTAAAACCCATATGCCGATAGTCGCCTTATACGACATGCTAGGCAAGAAACACAGTTGGCACATTCTTTTTTAGCCCAGACCAACATCAGACGTTTTCTTCAACGTCGTTCTTCGTTTATTTAGTATAAATAATTAGGGTTCCACTGTTCACCTAATATATATAATAATATATATATAAAAAACTTCAAAAACAAACTACATAGATGGTGTTCATTTATTGTACTTTTTTGTAAATTAAGTTTTAGATACATAAAGAATTTTAAATTACAGCAATTAGAAAGTGGTATCTACCAAATTTAATTTTTAAAGTTGGATTACTTAGACCAAAAAATTAAAAAAAAAATGTACATACATAACATAACATCACGCCCATAATCCCCGAAAGTAGGTAGGCAGTGTCAAAGGGACAGCAGGCCGCTTTAACCAAATTCAGTCCAAAAAAAAAAAAATAAAGTTAGTAGAACCTATTTAAATCAGTTATTAAATACGACTTAAAATTTTCTATATTTAAAAACAAAATCAGTCAAATTAATTTAAAGATATGATAAGTATGTGCTATAATTTTTTTTAACTACAATCATTTTATAATTTCTGCAAGTCAACAGTAGGTCATAGCTTTCCTTCACACATACCTATATAGCCAGAAGCATATACAACTTCGCTTCGGCACCTCAGCAGTATATTAAACGCGAATGGTACACTCGGCTGCATATATCAACGTCAAACTTTATTCATACATTACCTGCTATGTCTATACGAGTATTTTATAGACATCTCTCATACCCGGCGCGTATTCGTACGGCGAAATTGTGAAAGGCGCTATGTGAAGACGCCGGAAAGATATTGCCTAGAAGGTTTGCGTGCGAACATCTTATGTTGTAATTTTGTCTCAGTTTTGATATTTATTTTGTAAGCATAAAGGTTAGAGGTGTTGATTACATATAACAATACAGGCTCACTTGTTTTAAACAAGTACCCGAATGTCTACCATAAGCCTGGGAGATGGGGAGAATGTGTATCAAATTTCAGCGCAGGTGTTATTTTATGGTATACTAGCTAAAAAATGTACATATAGTATCACATAAATGCAGATATAAGTGATGCTATATGTTAATTTAGGACCGTTACCCTAAAGAAAGTATTATTTCATTTCAGAGGAACCAAGTGTCTTCAAAGAGTTGTAAGCAGGGTTGACCTACAACAAAGTTATTAAGTGTTCAACCAACCTTCGTCAATGTATAGTCATAAACAAACTAAACCTAATACTCGTCCACAAAATCATAACATAAATAGTTCAGAGGCTACACCGCTATAACCAGTTAGCACGTGGAATTACCTCAAAAGAGCCAGCCAGTGCCTGTGCAAAATACGAGTAGTGAACTAGACTAGACGACTAGTTTAAGCTGCCTACAGACGTTGAACTTTATGGACCCAATAAAATGAAATGAAATTGTCTTTATTTACATGGGCTTCAATAAAGCACTTATAAATCGTCAGAACAAGATCAATATGTAATAATCCTTATATCATATTCATAATATTTTTAATATTACTCTTATAGGCCTATATTGTCACAAACTTATTTGAGAGACAAATGACGAGGCTTTATAAAAGTTTTTATAAATATCAGACTACATCACATACATTGATCTGACTCCGAGCTAAGTAGCTTAAGCACTTGTGTTACGGATATCAGAAACAACAGTGGTATTACAAATATATACTTAAATATTGGATATTAACAACCAGACACAGAACAAACACAATATTCATCACACGAATATTTGTCCTGGGTGGGGATCGAACCCACAACTCTTGGCGCATGGTGCAGGGTTACTACCGAATGCGCCATCGAGCGTGTATCATAGTTATTTACTTGTTTATACTTCTAATTTAAATCTACATTTAATTAACTTAATAACTTTTTTATTATCAACCCAACATTAAATCTAATGAACGCAGTTGTCTCTATTTTGCAAGTATCCTATTGGGACTATATAAGAACCATATGGCCACAGAATATTTGACCTAGATATTCTGCTTAAATAAATGAATAAGTAATTTACACATACATAACATCACGCCCATAATCCCCGAAGGGGTAGGCAGAGTCAAAGGGGCAGCATGCCCCTTCAACCACATTCAGCCAAAAATGAAGCCGGGCTGGGTTAGATGGAAAATTGTGAAAAAGCAGTAACAAGCGGCTAACCTATCGCCCACACAATGATACACCCAAAACCCGATATACCCCTAGTCGCCTTTTACGACATTCCAGGCAAGAACCACAGTTGGCACATTCTTTTTAAATTCCAGACCAACATGGGAAGCTGTGAAAAATTAGTTAGTAGCCATTTATCCTGAATGGTTGTATACATGGTTGTATAGATAGAAAGATAAATAGAAAAAGAAATATCTTTATTTATGTAGGCTCCATAAGCACTTATGAATAGTGATAATAATACAAAAAAGTGATTCTACCGCCAGGTTCGGAACGTTGATTCTACCGAGAAGAACCGGCAAGAATATAGTCGTAGGCAGTACCTAATTTAAGTGGGTATTGTTTTGCAAATATCCGTCTGTGTATGGCCTTAAGTGCGGAGTGCCAACAGAGTTCGATTGCCGTAATTGATAGCGGGACGCCCAGAGACAAAAACAAACAGCGCGGCCATAGATTGCGTCGCGCATTGTGCTCGCTTCGGGTGGGCGGACAAATACCGGCCACGCACCAGGCCCGCCTGCCGTTGTGTGGATATGGGGAAACCGTTTTTACTTATGCATATGTGTATTATGTCTATAGGTAATCGTTCGCAGTTACATTTAAAAAAAGAGACAACAAATATTACGGCTATATATTGCGTCGCACATTGTGCTAGCTTCAGGAGGGCGAACAAAACCACGGCCACGCATCAGGCCAGCTTGCGGTATATGAGATAACCGTTTATACATAAGCATAATGTGTATTATGTCTTTAGGTAATAGTTTTCAGTTATAATTTAGAGATATAAACTAAAAAAGCCGAGGTCATAGATTGCGTCGCGCTTTGTGCTCGCTTCGAGAGGGCGGATCAAAGTGCGCCCACGCGTCAAGTCATTTACACCCAGCGGTTGTGAGTGGATATGAGGAAACCGTTTGTATGTAAGAATATATGTTTTATGTATACGGGTAAACATACTCATAGAAAAAATAGAAATAAAAACTTACAGCACAGCTATAGATTGCGTCGCGCATTGTGCTCGCTTCGGGAGGGCGGACAAAAGACCGGCCATGCGTCAGGCCCGGCGGTTGTGCGAGGATATGGAGTAACCGCTCCTTTGTCACACCATGCCAAGCTAGCCACTTGTCACTACTTTTTTACAATTTTCCATCTAGGGCAGCCCAGTTTTATTTTTAGCTAAATGTGGTTAAAGGGGCCTGCTGCATCTTTGACTCTGTCTACGCGTCTTATGCGCGTCATGTTATGTATGGAATAAGTACGTACTTCATGCTAAATATTGTCTAAGCGAATGATTCAACTCCATCCACTAGATTGACGAATAGATTTTGGTGACGGTTTTCTATAAGTTGATTGCACATATGTATTATGTTTAAGAATAATTGTGTACTTGTTTTACATTTAAACATACAACACAATTTTACATCCGGACTTCGATTGCCGTAATTGATAGCGGGACGCCCAGAGACAAAAACAAACACCGCGGCTATTGATTGCGTCGCGCAGTGTTCGTGGCGGGTTGCGGATGACTGCGTGGCCACGTAACAGGCCGGCGGCCCGCTTACGTCAGGTGATAAATTGGTTTACTATACTATCTGATCAATTACGTTTCAACGAGTTCAACAAACATTCTTCATAAATATAGATCCATATTTTTTTTGGGAGAGGCCCATGACCAGCAGTTGACGATGATAGGCTGATGATGATGATATTTTTAGTGTATTTGGATCCTTAAAACTGTAACAGAATCGTTAATATAATTGATTGCAATATTTTATAAACAATCGTATATTTTGACTAAATAACATTTAAAAAACCTTATAATAAAGAAAGTTACACCCTACTGAAACCGTATGGCGCCTGCGCATCGCTTGTCACAAGATCGTGTAGTCCCTCCCGTTAGTATTATTTCAATAAGCATCAGGGCTGCGCGCTCTTACCATAATCGCGCGAGGGCAACGAGGTCACTTAAAAAACCTTCATTATTTTTGAGTTCCCATTGTACTTGTTATTATGCTGATTCTTTAAGTTAAAATATTTGGCCCGTGTTTCGGTTTTCGTACTATAAATAACCTTGTATATTGGGATACAAGTCGTCCATTTTAAGCTTAAAGGTAAAGGTTTAATAGCGGTTAACGCAGATCAATGTTGGACGGCCATACATCAGGCCCGCTAGCCCCCTGCAGTCGTACCGATACGGGGAACCCACCCCTTTACAATGGCCGGTATTAATACTTAGTAACCATGTCTGAAGTGGGTATGGTATACCTATAATTATGAATACAAGAGTATCTTTAATGACGGGTATCACTAATACGTTACCTACTTAGTATGCAAGTAGTGTTCTTGGTGATATTCATTCGCAAATATAAATACATGGTAAAGTATATAAGCTCAGCAAGATATAAGCGACTAAATCTGAATTCTGCAAAATAGAAACCGTTGAATAATATTTTCAAATAGATTTCAGTCATTTACGTAAATCGCGTATCAATGAGATTTTGAAGAAAAAATTTCAATTCAGAAGTTGGCTGGTGAAATCGTTAATGGTTTTGGTTTTCTTATTAACTAACGGCACGTCCCAGCTTAGCACGGATGACAATTAATTGTTTATGTACATTAAAAAATATAGTGTATATTACATAAAAAAAATGTAACTATCTTCTGATAAAAGAATTTTTGCCCCAATAGATTTTGAGTCTGCTCGTTTCAAACATATTTTTTTTATCTCTCTATAATATTATAAGATTAAATACTAATATGAAGATTTCCCACGTTTGAGCTAGTAAACAGAGGCAGGGTTATGAATCAGGTACCGCAACCGGGCGATAAACCAGCTCTTTACGGCTCCAGGTCTGCGGTAACTAAGCGCTAGATTTGCTGTGCACCTATTAAGGAGTGTGCATGCACGTAATTCTCGTACGAACGACGCTCTTATTCCTTTCCGAATTTCGAATAGTTGAATCATGTAGGAATAGTTAGTACAGATGTAATCTGAGGTACAATCGGATATTATCTGATAGATTAGAAACTATACTATTATAAATTTTTATTATCTTATTCACACCAGGCCCACTTTGAAACATGGTTCAAAGTTAAATATGATTCTTACAACTTTGTTAATACTGTTGTTGAAAAGAGTAACTACCGAGTTTCTTGCCGGATTCTTCTCGGTAGATGCAACATTCCAAACCGGTGGTAGAATCATATCTCTTTCAACTCTTTTTGAAGATTTATAAGTGTTTCTTTGAAACGTATATAAATAAAGAATATTTTGACTTTGACTTTGATAGTGTTTCAACAGGCTTGTTTGTATTTTAAAATTGATTAAAACAGAAATGCCTAAAATTTCTGACTGTCCCCAACGCCAATGACTTAATATCAAGTTGGTCAGTGATTTGACGCGATATTTGTATTCATTACAACCCTTTATATTTACTTTGTTTTGTTTCATCTATTTGTTCATAAATGCTATGATTAAAAACAAATTCCGGTTAGTAATTAACGTATTACATAATAATCTATCATAAATTGTAAAAAAAGAATTAGGTACGTATCAAATCACTTTATAAAAATTTACTAAGATTAATTACTAAGGATTTTCGATATCACAACACCCATCTATACGCTAGGAAAAGTAGTAGTAGTATTATACTGTTTCATTAATAGATGCGCCAAAATGCTTCATATTATTATCTATACTTATAATAAATCTTTAGAGAGGTCAATTCTGTACATGAAATATATTTTCAAAATAACTATCAGGGGGTGATTAGTGATCGATACTGATACCAAAAATGCAATCAGTAAAATTTTTGTCTGTCTGTCTGTCTGTCTGTCTGCATGTTCCTTATAGAAACAAAAACTATTCGACGGATTTTAACGAAACTTGGTACAATTATTCTTCATACTCCTGGGCAGGTTATAGTATACTTTTCATCACGCTACAATTAATAGGAGCAGAGTAGTGAAGGGAAATGTTGGGAAAACGGGAGAAGTTACTCCATTTTTTAAGCTTCCGTCGCGTGTGCAGCCTTAATGGTTAAAGTTACATAGAAATCATGCATGACGGAAATAGTCTTTATAATATTAACCATAAACGCGGGTGACGCCGCTGGCACAGCTAGTTTGTTACTAAAACTAATGACATTTTACGTAATATTGCTGCTTGTTCTTAAATTTCATGTTTGCCAATAGTGACTTTTGCTTAGACCGAATTTCTGCTAATGAAGTTGTTTTACCTTATTATAGAAAACTTAATTGAAGTTTTATCTCTCCCAATTATAAAACTGTAGCAAAGTTACCTGTAAATTTTCTTGAGCACGAGCTAAAGCATACTAACTAACTAACTAACTAAACTTCACGCCACTTCCTGAGCGGGGTAGGCAGAGAGAACCGAACGCCATATGGCACGATCCTTACACACCCCGCATACAATTGATTCAAAACTACAGTGAGTTGAAGTTTTGTACTTTGCTGATGCCAAAACATGTTTGCTCAGTTCCCGGTTTCTGCGTGGGTGGTACGTTGACAGCAAACATCATCAAAGGGCTGCGTAACAATTCTTCGGCTCTTGATTGGAGCCGAAGTGCACCTGTGTCACCCACCCTTTCTAAGTGAGGGATCTAAACAAAGGGTACGCGTGGTTCAAGCGATTGGATGCGGGAGAGTTGTCACTGAAATCGATATTTTTTTTCAAATGGAGTTAAGCTATTAATTTTATTGTAAAGATGCGAAGAAGCTGATCTAATAATCCAAAATGTAATGAGAGGTTAAGGAAACTAACGTTAAAAATAAGTTTAAAGTTAATTAGAAGACGTTCAATGAAAATGAGGGTGACCTTACGCTCGCTACTCAAGTGAACGATTGGATTCTTGGTAAAATAGTTGGCTTACACATTTCACCATTGTGTGTCGATAAAGGTGCTTTTGCCTCCATGTTTGAAACTTTACTTTTTACTGACAGAGGCTCATCAAAAAGACCACTGGTCCTTGGTAATGTTTATGACGACTTCTACCAAGAAAAGACGCGACATACCTTTTGAACTTAAAATTTAATACACTCCGTTTCAAGTCCTGAAGGTAACCATTTAAAGTGTTTTATCAAATACAAGTCGCCATTCCCATGTCTTGTTCCACGGTGTAAGTCGACAGGTGCGTGGCATTGTCGCCGCCGCTACTTGAATGCCTGATGCAGGGATTGAGTTTTGAGCTTTTAGCGACGAGTGTCTCCGGATTAGCCGCGCACCGTTTCGCCTCACTGCGCGGGGAGGTCTCTTCTCATTCCTGTACATGCGAGATGTTCTTTTGTGCAGCTTTAGAACTTTGTATACAATGTATTTGTTGCACAGCGCTTTTGTATGTATTTGGTGCATGACGCTGTTTTTTGATTCGATAATTTTAAGTGGACTGCTGTAGTTGACGATTAACATTAATTGTTCATAGTTGGTTGAGTCGATGTAGTTTTGATTACGATTTTATCTGTTATAAAATCGTAATATTTTCATCCCTACACGTGAGATGTTCTTTTGCGAATCTCATTTTGTATATGTTTGCTGCATGATTCTTTAGTTTTAAAAGTTTTATGTAGTATGTTATACTTTGTGTGATTAAAATTTTCTGCGTAGTTGCGTAAACGAGTTAGTATAGTTTTCGATATTATCCGTATTAGATTATTCTCCTTCCTGTACATATAAGTTATTTTAGGTTAGCTGCTTAAAATAACAAAGTTTTGCAGCTTCATAATTTTGTATGTAGTCGTTGCAAGGCGCTGTAGACTTGTTAGTTTTGAACGGCTTGTTATAGTTAACGATTAAAAAAATTTCCGTAGTTTGCCGCTTGTTCAGTCGGTGTAGTTGCACTTCGATCGAAATGGTTATATTGCTGAGTTCTTCTTGCCTTCGTTGATATGTCAAACTTTTTGTTCGCTTAAATTTGGATTAAGATTAAATGAAAGATCACTGGAATATAATTTGCGAGAGATTTCATAGTAACTAAAAATATTGCATTAGATACTCATAAAATTTGCTGATCCTCGTTAAATTTGATAGAAAATTATTTAAAAATTTATGCAATGCCGCTTATTGTTCATACGTTCAAGACTTTTTTTATATTTTCAAGTGTTTTTATTATCTGAGAAAAGAATTATACTTAAATGGTCCTTTAAATTTTTAGAGTAATATGTTGACTTTCGGTAAAAGAAATAAATTTCGAGTTTTTAGCGAAGGGTGATTCTGAATTAGCCGGCGACTGGTTCCACCTGAGTGCCGAGGGTAGGAGGGTTAAAACTCACCCTCGTTCTCGTACAAGCGAGATGTGCTTTTGTGCAGTCGATGTTTTGTAACTTCAGCACTTGGCATTTTATACACACTGCTCTAAGAATCGTCTTATTTATTTCGCGTATCGTGTGAGCTCTCTCAAGCTTACGTCCAGTACTGTTTGATTGTCAGAATCAGTATTTGTATGCTAATAAACCTTTCGAATATAATCCCACTTTCATTGAAATTCTGTATACGAAATATTTTTATCAAATTCTCAGGTTTAAACGAATTGAGCAATTTACCTATAGTTACAATTTAAATAGAGCTCCGAGAAAAATTAACTATCCTGTTTTTAACAGTCTCCGGATGAGCTGGGGTGTTCCATCTGAATGCATATGCGAAATTTTAACCGGACAGAAAATAATACTTGAGATATATAAATTACTTTCAAGTACGGGTCAATGCCTTGTGTAGCCGTAGTCAGTTTAGTTTAGTCAGTTTATTTGTACGAGAATTGATAGGATAGTAAGATAGACAACTAGTAAAGAAAAATTAGTATCACATAATATTCCATGATAAATTACACATACACGTCACGCTGAAATATCATCACGCACGTGATCCCCAAAGGGGTAGGCAGAGCCTAGGGGGCATCTACTAGCCCCCATAACCACATAAAGCAAAAAAATAAAATTGTGAAAAAGTAGTGACAAGTGGCTAGCTCGTCGCCTACATAATCACACACCGAAAAACCCGATATATCATTAATCGCCTTTACGACATGCTAGGTAAGGAACATAGTCGGCGTTCTAATTAAATTTAATAGTAGGTAATCTCTATAAAACATACACATACGCCATATTAAATAAAATATATTGGACAACTGAAAAATAACATATAAGAAAAGACAACTTATTTGTAAACCCTGTTTAATCAAATATTACAACTCGGTAAGTAGGTCTTAAATGACACAAATAAATATCACGCAAACAAAAAAAACCCTAGTATTACAAGCTGGACACAGACACCTCATCAGCGATATCCGACACAATTAACGCTCAGCTGATGAAATAAGAGCGAAAAATTAAATTGTTCGCTCTTATTTCATCAGCTTTTTCCTTCGCCTCAGCATTTTTTGCTTGCAAGAATATTAATACATTCCGTTCGTTAAAAGCGATGCAATTTACGCGTCGTCCATTTTTCCGGTGCGTCTGCCGAGATCGTCACAATGGCGTCTCTTATTCTCGCCATCAGTCAGTTTTTCCCGCGATTTATTATGCAGGTAATTCGCGGCCTTATTTGTGCCGGAATGGCGATTATAAATCACGGATATTAGGGCACTTTGCGGTCCATTCAGGGCTAAACTGGCAAAGATCAGTTTGATAAGGAGTAGCGTCAAAGCGATCGCGGGAATTTGAGCCAGCGTCGTGGCTGAATTATGTCGTAATGATGAGGTCGTTTGGAACTTCTTTATGACGTTAATGGCGATCTTAGACATTTGTCAAATTGTCGAAATTTAAGTGGTCAAGTTAACTTTACGAATTAAATTGAGTAGATGTTGCCCGCCAATTCGTCGGCACGGATTTATAATTTTTTTTCTAAAATAAAAGTAGCTTTAGTTAGTTCTTGTAACACTATCTACCAGTGAACGTCCCATCAAATTAGCCGATTACCTATCTGAAAAAAAAACAGACAAAATGAAAAAAATAAAGTTTTTTTGCTATAGTTTCCTACCGTATGTTCATTCATATGGCATTCAGTATCCAATGTATTAGCGTTATTTCGTTAGCAGCAACAATACAGACGTTGTTTAGTTTGTTATTATTTTACTTCTAATGGAACTAAAAGGCGTAAAAGGCGACTAATGGTATATCGGGTTTTGGGTATGTTATTGTGTAGGCGACAAGCTAGCCAATTGTCACTGCATTTCCATAATTTAACCCAACCCAGTTTCTGTCTACCCCTTTAGGGATTATGGACATGATGTTATGTTATGTATGTAATGGAACAAATGGAAAATACGACTCATAATACCATTCTACGCACAAGATTTTTTACTCTATGCCGTAGCAAATGTAGGCCTCGCTACACACTATTCCGACGCTTTCACGGCAATTGTCTGAGTGCACACCACATGTTATATTCGGAATAAAGCCTTTTGTACACAGCTCGTTGTTTTGAAAAATGTACAAAGGGCCAGATATTATACTGTTACACACACGCTCGGCTACAGTGATCGCGGAACCGTCAAACACAGAGCATACATTTTTTATTCGCATGTGAGTAAGTTTAAAAGGATGCAAAGTAAGTTGGGAAGAACAAAGACAATGGACGAAGTATGAACGCAAACATGAATGGCTGTTCACAGTGAAAAGAAGTTTTGTTTCGGCTTACTTGCTCGATGTTGTTTTGATATTTTAAATAAAAAGACAAAGCAGAATTTGTGTAATGCAAAAAAGTTCCGCGAAAAAAAAAGTTTATTAAAAATATTTTATGATGTTGTCATGTTGAAGAAGGAAAAAGTGTGCCATGAGCATTTGTTTAATCTAGGCCTAAAACCGAAAGATGGCCAGTCTTAGACTCGTTTTAGAATATTAGTTATGGAAACAAGCTTTGTTAATTTGACTTAGATATATGCTGAAGACTATGTAAAAGAAATGTACATAGTACAATTGATGTGGACC
Source organism: Glyphodes perspectalis (assembly GCA_951394215.1). Classification (NCBI taxonomy): domain Eukaryota; kingdom Metazoa; phylum Arthropoda; class Insecta; order Lepidoptera; family Crambidae; genus Glyphodes; species Glyphodes perspectalis. The sequence continues at coordinate 14,453,319 of OX596205.1, read as the reverse complement.
TTAACCAAATATTATATCGGTAACGGTCGAACTAAGTGTGATGTAACGATTAACTGTATACAAAAACCTAAAAAACGTGTGATTTAAAAACGTTTTAAGAAAAAATAATCATACAAAGTAAATAACACACACACACACATAACGTCACGCCCGTAATCCCCGAAGAGGTAGGTAGAGTCAAAGGGGCAGCAGTCCCCTTTAACCACATTCAGCCAAAAATAAAACTGGGCTGGGTTAGATGGAAAATTGTGAAAAAGTAGTGACAAGTGGCTAGCTTGTCGCCTACACAATACCCAAAACCCGAGATGCCATTAGACGCCTTTCACGACATGCTAGGCAAGAAACACAGTTGGTAAATTCTTTAATAGTCCCAGACCAACACGGGACTACAACTAACTAAGTAAATAACATACATACATAATGTCACGCCTTTTTCCCATGGGGGTAGGCAGAGATCACGTACTTCCATTTGCTACGATCCTGACATACTTCTTTTCGCTTCTTCTACATTCATAAGTCTTTTCACACACGCTCGTCGGTTAAGGGTGCTGTTTACCTGGCCTTTTATTAATACATTTCCAATCTGGTCAAGAAAAAGTCCGTCTAGGTCTTCCCCTCCCAACGGCTCCATTTACACTTGCCTTATATATCTCTTTCGTCAATCTTCTTTCATCCATTCTCTCAATATGCCCAAACTATCCAAGCATGCCTATTTCAATCTTAGTCACTACATCTTCTTTCACTCCACATCGTTCTCTTATTTCTTCGTTTCTTATTCTATCAGTCAGTTTCACTCCTAACATACTTCTGAGTGCTCTCATCTCTAATGCATTTATTCTACACTCGTGCTTCTTCTGCCACACCCAGCATTCACTTCCATAAGTAAATAACGCATTGTATTTACTCGAATACTATATTATCTCACGTCTGTGTTTACTCAAACATTTTCTAATCGCTACCCGGACGTGCGTTAAAAATACTCCAACATAATTAAGTCGAGACCGGTTATCCGATCAAGATAATTTTCCCCTTCGATGGCAAAGAAAATCTTCTTAGCGGTAGTCGCGACACAATAAACGGGTGGGTTGATGCTGTAAGGGTTGTGTAGCGGATTCGAATCCCTTGCGAACGCCGTGAAGATGTATCGTTTTATCCATTAAGTTAATTAATGTTCGAACGCTACTGTCGTAATTTGCCGGTGATGTTAAAGTATTGGTGGTATTGGTCTTTGACTGGCTCGATGGCGCATTCGGTAGTGACCCTGCCCCATGCGCCAAGAGTTGTGGGTTCGATCCCCTCTCAGGACAAACATTCCTGTGATGAATACTTGTGTTTGTTCTGTATCTGGGTGTTAATAAACAAAATTTAAGTATATATTTGCAATACCACTGTTGATTCTGATATCCGTAACACAAGTGCTTAAGCTACTTACCTCGGTGTCAGAACAATGTATGTGATGTCGTCGGATATTTTTTATTGGTCACTAAATTATAGTTTTCAACCGACTTCAAAAAAGGAGGAGGTTCTCAATTCGTTTAAGTACGTACGTACGTACGTATGGCACCGACTTCAAAATCATAGGTATTAAGTACTTTGGCGTAAGTTTTTTTTTTTTTTTTTTTTTTTTTTTCCGTTTGTTTTACACCTGTGATCAGTCGTCTATGACTATGAACAGGTGAGTTGCAGGAGAATGGGGTTTGGTGAGGTAGGGCCACTGCTCCACCTTCCCTCAGTTAGACAGCACATCGGCTCTCTTGAGTCTCTTAAATTGGTTTGGCTGCAAGAGCTCACTAGAAAGCGGGTTTGGGTGTGTGCCCAAACGATCCTTGTAGTTGGCTTTGTAAAGTGCTGCTTCTTCCAGGATGGTTGGTATTTCCAGGTACTCGTGGATTTCCGAATTGGGAGCATACCAGGGCGCCGATGAGAGTACCCTTAAAATATTGTTTTGTGCTCTCTGGAGGCTCATTATGTTAGATTTGCTGGCTGTCGACCATAATTGGATGCCATATGTCCAGATCGGTTTTATGACGGAGCAGTATACCCTTAGCTTATTGGATAGTGATAAAGCAGACTGTCTTCCTAAGAGCCAGAGTAGGTTCTTAAATCTAAAGTTGATTTCATTGCGCTTTGATTTTATATGATCTTTCCATGTCATCCTACGGTCCAGGTAAAATCCAAGATATTTAACGCAGGTTGATTGCGGCAATGAGTCAAGTCCTAGGTTGACTGGGGGACAGGTTTCACGTCGTAAAGTAAATGTGATGTGGTGAGACTTTGGGACACTTGCTTTAATGCGCCACTTTGTTAGCCAAGTATTGGTGGCATTGAGTTGGACTTGCAACAATCTGCTCGCTACATTTGGATCACGGTTACAACTGAGGAAGGCGGCATCATCGGCAAAGGTTGCTACAGCTGTTTCAGGTGACTGGGGTAGGTCACTAGTAAATATATTGTAGAGCACCGGACCAAGTACGGTACCCTGGGGTACTCCTGCTGCGCAGCTAAATAAGGAAGATCTTGCGTCACGGAGCTTGACTTGAAACTTTCTGTCACTGAGGTAAGAGTCGATCAACAGGTAATAGGAGTGTGGAAGGAATTTAAGGCCTTTGGCCTAAGTAAATTTATTTTTTACTTTTATTAGTTTCGTTTTTGAAGTCGGTTTTTTTTTGTTAAAAAATTATTTATTGGTGGATTATTTGACGTAATAATATTTAAGTAGATATTTGTCAGTAATTGTCTTCCTGTTTCTGAATCTACCAACTTTTGTTATATGAGGGGCAATTAAAGTATTAGCAAAATTTACGACGCGCTTGGGACTCCTCTGGTGATGCAGATGTCCAAAGGTTAAATCCGTTTTCATCAGATTGAGAATGATATAATGTTTTGTCGCTTAAATAACTTCGAAATGCCGAAGCACAGTTGGAGATTCTGAAGTTAAGAAAGCAGCTCTAATATGAGTTATTAGGTTATACGAATTCAAGTTCAATTCAGGCATCTATTTTTTTAAGCACTTGATTCTGCGAAATATAAGACGCTATCATTAGAGAGACTATTGCAAAGTGCGGTAATAACATTTCTTGTATACCCACAACCAAATGCTTCTTTTGACAAATTCCTGGAACTTCTACAGCTAGAGCAACTAGAGCTTTTCGCAGCGTATTTAAATACCGGCTTATAATATCTGAGGGGTTTCCGCGGCGTGCTGGCAGCCGCTAAGTGAAACTGCAGCTAGACGCATAAATCAGGGCGCGTCGAACGTTAAATCTGCCGCTCACCGCCGCTGCTAGCGCAAGCGACCGGGGAAGTATACTTATATATACCTACTTCCTAAATACCATGTTCTCTAATATTTAAAATATTATTACTAAAGTATACACAAAACCTGAAAACTGATTGTACAGAATTGATTCGAATGGTTTTAACCTTGTAATTGTAGGGTGGCAGCAGTGGCAACGTGTTAGGGGTCTCCGACCGGTAGGCCCCCATCGGTCGGAGACCGGAATTCCGTGAGCACGGGGGACTCTCCTACGCTATAGCATTGAAATCGAATGCTGTCGGAGCGAGGGCTCTAACTGACAAAATTGCCACGGGTCTCATACGGTAGGTACTGTATATACATTTAGCCTGTGGTATAAATATGTACATTGTGCTTATCCTTTAATATCCCTTAAAATCCACTGAGTTCCGATAATTAGTCGAGAAAACATACCAGAACCACATTCGCATTTAATTTTATCAGTATGTTAGTACATCCTTACATATCATATAAGTGTATACCTATACGATATGTAATAAATACATACAATAATATTAAACCCGGTTTTAATTATCTTTAAAACTTTCCTTTAAGACGGGTTTCAACATTTTAAATAAACTTTTTGAATATATTGGAGCAGAATAATTTAATAATTTTAATTCAACATAAAGGTTTAGTTACATTATGTAAAACCTAACTAAAAATAAAGCTAATCTAGGACTTTAAGATTTGAGAATACCTTTTAATAATTTAATTTAACAAAAAATATAATTAAAGTGGAAAATCCACCTCTGTTATATATTCAATGTGCTAATACTTTCAGTAAATACCGTGACGTGTATGAGACAAACCTCATACAAACTCGAGGGGTGGATTATAAGGGTGACTTGTTGCGGTCCCCTACTGTTACATTCTACCGCAAAATTAATTAAACACCCCAAAGGCCTAGCTTGTGTCTTATTTGCTAAGTCTTAAGGTTTATTTTCGTTTAAGATTGTGAAAATAAAATTGTCCCGCGTTCGTGAAATATGATAATCGTCTGTCTGATGATGGTATTCATAGTTGCAGGGTAAGGAAAGAAGGAAACCTCTTAAGTGCAAGGGAGAAATTAGTGTGCATTTCATAATACCGTATACTATGCTATACGCTGTGTATACGGTACGGTACCGGACTTAGACCCAGACATCTCTATAGAAAATCCGTAAGCTCTTATTAAAAAAGGTATTTCGTATCGTCCTGGTGTAGGCTTTGAAAAGCCCACTTTGATCCTCTCCCGAAGGTGAGAGCAGTGATCTTTGTAAATCGATAATAACATATATCGAATGAACCCTGTTTCTTTCAAATCGCTGAAAAAGATATTTTTTATGAAATAAAATGTACAGGTGAACGTGTATTTACCATGCAAAGTAGGTAATCCATCAAGCGAGCCGGATTGTAAGGTTTGTAATTAAATAAGTTTTCCATAAAGTAAAACAATGTTATGGAACTGATTGAAATATACATATATCGTTATAAACATTACTAGTATTACTGAATTGATAAAATTTTATATTAACAATTGGCTGTATATTAAGTTATGTTTTTTCCTGTTTAATTTTTTCTTAATGTTATATTGATGGCGCCATTTTTGTACACTCTTTCATGAAAAAATGTTTCTCAATATCGGAAATCTGTGATTTGGACCGCTTATGTAATATGTGATGTTAGTTGCGTGTCAATTGAAGCTCTGCAGGTGTCTGAACATCTAGATAGTGGCGCGGAGTCTTTCTTTTTTTACTAGTCCTTGATGGCAACGTAAGATATGAGCACGTATTATTAAATACAAATCAAACAACGTTTAGTTTATTACCATCAAGGTAGACGATTTTTTTATCTTCAACGATAAGTTAGCAGCTCCAATTTCCTGATAGTTGTTGAATTGGAATCGTTCGCGTAAAGACGCCCGTAAAATATTGAATGGCTGCAGAACTTACGCTATAAAGGCGTAATTACGCGACTCGCGAGCCTCAGGGAATCCGTACGAATATTCTTTCGCTAGCCGTGTTACTGAGATGGCTTTCTTTCAAAGATAAAAATGTGTGGAGACGATGGTTAGAGAAATGTTGTTTTATATGTCATCATTATAGTCATTATGAAGGGCTTCTTAGTTTCGTTTCTAGAGCGGTGTTTCTCAATCTTTTTCCTGGTTTGCACCGTATTGACGAAGACTATTTTGCGACTTTGCTCTGGTCGGGTCTAGTTTACGGTTTGTCCATATTAATATTATAAAGAGGAAAGATTTGTATTTTTTTATTGTATTAGATTATTAGATTTCTATTTTTTTCACTACAGGACCGATTTAAAAATTCTTTCATCAATAGAAAGCTACTTTATCAAGAAGTGACATAGGCTATATTTTATCCTCATATTCCCACTGGAACGGGAACTACGCGAGTGAAACCGCGGGGCGCTGCTATAATTTATAGGTATATGTAAGTATTTTTATTTTGATACTCTACAACAGGCCCACACTAAAACATGGTTCAAAGTTAATCATGATTCATACACATTTGTATAAATTGTATTGAAAAGATTAACTACCGAGTTTCTTGCCGGATTCTTCTCGGTAGATACAACATTGCGAATCGGTGGTAGAATCATATAGCTGGCTTTACATGTATTTGACGATTTATAAGTGTTTCCTTGAAACCTATATAAATAAAGAATATTTTAATTTTGACTTTCACTCCTTTGCGCGTATATTCCTTTTCAAATGTCAATTAAGAACAATTGTAAAAATTTTATTATATTTTGTAAATGCGACCTACTTAAAAAATGTTAGCACATTTTGAATAAAATTGATTTAGTGTATACAGATTGGCTGCGAAACTAAAAGCCTTGGCTGAATGACTGTTTGTAAATGTATTTATGTGTATCTTTTATTTAGGTTTTTTCTTCTTTATCAATAAAACATGCAATATTTATGGGCTATATTTAATCGACTTCAATACAAATATCCAAAAAAAATATATATTTTATAACAAGCCATTTTTAATAAGGAACTACTTACTTACTTTTCTGAGTGTGCTTTGCCGAAATCTTCTTTGTTCTGCGTTCCTTTCTTTCATTATGTCGGGGTCCGGACCACAATCATAATTGTTTATTTTGTTTTCTATCTGAAGTCTCTACGCAGTCCCTGTTCCGTCTTATAAGCCGGGTAATTCAATTACAACTCGTTCCGCGCGGGACCAGAAATAATACAAACGCCGAACTAAAAGGCTTCCCGGTTATTGAAGCGATGCAGCGAGCTTTATGGCCAGCGATCGCGCCGGCCACTGGCGCTTTGAGAAATAAGAGTAAATAACTGAGTTCGATTTGAAATGGTATGATCCGGATTTTATTTATAAAATAAGTTTTCAAGTGATGAAAAAGTGATGAAAAATTACGGACTAGTAAAAAAAGAAGGACTCCGCGCTACTAACTAGTCGTTGAAGCTCCTCAGGTGCTCTAACTTAACGCAACTTACATCACACATTGACAAAATAAGCGCTTCAAATGACAGATATCCGATATCTGGTATCCATAAGTATCTCACTCACTCATGCATAAACGTGGCTTCACGCTATAGTATGACAGCGTGGAGTCCTTCTTTTTTTTACTAGTCCGTGTATGAGATGGGATATTTCCAACAGAATTAACATTGAAACATTTACAATGGGGGTTTTTAAAATGACAAAATCCGCTAGGTGGCACAAGTCGAGAATTGACAGATTGTTAGTTTGTTCTGACAACTAACCAATGAGACCAAGACTGCACGTCACAGTTACGCCATCTTTTGGATGTTTTAATTCAAAAAACCCTCATTCCTGCAACGTGCAAGTTTGTCAACGCGCAGAAGTTTGTAACAACATAATAACTCACTTGGCCATTCAAATTGAGTAAAATTCGCGTCGTAAATATATAGGGGACAAATAAAGCGACGCGCCAACCTGTTGTTTGCGATCGCGTGCTGCGACAATTAGGTGCGGCTCCGCTCGGGCCTGGTTGGTTTGCACCTTTTTTACTATTTTTTAAGGTTTTTTGGTTTCAATGAACATATTATAGCTAGTTTACTATTGGTCAGACTTTATGCCACTAAGACTGACTAATAGATTCCCAAATTGGAGAAAAATTTAATCGTTGCCTTGAATTATGCGGAAACTTGTCCAAAGTGGATAGTGAAGTGACAAAATAAATTATTATAAAAGTTCTGTGCCCTATGATGTCCCAAAAAAACTAGGGAAATTTCCATGGAGCTTCGAAGTTCGAAGAAGATACCATTAGAAAACATATTACTATCAAAACCTGAGTACAACCACAGAACAGAAAAAAAATAGTAGCGGGGGCATATCACAATTTTTTTATGAGAACCGATGAAGCTAACCTTACACAAATACGCCACTAATCACATACTATACTACAGATAAGCAATGAGCAGGATTAGCCATTCTTATTTTAGTCAAAAACAGTTTATTCCATTAGTGCTATATCAGAAAAAAATATACCTCAAATTTTTTGAAAACGGTTTAATAATTTACTATACCTCTGAGAAAGTAGGTAGTTAATCCTTTCGTAATCCAAGTTCAAATGTTAAGAAATGTTTTCTTATCGTCAAAGTTACCCTTAAAGTGTTAGGAATAAGGTGTACATTTAGACACAAGCAGTCTACGCGTAGTCTTGCGTTACAACGTCGTATTGTGGTCTCACTGCCACGCCCACTTGGCACTTCAATATTTGTTCTGTAAGTGCAACTAACCAGCTCCAAAAGGAACAGCCCTCTGCTCAACGCCATAAAAATCCTCATAGCGATTTATAATTTTATAGTTTTATTGGGTTGCTTTCCCACATTGGGCAGTAAGCTTTACTGCGCAGACATATTAGCTGAGTCCATGCGGCCCCTATAAACGGGTAACAACTTCATTCCAGCAGCGCGAGTACACGATTTGTTTGAAGAAGTTTGATTGGATTACTTTGTATGAACTGGGTGGGGTAATGTGGCGTTGATAGCTATTTATATGAAAATAACATTAGGATTAGTATAAGTATTCGAATCACCTATATGTACCTATACAATTATATTTCCTAGTGATCGCCCATTGGTCGAAATTCGACTATTATTAGTTTGATATTTTTTTAAATTATTTATTTAAATATTAGCTTTATGCAGAGCGGTGGTAGCTCAATGAGGACACGCGCTTCTTAACCGAAGAGTGCGGTTTCAAACCCGGGCACGTACCTCTAAATTTTCAAGTCTATGTACGTATTTATACCACTAGCTCGACGGTGAGAAACCTGCAAATTCAAACAACTTTGGATTTGTAACCATGATCCAAAAGTTGCCTGGTTCCCCTATCTTAGGGTTACGAAGGTCAGGTCGGCAGTCGCTTCAATGTAATTACCAGACTCGCTAAATCCTGGATCATGGTCTAAGCGGACCCCGTCTAAGCACGGGACATAACGCTAGGATGATGATATTAGCGTTATGCACTCCTACTCCATATAAACTTTGTCTGTGTGAAATCTCATACTCTTCCATCCGCGTATTTCTTATAAAAAGGGGCACAAAGGTTAAGCTTCACGTATTATTAAATACATAGATAATCATCTTAAACTGTGGATTTTTGAGATTTTATAGTAGGATAGTAGGATTTTATAGGTAGTATAGGAGTAGGAAGAGTCAAAGAGGCAGCAGGCTCCTTTAACCACATGCAGCCAGAAACAAAACTGGGCTGGGTTAGATGGAAAATTGTAAAAAAGCGGTGACAAGTGGCTAGCCCGTCGCCCACACAATCACATACCCAAAAACCCGATACACCATTATTCGTCTTTTACAACATGCTAGGCAAAAACCACAGATGGCACATTCCTTTTAAGTCCCAGACAAAAATGGGATCTTTATTTTTGATTTAAAAAATGTCGTACAGAGTTTTCACAAGTATTGAGTTGGTACGATTGAAGTGAGACTGTGTTAATATTATACGAATTAGAGACTTTAAGTAATATAATAGATCAGGGTTTTTAAAGAGAAATTAGCGTAAAATCCTATATCGTTATCGTATCCATTTTTAAACACGCGCATATCAGTATTAGAGCAATATTGAACTTGATTGTCTCTTGAATAATGTTCACTGTCTCCAAAATATCTATCCGCCATTTGTCGCCTCCCATAAATGATTACGTCAAAATACGTCAAATGAACAGCCCACAACCAAATACCAAACAAATAATCTCCCAAAAAAAGACAATCAAATTTAAAAAGACCACCGGTGACATTTCTATTACCGACGCCGATTCAACGAGATTACATTGAAACAAATTACAAAGAAGCAATGATGTCGCAGATGCTAAAAATTTACAAAATGAGTTTTTCTTTTGATTCGATTCCAATAGAGAATTTGGCAGCGAGGGCCCATCAAAGGACGATCACGCTTGGCCGGCAGGGGACAGAATGTCATAATCTGTGGCGTAATTTCACGCTCTTTAAATTTACTTTGTAATGAGTTTTATTTAGTTAGGTAATTTGCCTTGATAGCAATTGTGTATCTAATGTCTACAAATTAAAATGTACTAGCTAGTTCCGAGAAATGTAAAAAGATATAAAAAAAAACATTTTGAATACGTACATAACACACACACACACAGCAGACCCCTTTAACCAAATTCAGCCAAAAATAAAACTGGGCTGGGTTCGATGGAAAGTTGTGAAAAAGTAGTGACAAATGACTAGCTCACTACATTTAGTGGCCTTTTACGACATGCTAGGCAAGAAACACAGAGGGCAAATGTTTTGAAATCCCAGACCAACATGGGACATTTATTTTATTTTTAACTAGCTGTGCCAGCGGTGTCACCCGCGTTATGGTTAATATTATAAAGACTATTTCAGTCATACATGATTTCTATGTAACTTTAACCATTAAGGCTGCACACGCGACGGAAGCTTAAAAAATGGAGTAACTTCTCCCGTTTTCCCAACATTTCCCTTCACTACTCTGCTCCTATTGATTGTAGCGTGATGAAAAGTATACTATAACCTGCCCAGGAGTATGAAGAATAATTGTACCAAGTTTCGTTAAAATCCGTCGAGTAGTTTTTGTTTCTATAAGAAACATACAGACAGACAGACAGACAAAAATTTTACTGATTGCATTTTTGGCATCAGTATCGATCACTAATCACCCCCTGATAGTTATTTTGAAAATATATTTCATGTACAGAAGTGACCTCTCTACATATTTATTATAAGTATAGATAACCGTAAACCATTCATCAAGGTTATAGATAATCACGAGTATTTTTAAAAGTAAAGTAAACAAAAACAACTTTTACCCAGAATAGGAATGAAATAAAATACGGCATTCAGATTATCCGTAAGCTGGGTTAATATAAATAAAATTTGTTTTTTTTGTCAGGATTGTGGATAGTCTATTCTAATAATTTAAAGTGTTAGATTATTCTAAAACCCAATTATTAAAAATGTACAATACTAATAGTAGTATTGTAAATGTGAAGGTTTTAATGTTTGTATGTGACAAAGGTCCAATACCTTTGTCACTCAATCAAGTTTTGACCCCTTGACGGAATCAACTGTTTTTTACTGAACTGTTTTATACAATGTATATACATTTGATCTGGTTTAACGTAACGTATATCTCATTTTGTTACATAAAAAAAAACACAACATCACGCCCATAATCCCCGAAAGGGAAGGCAGAGTCAAAGTGACAGCAGGCCTCTTTAACCACATTCAGCCAAAAATAAAACCGGCTGGGCTAGATGGAAAATTGTGAAAAAGTAGTGACAAGTGGCTTGCTCTCATTTTGTGTAACCACAACACCCGAAATAATATCGACTGGCTCGTTGGTCGAGTGGTTAGAGACCCTGACCACGAAACCAAGGGTCGCGGGTTCGAATCCCGCTAGGGGCAAATGTTTCGTGTGATGAACATGGACATTTGTACTCGAGTCATGGATGTTTATAAACGTATTTAAGTATGTCTATCCGTTCACCTAGTATCCATAGCACAAGCATAGGCTTAGTTTGGAACTAGGGAATTGGTGTGTCAGTCTGGAGAATTTATTTATTTATTATTATTATTAATATTGACTTTACCTGATGCTAGTACGGATAAAGGCGACATAATAATTACACTTTGAACTATATCTTACTTTAATCACCCTTCTCCATACAAGATACCGATTGGTTGAATTTCCTGGAATAAACTAGACAACAATACTTGCCTAGGGTATCTGCAAAACTAACTGTTCGTATTGTTGTACCGACCCATTGTCGAGGATGGCTTTGTGGTGCAATTTAAAATGGAATGAGGAGCACTAAGAATCCTCTGGGGTCTCTGTCTCCTTTGGGGAGGAATAAAGGAAAAATGCAAACATACTCGAGCCTAGAGGCATGTAAAGTGTTAAATAAAGTAGCGAAACGAAATGGCCCAATATTTGGAATTGTTAATTTGTGCTTGTTATATGTATATATTTGATTATATTTTTCATTTATTTTAATGTAGGTATCCTTTATATCTACAATAAATACATGTGGTGCAAATCTATGAAAAATCATTTTAATCTATGTAATGCGTTAATATTTTTAATTCCCAAAAGACACCTAACTTTTTCCAAATATCTGTTACAATTACTATTGATAAAATACGTAATGCCATCATTTAGCCGTTTTGTCTACCAGGTTCAAATAAAACGAGGTCTTCTTTTAACTCAATGAAATAAAAATTATAATAAAAGAAACTGTATATACACTAAATAACAGACACACGCTTAAGTAAGTTTAAAAGTATCAATGATACGAATTCAAAATCCTAGCATCCGAACATTCGCCTTTAGCAGGATTCGAATTCGCGCTTTTCCAGTTAAGGTTTATAGCTATAGCATTCCTTGGTCGTGGCCAAAATGATCACCAGAGTCCCTAGCAAGCGTTCTAGCATACACTTCTAAAATATTTCCATCTCTGTCTTACAACATCTACCGCGACTCATTACAGCTTTTCAAACGTACGAATAGACGGTTTGTCGAAAATGCAAAATGTATACAGCCGCAAATTGCAGGATCGCTGCACGAGTATGATCGACGTCCCGCGGGATACAAATTAAATCTGCAACTCCCAAACTCGATTCCGTGCGATAATCACTTCTAATTGTACTCGGCTGAAGGGCGAAATTTGCATAATTTTTGCCGGCTCCATCCCCGGGGTACGTTTTGTTCGTTTAGCTAGGGCTGTCCATTTCGACCACTTTCAGTAAAGGTCTACGTTAGTGCCGCTTCGGTTACGGACAGTGACAAATCTGATGCTATATGAAATAGGAATCTTTGCAAACGTAACGGAATTCAGAAAATGTATTAGCGGTAAAATGTCATCAGTTTTATTAGCAGAACATTGACTAGGTAGTGTGACGATGCCTTAAAATGTATAAATATCTGTTAGCTATGCTATTGGTATTTGCATGATCAGTTTATAATATTAGTAGGGTCTGCAACGCTTAATACATACCTACTGTTGCAAATGATCATAAGCTCGGTAAGCATTTGCTATCAATGGCCGTATCCTTATTTGTCGACTTGAGTAGTGTACATTAGAAACGCTATAAAAATAACCAGCAGAAAACAGAGGAACATCCGATATTTTGTAGCAATTACAAGACTAATGTTACATTTGCATACAGGGCACTCAAACTACCCAAAGATAACGCGAGCACGTAGAAAAAACATACAAAAAAAAAACTCCTCTCTCCCAACTCGAGCAGCCCTGACAAAGTTCGCATAAATAGATGCAAATGAAGTGAATGCCTTTTGATACCACTATCGAGTTTAGAAGTTGGCCCGGGAGCTCTCTGAGGTAACTTCGCGCAAGTTATTTTGACACATTTTGTCGGCTACGAACCGGGTTGCTGTGAATACTGTTTTCGGTTTCCTCTTAAGTGCTTTTGATATTCTGTTGAAAGCAAAAATGTTGTTTTCAGCACTTGTTTCAGCAGCAAACGATTTGTCTCTTTGTGCATTGGATTCATATGGTTTAATACGTTTATTTCTCAAAAATAATAACGATTCACTTACATGAGAAATTTAACAAAAACACAGCACAAATTACACGATTGTAAAAACAACAATTACAAATATACCAAATAAAGTAGGTAGATTCACTTAAAATGGGCTCGACCGCTAGCAAAGTACCGTCTTACATGTTTAAATAAATAATAAATAAATTCTTCAGACTGGCACACCAATTCCCTAGTCCCAAACTAAGCTTAAGCTTGTGCTATGGATACTAGGTGAACGGATAGACATACTTAAATACGTTTATAAACATCCATGACTCGAGTACAAATATCCATGTTCATCACACGAAATATTTGCCCCTACCGGGATTCGAACCCGCGACCCTTGGTTTCGTGGCCAGGGTCTCTGACCACTCGACCAACGGGCCAGTCGCAGTTTAGTTTGGAATTAGTTTGGAATTAACGACACTAGAAGCGATATGCGATTCTCTAGAATCCGATTCTTAACATTGTTTGGCTCGCTTTCGATTACTGTAACTAATATACAACTTCTGTTTATGGTAACTAACATAGTACTTCTGTATATTAAGAGTCTATTTGTTATTCGGTATTTAACTGCTTTGTTTGGGCTCAAAATGCACACTCACTATGTAAAAATTAATTGAACTATAGATTCTATCTAAGACCAAATTTGGCACCTTTTAAGTAAATTTTTGGGCATATAGTACAACTGGCGTAAAACTGTTCATCTATCTATTATATTTTCGCACCTAAACTACCTAAGCGATTGTAATAAAATTGTATACGTTTGAACCCTGAAGGGATATGGGTTACGTTAAGATCAAAAAATATGTTAGTCCCATGAGATGGACAATAGCGTTATTATAACAAAACATAAGTATATCGCGCAGGCAGTCGCATAGTACATTAGATTTCGCACCGTAGAAAATTATTATATCAGTAGGAGCCCCTCTCACGGTCCAATAAGGGAACCGTTGCATATAAAATAAACGCGGCAGTAAGGAATCGTCGTGCCTTGTTACGATGCCTCCCGGGGCGATTATAGACAATGTACGGGACTTTTTGTGAAATATTTAAAAAGGAAGTCTAAAGGTGAGACAGAATAAAAGGAAATAGGTCAGCATTTGGGGATCTGAATGGGGAAAACACTTGAATTTAAAGTACTTTGTAACTAGTAAGTAAATAAATAAATTCAATTCTCCAGACTGACACACCAATTCTCTAGTCCCAAACTAACTTGTGCTATGGATAGTAGGTGAACGGATAGACATAACTAAATACGTTAATAAACATGACTCGAGTATAAATGTCCATGTTCATTACACGAAACATTTGCCCTTAGCGGGATTCGAACCCGCGTCCCTTGGTTTCGTGGCCAGGGTTTCTGACTAGTCGACCAACGGGCCAGGCATAATATATAATAAAGATAATAAGTAGGTGTGAAATGTTTAAAAATATACTTTGCTGACGGCCTGGTAATGATTTAAGTGATAGAAGTTGGATCAGTGGAACGTGATCTAAGTTTACTCTAATATTTCTTTATTGCACTATAGAAAGGAAATCAAGAATACGGCGTGCTTAATGGTAAGTAGTCACCATAGTTGTATGTTTGGACATTTGCAACACGATAGGTATCAAAGGGTGGTGGTTTGGGGCCTTATGCCCCTTTGACTCTGCCTTCGGGGATTACGGGCGTGAAGTTATGCATAGGTATCAAACATGATTGGTAGTTGGTATTTAATTTATCGCTAAGTTATAACTAATATTCAAAGTATGGTTTTCGATACAGCTTTTAACGAATTAAATTTAGAGAAATATATAAATATACTTTTTACAGATTATTTATTGTGTGAGTTGACCTGAACAGAATTACTTATTTTTATTTCTCAATTATAGAAAGTCTTATGCCAAAATGTCACAATGATCAAAATAAATAAGTAAGCTAGAGTTTTGTTATACAATACTCATAGATATGCAAAAATGAGTCTTACAGCGTATTAATAATCTAGGTGCACAAATCTAGACTCTTATCGTATTTTCCGATCTAATAAAATACCACCTTCGTAAACTGGTCTGCTTATCGCGAAATTACAAAGTCTGTCATCATAAAAAACGCTGTATCTCCAACCAGATCTAACTAGGTAGGTAAATCTGCTTGATATCTTCATTGTAAGGACTGAAAGGAATATTTTTAGAGCAAAGAGGTAATTAAGACGCCTACATTAATGGAGTAAACGCTTCATGCGTAAGGTTATCTCTTATAGATCTTAGGTACACTAGATAACTGGCATACCTACCTATATTGTGTTTAATAATTTTATGAAAAGCAAAGATTTAAATAATAAATTCTCCAGACTGACACACTAATTCCCTAGTCGCAAACTAAGCTTATGTTTGTGCTATGGATACTAGGTAAACGGATAAACATACTTAAATACGTTTATAAACATGACTCGAGTACAAATGTCGATGTTCATCACACGAAACTTTTTCCCCTAGCGGGATTCGAACCTGCGACCCTTGGTTTTGGGGCCAGGATCTCTGACCACTCGACCAACGGGCCAGTCAAAATTAAAATATTTTTCTGTATTATATATCTTTTTCTTATTTTACGAGTGTATATGTATATCTTCAAGGTCTCTTTAAATATCTTATAACATCTCATTTGCAGAACCCGTGTTCAAAATCACCTCATGGGGAAGGAAGGTGTTCTGCGGTGAATGTCCTCCAAGAGGGATAATGTGTGGGACGTCGTAAATAATTTATGAGAATATTATTCTCGGTCCAGTGGACCATAGAGCGCGATCAAGCTAAGGATGAATGACTATGCTCGTGTCGATATATATTAAAAAAAAGCCAATTTATGTTTGGAGTATTTTTACTTTGTAATATCACATTCTATAGATATATTAACTATATGACGGGTGAACAGCGGAATCTTAGTAATATAAAAGGACGTTACCTTTTGGGTACATAAGTCTAAAAAATAATAAAATTAGCATCAAATAGCTGTGCTCCTACAGACTATTGTTTCCTTTGATTGTAGTCTAGATTCGGGACATCACTAATTCACTAGCAATACACTAACTTGTCAGTTAGTACACTGACAATCTAAATTGTCGCATAAAATTAACGCGGACATAAATACAAAGGCCGTAAAATGTTGAATAGTAAGGCTTCTTGAATATTGATAAGTTAAATATTATTATTGATTCCAAATGGTGATAACTGCTCTACTTACCTGTACAATACCAAGTTAATTTTTAAAAGATCTATTCCAGCAATCTCTGTAACTTCCATTAAACAAAAGAATTTTCTCTCTTCTTTTTCCTTTTTGTTAATTATTCCGTTCTTTGAAATAGGTACCTATAATTTTTATCATAATTGTGTGTGCGAGATATTTAACAATTAAACTACATTAAGTCAATAGTCTGTAGCTACTGGATTTTATAAAGCATGAGTATTATATATATCATACTACATATATACATATATCCGATCAAAGTTCCAGCTAAATTTATTATTGTTCTTTGAATTTACATCATTTTTCCCTGCTTGAAAGATAGTCAATATATAAGATCTTTGTTTCCTTTGCTTATTCAATTAATTTCTATGTCTTCGAGATATCTTTGACATTTAGTTCTTTTTACTTTTGCATTTAATGGTATATTTTTCATTCCACTTATTTATTTTTTATTTCATAGATTGTCTATACATATATTGAAAAAGATAAAAAGTCACGTTTGTAGATATGGAAGTTTGTAGGCGAGATAGGAGTTGGTTGTAACACGGGTAGGCAGTTACAGTGGCTGCTAGTTATAAGCAAACATTATAAATGCTTCCAAGATTAAGCAAATTTTCTATAATTACCAATAAAATATTTTTTTTAAGGCGTTTTTAATTTAGTTTATAATACTACTGTAATATCATACCCATGTCACAACCACCCCTGATCCGATTAAATGTGGATTAATGGCGAAATTTTAGTAATATTGTCATTAGTATTTTACATTTCAGAACAAGAATACCGACATAAAAAAATAGATAAACAACGGATCTTCTTGAACGCCCTTTAAAATCCCAAACAATTCACTGGAGACCTTTCAACGCCTTCACAGATCTCGAGTACAAATTCAAATAAAAAAGTTGCGAATAATCGTCCGCTCAAAAACAGGTGACGTCAGCATTTGAAAGATGGCGGCGGCATTAGCGCTAAGACGCGCTGGCGGGCGCGGGACAAAAAGGCTGTATTGCACCGGGATCGCCCTCTGTTTGCGGCTCGCTATCGTTCCATCGGCTCTTGGTACTCTCGTGGCCGAATTTATATTTGACTCCATTCGTTTTATGCTCGTCCTGTTCCAGGTTTAACAAGGTCGCAATTTACGCGTCAAAATGATGTGACGACCACGTAGTAGAAATCATAAATTAATTTTAGAATGTGCTCTCTCAGAAGCATACTATAAACATCTATTGGTTTGAGGTTGTATTTAACTGTAATATAATGGTTAATGGTTTAGGACGAGTAATCTCGCACACCTCAAGCTTCGTCGAAGTTGATCGTCTTAGATTTGTCTACCAGTCGGTGGACAAAGAACTCTAAGGAATTTGCATTTGTAAAATATCCAATGAACGTATTATTTTAATAGGGGCACTAAAATCTGAAGAAGCTCCAAGTGTTTCAAAAAGCTGTGTAGCTCGCTTACTTAATGCTGGAAGTACCTTAAAAAAAATTAAGAAACGAAGCCAGATTTTCTACTGATGCTTTGTCACACTTAATTTAATAGTCTCTTTTGTTTGAATCAGCACCACGGATATATATCTCACTTAGCTGATGGGAGCCACCCCTCCCCCAGAAATTTGTTACCAATAAAATTCACCAACAGATAGTTCTTACGGGCATTAAACGCAGGGTCGCCAGTTTGAAGTGGCACAGGAAAGGAGGAAGACAATAATGGTAGTTCGATACTCGAATGATAAAGCAGGCGAAATTCTATTGAGTTCAAGAGATCGTATTGATAGTGTATAAGTGAAGGAATAACGTTTAGGTGCAAAGACAGTCTGAATCGGATAAATTAAACTGTCGATTGTTGTGTTTTGGTGTATAATAATATGTACGCTCGTTTGGTGAGGCACGCATAATGTATTTTAAAGGATACTGTTAAGTATTCTGCGCTTACATATGTTTATATACTATTAGCGGCCATCTGCTGTACATGCATAGCATAAAGTGATTCTGGATTAAAGAGTTACTTAAATACAAAACTCTAATTTGAATTATTAGGCTGTCTAGTCTTAATAATCACAATCAATGAGACTAGCACATTTAAAAACCGGCTATGTTTTTCCGTACTGATATAAATAAGAGACGTAGGAACAATATGGCATCTAATACTCGGTGAGCAACGGGAGTGCACGCCAAATTGTCGATTGTTTGACGTCGGCATTAAAACAGCGAAATGTCAATATTTGCTGGGAGTGCTCCGAGGGCTGAGGGCCGTAATCCCTCCGCTTAGCAAATACTAGGAGATTTGCCGATGTCTCCTCTTTTGTAGGGCTCTCCGGGCCGCTTTGTTCGCGCTCATTAATAAATATTATGTAGATTGTGGCGCGAGGCGAAATTATTTTGTGTTACACGTTAATTTGTTGGTGAAGATATTTAATGAGGTTTGCAAAAAAAAAGGAAAATAAATTTTCAATATGTTTTTAAGAGATCACAAGTTTTTGGGGCTCGTTTTTGTGTAGTCAATATAAAATGTATTTTACCAGACTCATGTAGTATATTGATATTTTGGTATAATGTGAAATTTCTACACTTTTGGTTTTTCTTAGCTTTGTTAAGCACAGCGAGTGAAGTTTAGGTATTTGCACTGTAATACTGATGTGTATTAACTGACACTATTCGACGATATCTTATTGGTTTACTGGCATTGTATATTAATATCAAAAGGCATAGCTAATGCTTTACAAATGTATCAACCACAATGCACCAACTGTAATATACTTTTCGTTAAAACACGGATATATTTAAATGAAAAGTCCAGTCAAATTTACTGATAAAAACATAACCGCTTTGTAGGGGTAAAAATACGAAGGTAATATTTTTATAAGATATGATCAACATGTATATTTTACGCCACTAATATTTTTCTGTAGGTATGACGCTTACGTTATACTATTACGACAACTAGTTGATGGATAGGTATATAATCCTGCTGTACAAAAATATTATAGTAAAGTTACTAAAATTGCTTTTATTTTACAAAAGAGGAAAAATCTGTATATAGTCAGCGGTTGACAAAGGATCCAATAACGCAAAAGTTTTGCTAAAGGAAAATATCATGAAAACATTTAAATCGAGTGTCACTCACGACAATAGAACTCGAATGAAAAACTTTAACCCGAGCTGGCGATTGGATCCACAGTGGAATTAACGGCAGTGAGGCATGAAATATTTGTGAGAAGCATGAAGCACTATAGATCCCTCCAAAAATTTACTTTACTCCAGGAGTAATTATCGTGATTATGCTGTAAAGTTTACTTTTCTTATCAAATAGCATTAATACAATATTTGCTCTTTGTTTCATTCAGATTTTGACTGGAGAGGGGGCGGGGGTGCATCTATGTAAGTAATTATACCACTAGCTTAGCAATGAGGGAAAATTGTATATAGAAAGGTTGTTTTTTTGTCTGCACTTACATACATAACATCTCGCCCGTGATCTTGAAAAGGTTAGACAGCAAGCCCTTTTTAAAACTGGGTTAGATGGAAAATTCTGTAAAAGTAGCCAAAGCCTTTATACTATTAGTATCCTTTACGACATGCTAGGCAAGGAAAGCAGTTGGCACTTCCTTTTTAAGTCCCAAACCAATATGGGACAACATTTAACCATGGTAAAATTTGTGTCCCGTGTTGGTAAAATTTGTCTGCTTGCCTCTATCTATGGTTTACACTTTTGCTTGGTTTTACATACTGACTGCTCTAGCCAGTTGTCTCGCTGGCCGCACGTGGCCACGGTCGGCGTCCCACTGGTATTATTTATGCCCACCGGTGGGGCATTACTCACACTTCAGCGGCAGGCCCTTTGTTCAGCCCTGAGATATATGGCAAGCGCGGCAGAGGTGCGAGCGCCTAAATCATGTTAGTTTTTGAGGGGACGCGGATTTTGTTTGTGTCGATGTTATTTATGGTGCTATTCCAATTGATTTTAGATCGGTTATGGCCAATTACGGGGGCAGTATTGGTAAAGGAATTTGTTAGGGTGAGCGGTACTTGTGGCGATGGATAGGTTATCGTAGAGAAAGTTTTTAAAATAAGTGAGTTTTATGATTTCGACGTCAGAAATAAAAGGACGTGTTTTGCGGATGCTTAACAAGCTATGTATCTAAAAGAAATATGAAAATGGAACACAAAAAATATTGCAAAAACAATTAAATTCTACCGCTGTATTCAATATCGACTCAAACTTTTACAGCTTATCTTTAATATAAAAATGAATCGCTGAATGTGTTGCTAAGCGCAAATCTCGAGAACAGCTGAACCTATTTCGCTTATTCTTTTTTAGTTGTGTTTGTTATTATCAGGTGAAAGTTTTTATGAAAGAAAAAAATAAAAAACACGGAAAAAAGGGTATTGAAAATCCGAGAACGGGGCGTTACGAAGTGCGCCGGGTCAGCAAGTAAGGAATATTTTCAAATTTATATTTAACTTTGAACCCGTTGTCTTATATTGGCTTGTCAGATATGAATCATGCAACGTAAACTAAAACAGGAGACTACTCTATAACTGCTCATTAACCTGTTACTTATAGCTATGTTACTCCGTTAGCTGTTCCATAGAGGTAAAACTAAAGTATCAGTAAAAATATTATTGACATTTTTTTTACATTATAGTCATAGCTATTAATCATAGAGGTAAGTAGGTCTAACAATAAAAATTAATGAAATTAAAACACATATAAAAATATTGCTTGGAGTATATTTTACACAAAGTATGTATATGTTTAACTAACTTTAAATAAAATAAATATCAAACTACATCACATACATTGATTTGACTCTGAGGTAGCTTAAGCACTTTTGTTACAGATATCAGAAACAACAGTGGTATTACAAATATATACATAAATATTGGATATTAAAACCCAGACACAGAACAAACTAAAGTATTCATCAAACGAATGTTTTTCCTGGGCAGGGATCGAACCCACAACTCTTGGCGTATAGGACAGGGTTTCTACCGAATGCGTCATCGAGCCAGTCAACTTAGCAACATTCCGCAAATAAATCACACAGCGCAGCGTCCCGAACGAGGCTGTTGCAAACGAACCAGAGACGAGATAACTCGTAAGTGGAGTTCGGACGCCGTTACCCGCGCCCAGTCGGCTGGAAGAGATGTGAAATATTACGTGCATACCGTAGGGGCTGCTCTAACTATCACTTGTGTGGTGACAGCGAAGTAGAAGATATTTTATGGGATAACATGTCACGCGGGAATTTTAAATGACGTTTCAATTGGTGATAGAAGTAATGAAAATATATTTGGATTTCCTTGTCACTTGATAAAAAATGTACCAGATACTTCCTATTATACAAAAAAAATAAGTTAATATAGCATTTCGTTTCATAGCCTTCTAAAAAGACGAATAGCAAACAAGCGATTAAAAAAAACCTAGTGATTTAACAACCAAATGCGTTCGAACGGATATTATCAAATAAAAATACACCCAAGTAGACAAGAAGTGTATGAAATGAACGCAGAAACAAGATTTGCTTTACTAAGTTTAATAATTACATAATCTCACTAACAGACCAACTGTTGTTAAAAATGAGGAAATGTTAACATTCCATTTCATAACTCTATAAATACACAAATCTCACAAAAACAGGGACGAAGGATTACAGTGTTAATACAGAAACAAAACCGCCCAATAAATTTCGACTCAACCCACCACGAAATCAACTAGTGCTCCTAATGAGATAAGTTGCAGATCGCACGGTACAATACCAGTAAAGCGCTCGCGAGACGCGCCGGCGCCGCGCGCGCACCCGCCCGGAAGCGATGTGAAATATTACGATGTGCCGTGACCGCGCGTACCCTCGAGCGTGTAACCAATAGACTAGTCATTTGAATTTGTCAAAGAATCACAACATGATTATGTAGTTTGTCCCATGTTGGTCTGGGACTTAAAAAGAATGTGCCAACTGTGTTTCTTGCCTAGTATGTCGTAAAGGGCGACTAATGGTATGTGGGGTTTAGGCGATGTGATTGTGTAGGCGACGAGCTAGCTACTTGTCACTATATTTTCACAATTTTCCATCTAACCCAGCCTATTGTCCCATGTTGGTCTGGGACTTGAAAATAATGAGCCAACTGTGTTTCTTGCCTAGCATGTCGTAAAGGGCGACTAAAGGTATATGGGGTTTTGGGTATCCACTTGTCACTACTTCTTCACAATGTTTCATCAAAAATTTGTATATTTGACAAATTAAAAAGCGCTAATTTATATGTCAATCTATAAATCAGTTCCAAGGATAATAGAAAGAGTATTTCACTTCGACTTTAACTTGCACAGTTTATGCATCATAAGAGAGATAAGCCAAGACCACACAGCGTCCAGCCAGCAGTAAACACAGGCCGGGTATTAGGTATTGATATACTGCGACAGCAGCGGAAATTGTATTTAAATTGAGAGAGAGGTTACCCGGATTCGCTATTATACTGAACTGCAAGTGCTACTGTGATACAGTATAAGTCAGCCAGTATGTCTTATAATATAGATATTTTTAGTTTTACAGTAATATAAAAGTAATTTTGAAAATTTTAAACATGTTTTCACGTCTGGTCACGCTGGGCCTTGAAAAATAATAGAGATGACCTTAACTTAAGCGGGGAATAAGTAAAAGTTTAGGAGTTTAACGACATTAATGGCTATTGCGTCAATCAGGATTTCGGCAGCCGCAATTTTGCTGAAAACTTACATTATTGCTTACCAAAATAAACAACACATATACTAAGAAAAAACATTGAGACATCAACTAAAAATAACACAAAATGTCGTTCCTTTGCTTCATTGTTTTAGGCATACTGCGTACTGCGTTTTACGCATACAGCGTCTGAAATCAGCGTACGTAAATGCAAATCAGAAGTACTATATAATTTACGAATATTCTTTGGCCGTGGTACTTTCACCTAGAAACGCCACTATTCTGCACACTTCAATGAGACTAGTAATAAGCTTTAGTTTATATGCTTCTCATATTAATTTCGTAGAAAGCAAATGCATTTGCTACGGCCGAACTACGTTTATTGCTACGGCTACGATGTTGCTACGACTTCCGTAGCAAGTATTCGTAACGTCCCAAATGAACGAAACCAAACAAATTAAACGAAATATTGTATTTTTTGGAATCGTAATTTCGTTTAATGTTTGCGTCACACAAGTTAATTATTCTAACTAAACTTCACGCCATTTCCCTAGCCTTATAAGGGGTAATAATTATTCTATTGGAGGAAAGTTAATAAATGAGAATTTTATTGGCAAAAAAGGTAAAAAGGTATTTTTTTAATTTATTGCTTGTAAAAAAACTAGGAAAGGAGGTTATTTTGTTACGTTTGAATGTATGCACCTTCTTGTATTTTTATTTTTAGCTCAGCTTTTGCCAAATAACCACGTAGGTATATTTCCCGAAGATACATTTATAGAAACCATTTAAACTCAGAAGAACATCCATTTATCTTAACATAAGATGAATGTTATTGTATCTCTGATAGAATGACTTAACATCAAATAGATAAAGAAAAAAGATTTATTAACATATTTAGTTTCAAACATTCGATATTTATTTAGTAAAGATTTAAGACTATATTATGTAGATAAAGTTAAAAATTATATATTTTAATTAAAGTTAAAACTTATTAACGAATACTCTAGTTTTTGTATTTCACAACCAATATCACCACTATTACCATCACTGCCGTTCCCAGCACGGTCATTTACCTTTCACTGTTCGTATGCAGTATAACATAGGTATATTTGATCTAAATATATATTTCAAAGCAAACAGTCGCATTTCCCGTCCATTGCCGTTGTCTAATGACAGCCCGTTTTGTCCGTCAAAGAAAGACGCGTTGCATCTGTAATTACGGCAGCCGCGACAGCAGGAAGGACGGACAGACGAATGTGTTATTAGCTGGCGCCTTCTTCAATCGGGTTTGTAAGCGGCTAAGGCCAAATACACTGAGTGTTTTGAAGGAGTAGGTATTCGCATTCTGTTATAATAAGGTCGAAATCATTTGTCCCATTTTGTTCTGGGTATTAAAAAGAATGTGCCAACTTTATTACTTGGGCAATCATGTTATAAAAGTAAAAGTAGACAAAGTTAAGGCAAATACCAGTCATCAATACAATGTAGATTTTTAAGTCAAATTTTTGAGCGGGGATTTTTTTATGTTATCATACACTTAATTTATTTTTGAAATACTAAAGTGTAACTAGATTCTCTTTCCTATAGTTTTAATTATCTACTTTAATTACGGTTCGCAGTACCTAAAAGTCTGCAGGAAATTCAGTTTTGTACTAGAAAAATCCCGAGCCATAATACAAAACAAACCTATCAACTTTTAAACGTCGTTGTCGCTAAACCACATTTTGAAGTGTGTTATTTAAATAAACGAATAAACCTCGCATTACTGTGTAGGGCGCCTAAGCGGTTATTTACAAAATATTCAACCGATAAAATACAGGGTGTCTTCAATGATATAGCCGAGTAATTGAACGGGACAGCTAATAACACGATTGAACGTCGGCATTTTACGATTCCACGTAAGTGTCCCAGGCGTTTGACAAGATTGAGGTGTTATTTATTCAAACGTGTCGTTAGGTACGGTGTTTGACTTGTGAATTGTTTATGCGATGTGTTTATATATTGACTTGAAAAATAGTTAGTTATTATGAAGTGACAGTTTAACGGCATTATTAGAGGTTTTGTTATTTATATTTATGCATTATAACTGTCAATTAAAAAAACTGAAGTAATTTTTGATAATTATTTAAATTATAGCGTACTTAATAATAAAAGAAGAAAGTTGTTTTATATTTTTGCGTCCACGTTTATGATATTAATATTTTCAGATCTTTTTTTTAAAACCTCCCTTTTGCTATTATGTTGCTTGTAACAAGAAACACGCCATACATAATTAGTAGCTAACTACAATTCCATAGAACCAAAGTTCCATAGTACCTTTAATAAAAGGAAGTTACGAGTTTACTTCATGCTTTCTCAATCTCTTTCTTCTTTATACAGAGTAAACCAAAAATATGTATAGATATACAAACACTAAGTTCATTATAATCTATTTGCTAAAACATTTTACCACTCTATTATCGTTTACAATTAAATAATTTTGTTACGCTTGATGACGAGCTAAACGTTCCATTACGCGTTTTGACGACGCGTTAAACGTTCCGTTACGCGTCTGCGCCGAGGCGTTATTAAAAAAGTTAAAAGCAAAGTGTTCTCGCCGGTTGGTGCCGTTCCCTCATTATTTATTTAAAACCCGATCCGATTGTCGTATGTACGTCCTGGAGGCGCGGCGCAAGGGATAAGAGCTTAGCCTTTGAGGTTATGTTGTATCGTCGAAATGGAGTTTAGATCTCAAGTTGTTTAGTCGGTAATATCATATTAGCATGAGTATCGTCGACTGGATACAAGGGTAACTGTTTAACTATTTTAAAATATACAAGCTTCGTCTACTACTTTCTTATTTCCCACCCATGTACCCCCAATTTTTGTCCTGTAACTTCGACTGATTTATTTACTTTTCCAAGTTAGTTTTAGCTTAAAATGTTTCTAAAAAATTTAAAGAATAAAATTCATTGCACGAAAACATTGTCACCCTTTTGTTATCGTAATTGTATATGTACAGCTAATAATTTGAAACTAATATTGTGAAATACGAACATATTAGCAGCTTTAGAAATCAAACCAAACATACATCTAAATTAATTAGGGCTTCAAAATTCAATTTATATCAAATATCTTCGCTGTTTAATCTGAGGTAAATCTATCGTCCATCAAAGAACACGGCATCTCTTTTTATTGATTGATAGATGAACACTTTAAAAATATTATTTATGCAAAGCAGCATTCCGCTCCGTCTCCCCGAACACCCCACCCCCCTTCGCAGACAGAGAGCTTTTAAAACTTAACCCTTATTTTCTCACTTTGAGCATTTTAGGGATTACAGGCTCGGAAGGCGAGGAAGTGCGTCTAATTCCAGCAGTTCGCTTGGCTGCCACCAACTTCTGTTTTAGCGTTAAGATGCCTTAGAAGGTGCCTCCACCTGACATTAGCTCGTATTTGAAAGTCAAATCGGTGGAAAATTAAAATAATACTGTTTGAGTGCGTGCGGGAGGAGATTGTTTTAAGTGCTTTTTGGTAGTAAACAAGTGATTTTCTCAAAATTTTCGAGTTCTTGCAAAATTTGTTGCTTGCACAACTATTAATCAGTATAGAACTTAGAATTTAGGAAAAACTATTATGCAGGTTTTTAAAGACTTGTTTTACTACGTCCCCGTCTTGACGCTTTATATGTACGAAAGTTTGCGTAAATAGTATATTTCATTACAAGTACGGAAAGGCTGTCATTGCAAAGAGTTCCGAAAAATGTCTACCCGAGCCGAGGCGCAGCCGAAGGCGAGGGTTGACATTTTTCGGAACAAGTTGCAATGACGATTCCATATGTGTACTGAACGACTATTTTTAATACAGTTGCGAAAAAATGAAGCAATTTAATAAAATAATAAAAACACCATAAACTCAACTAACTAATCATTTAATTCTTATAAAAATTAAATAATTCACATATACATTGACATTGGTACAGTTTTTTTCTTTTTAATAGACATTATTTTGACAGTTGGGAAAGAGAACGCACGAGTTCGGGAAAGGTAAAAAAAAAGCACGAGTATGTCACCCCCATCCCGAACGCTATACGTCCCTGCAATACACCACTTTTTGAGCAACTATATTAAAAAAACTATTACACGGGTTTTCACATAAATGAAGTCTACATAATAAATAAATATCATCAGACTACATCATTAACTTTGATCTGACTCCGAGGCACAGCTCCGAGGTAAGTATCTTAAGCATTTGTGTTACGGATATCAGAATCAACAGTGGTGTAATACCACTTAAAATATATACTTAAATATTAACACCCAGACACAAACAAACACAAGTACTCATCATACAACTGTTTGTCCTAGGTGGGGTCGAACCCACAACTCTTGGCGCATGAGGCAGGGTCACTACCGAATTTGACATCAAGCTAGTCGATAATATACAATGTATTTTATTAATAACGATAAAATGTAGATATATTGTCCATATTAGTAAATTGGTATACTCTTACGTGATTGCAGGCATGTCTAATCCATAATCTCTCATACATCCCTTCATACATAGCCTAAGCTAACCAAAACTTACAGTCAAGAGTACTTACTGTCAAGTTCGCAAGCCGAATTATTTACATTACTTACACGAAGATTACGAGTAGTTGGTAGTTAGCGCAGCTGCGGGACGTCTCAGAGACATTCCGCGCGCCCACAAAGGGGAACTTGTCCCGCGCTTGCGTTGTTTACGTGGTCACCGCACCGTTGATACGTAGAGACTGGATGTGCCTGTGGAGATAGCCACACGATGAAAGATTGGAGTCAAACTTGGAAGAAGAGAGAAGAATAATAGAAGTAAGAAATAAAATTAATACATACATACATAACATCACGCCCATAATCCCTGAAGGGGTAGACAGAGTCAAAGAGGCAACATGCCCCTTCAACCACATTCAGCCAAAAATAAAGCCGGGCTGGGTTAGAAAAAAAAATGGTATAATATTCAATTAATGTAGGGTATAGAGGTATATCACAGGTCACAGGGGGAGTCCTTTGGTCAGCAGTGGGATTTAAATGGCTATATAAAATAAAAAATGTATTTTAAATCCAAGAGGCAGCAAGCTCCATTTAATAGATACACACATGAAATCACGCCCGCTTTTCTCGAAGGTCTGATTCCAAATAAGTGGCAGACTAAGCTAGTTTTACGCCCAGGGCGGCAAAGAGAGAGAGAGAGACCCCTAGTAGGGATACGAGCCGTGTTGCTTGACCGAAATTAGGGGCGCGGGGGGAGGGGGTCCACTATTTGATTTAGGATGATGAGAAGTTGGATATAATATGAGGCCCCCCAGGGCCAGAGGCCCGGGGTGAAACGCCCCTTCCGCCCCCTGATTTGTCCGCCGTTCGTCCAATAGCAAAAAGCTTATTAGATCACATTTAGGCAAAATATAACATTGAATATGGCAAGATGAAAATTTGTGAAATATTAGTGACAAGTGGTTAGCTCTTTGCCTACATAATCGCAAACTCAACTCCAAATTCACCATTAGTCGCCTTTTACGACACATTAGGCCAATTATTTGGCACATTCTTTAGTCCTGGGCTAACAGAAGAAAAGAGACTTGAGAGATAAGAGATTTTACATTCATTTCCCCAGACTAACATGAGACCAAAGAGATACTTTTTTTTTGGCTTTGCACGGTTTGTACTTTAGCCACAAACAACAAAGTTAGGGAAACGGTGTTATTAAAATGTATATATTACGGATCGGATAAGAAAATATGATAGGATCAGTAAAGCATGGAGTGAAGAGAGACTTAAAACAGAGGTAAGAGATATTTTTTTCAGCCTGACACACCAATTCAATTTTACAGCAAATCTCTAACTCTTGCCGCATCCAGTGACTCTATATCCTCTCAAGTGTGTTTTAGGCACGTGAGGTGGACTATAAATTCCATGCTTTGTGCTTCTCCAGGCGCCGTAGTTTTTTATTTTTTGCAAGCTCTCCGGAGCAGTGAAATATTATTCATTCGGCTTTAATGGTTCTCTCGTATAATTAATTATGCACATAAACTACGGGTAGGTGAATAAATTTAAGTTCCACTTAAATGCGAATGTGAGCCTACGAGTGTTTCAATTGGCGTCAGTGTTTTTTATTACTTAGTAAGATTTTATTTCCATTGTTATTTTTTCAAGTCGTCTCTATCTTAATATATTGTCTGCATTATCGTGTCTCAGCAGACATAGTTTATATATTTATTAAATGACAGGCCCGTTGGTTGAGTGGTCAGAAACCCTGGCCACGAAACCAAGGGAATCTCGCTAGGGGCAAATATTTCGTGTGATATTCACCACATGGACATTTGAACTCGAGTCATGAATGCTTATAAACTTATTTAAGTATGTTTATCCGTTCACCTAATATCCATAATACAAGCTTATAAGTTTAGTTTGGAACTAAGGAATTGGTGTGTCAGTCTGGGGAATTTATACTATTTATTTATATAAAGAATAAATAAAGGTTTATTATTTTATTATGAATTTTTATAGTTTGGTTCTACTTGTTGAAAGATAATAAAATAATCTAATTACTGTTATTTACATTTAGTTGAAAATCATCTATTAAATATATATAAAGCTAAAGAGTTCTATTTGTTTGTTTGCTTCAACGCGCTAATCTCAGTAACTACTGGTCTAAATTAAAAAATGTTTTGGGGGTTAGCGAGGACTATATAACATTAACCATAACCGCAGGTGATACAGCGGGCACAGCTAGCTTGGATAATAAAAAAAATCATATAGACATGCGCCAAACAGTAGCCGATTCCTATTGTTTTCAATTCGACGCGTATATACTTTTTTATGTACGACCACGCATAGCTTTTTACAACTTGTCATTATGCATTTGATATACGAATCGCTTTTATTTTTAGCACACACTTCGTACCTGTATCCAAACATTCGTTTCAATGTGCATCTATCGAAAAAGAAACACCGTTACGTTTCCTACTAAAATTTTATTTTTCAACAGATTTTGTTTCGATACGGGTTTTATACTTACTGGCCAGATTGAACAAGAACTTTTAAAAACTGTTCGCCAGCGTTTTCTGTGCGAATCCAATTATTTAATCTGATATCTAGAGTGGCATCGTCAAATGAGATGCAGCGTCACGTCGGGAGAATCCTATTTGCGCGTTGCATTTGTCGACATTGATTTTGCCCTTTCGTTGGTTTTCGAATAAATATAACCCTTTGCAATCGGATTTTACAAAGCGATATGGTGTATCTAGTATATAGTAGGGTTATATATTCTACCGTTATGTTCCTATTATATGTATTAATTCGAAAATACAAGGAATAAGCTACCTAGCCAATATAGCCAAAAGTAAAAATCAGTTGAGTTAGATCCAAAATTGCGAAAAAGTTACAAGTGGGTGGCTTTTCGCCTACCTCATAAACCTAGTACACCTTTTGTTGCTTTTACGACATGCAAGGAACATAGTTGGTGGGTGCATTATTTTGTATCCCAGATAAACATGGGACAGTTCCACAGCATCAAGATATTATCATATTAATATTATAAAGAGGAAAGATTTGATTGTTTGTTTGTTTGTATTGAATAGGCTCCGAAACTAGTAGACCGATTTGAAAAATTATTTTACCAATAGAAAGCTACTTATCAGCGAGTAACATAGGCTATATTTTATCCCCGTATTTTAACGGGAACGCGAGCTACGTGGGTGAAACCGCAGGGCGCTGCTAGTATTTAATATGTCTACATGTTAGATGTTACCTCCTATTTAGTGTGGAATAGGTGTGGTTAAAGGGGCTTGCTGCCCCTTTGACTCTACCTAGGGGATTACGGGCGTGATGTTATGTATGTATGTATGTAGGTCCCTAAGAAACCATGCTACCTCTCAAGCAAAAATTACAATGTCTCTATCCGCATGCAAAATGTTTACCCTGTCCAGTAAGTAGAATGGTAAAACATTTCTATCTTCATGGAATTTTTCAATGAAATGTGATGTCGCGCGGGCGAATATTACACGCTCAACCATACGAATATCTCTCGCTTATGCGACGGGAATGCGATTTAGCTTTCTGCAATATCCTGTGATCTAGATATTTCTTCTTCTGATAGTAAATCCGATGTGGTTGAGACAATTGGTTCTGTTGCCATGTTTCTGATTGTAAAGATTTGAATATATTATCTCCTTTTTATTTTGAGTCTTCTTAGAACAATTATATTGGAATACCAAAATCACAGCGACAAAGGAAACGACCTATGGAAATTATTTTAATGTCTTCGTATTGAAATCATCTTGACTCAATTTCTTCCTGTTTAATATAAAATCAAAAAGGTCAAAGATATTAAATTCGACATGAAAGAGACTTTGTCGTTTTGTCATAAAAATATACTACGTTTGTTTGTACTGTGACGAAGGAAAAGAGATCATGGTAACAAGTTTTTATTTCTGCAATGGATATTAAAGTTATTGAAACTTGTAAACAATAACATAATAACATTTGACAGGCCCGTTAGTCGTGTGGTCTGAGTCCCTGGCCACGAAACCAAGAATCTCGAGTTCGAATGCCGCTAAAAGCAAATGTTTCGTGTGATGAACATGGATATTTGTACTCGAGTCAAGGATGTTTATGAACGTATTTAAATAAGTCTATTTGTTCACCTAGTATCTACAGCATAAGCTTATAAGCTTTAGTTTGGAACCAGGGAATTGGTGGCTTAAAAGAAAAGTCTGGAGAATACCGGTTTAAATGTTTCCTTAGATGTATAATCCCGATAATACTTAGGAAGCACAACTATCTCTAAGCGTGCACGGCGAGCGTCATAAAGAGTGCATTGCAATAGATAGGCATCAATCTTTTACATCACAAAGAGTCCCCGCGGACGAGCAATAAGACGGAGAGGATGCGCTCCCTCCTGACACCCCACGCACAGTGAAATAAATGACAGTAAGTTTGACTCAAATATTGATACAACTCAAATTTATTTCCTTATCTCTTCCCACTAGCTCGATGGCGCATTCGGTAGTGACCCTGCCCCACGCGTCAAGAGTTGTGGGTTCGATCCCCATCCAGGACAAATATTCGTGTGATGAATCTTGTGTTTGTTCTGTGTCTGGGTGTTAATATTCAGTATTTAAGTATATATTTGTAATACCACTATTGTTTCTGATATCTGTAACACAAGTGCGTAAGCTACTTACCACGGAGTCAGATCAATGTATGTGATGTAGTCTGAATTTATTTATTATTTATTTATTTATTTTATCTCTACACAATATTTTAATACTCGGACATTTAGTAGTTATAGGGTTCTTCGGCGCAGAGAGCATCCTGAAAGACACCTACTGTTCAGCATAAAAAGCTTAACAGCGAGCAACGTAACTGCATCAAATTAGCTTATTCATGCGGAAAACTGCAAACTAACTACTATGCCACCATTTAACACAGCGGTTGTGTCAAACTTCATAATAAAAATAGAAAAATATATAATAGAAGTTATAGCACTTTATTGTCGTGTTGGATACTTTCCTTACTGGATAATTATTTCACTGTGACTCTGTTGTAGCTCTGTCGAGAATCTGCAACGTATTTAGAATTCTACATTGATGGTGTATGGATAAGTGTATGTAATGATGGTGCAGAAAAGGGAGCTTTAACATAACATAGGTAAATAAGGGAACAACATATTGGGACATTTTAAGGGTACACCTTTACATACACCCATAATATATTATCTAGTATTTAACTAACTTGTGTAGTATGGAAGTTAAATTTTCATTTATACACCATTATCAAATTCGCTATCCTATTTATCATAATAAAACATATATCTATTCGTCTTATACGCCTGGATCGTTGCAATTTTTTTCCTCCATCGTAGTGATCCATGTATATTCTGTCCACAAGATTAACACAGGTAATTTAATACATTTCCCGTAGGACGCGTATAAATGTTGTTTTCAGAGTGAATCTTACTCAAGCGAAGAAACGGACACATACAGTGTCTTAAAAAAGCAACATTTGAAGCCCGAAATGAGTAACACATAAGCATGTTTACAAAGTAACAAAACTCGTTCGCCTTTTTCTGCTCCCACAGCAAGCTCCATAAAGATCAGCTGTGATATTTTACCTCTCTGGAATGTTGACGCGTCGTGTTGCGGACGTGTTGCAAACAACAAAACGCGAGGAACATGTGACGTCGCGCCGTGCTAATGAAAACAAATGGAACAATGCGGGAAAAATAAACAAATGGACTTTGTTAAGGGGAATGCCGGTGGTGTTAGCAACGAGTTGAATTTATGAATGAATGGAGCTTATAGGAAAATACATTTTGAGAACATCCGATTATTATTAAGTTGATTACATTAAGTTTATATCTAGATACAAATGTGTAGCTATACCACAATCTAGTTACTCGATGGAGGCATGTAAACGGAACGTAATCTTTCTTTTTTATTGCGCGATAAAGTATATTATCTATACTTATAATAAATCTGTAGAGAGGTCAATTCTGTACATGAAATATATTTTCAAAATAACTATCAGGGGTGATTAGTGATCGATACTGATGCCAAAAAGGCAATCAGTAAAATTTTTGTCTGTCTGTCTGCCTGTCTGTCTGTCTGTCTGTATGTTCCTTATATAAACAAAAACTCATCATCATCTTCATCTTCCTAGCGTTATGTCCCGTGTTTAGACGGGGTCCGCTTAGCCATGATCCAGGATTTAGCGAGTCTGGTAATTACATTGAAGCGACTGCCGGTCTGACCTTCGCAACCCTAAGATAGGGGAACCAGACAATTTTTGGATCATGGTTACAAATCCAAAGTTGTTTGAATTTGCAGGTTTCATCACGATGTTTTCCCTCACCGCCGAGCTAGTGGTATAAATACGTACATAGATTTGAAAAATCCAGAGGTTCGTGCCGGGCTTGAACCCGCACTCCTCGGTTAAGAGGCGCGTGTCCTTACCATTGAGCTACCACCGCTCTCTTATATAAACAAAAACTACTCGACGGATTTTAACGAAACTTGGTACAATTATTCTTCATACTCCTGGGCAGGTTATAGTATACTTTTCATTACGCTACAATCAATAGGAGCAGAGTAGTGAAGGAAAATGTTGGGAAAACGGGAGAAGTTACTCCATTTTTTAAGCTTCCGTCGCGTGTGCAGCCTTAATGGTTAAAGTTACATAGAAATCATGAATGACGGAAATAGTCTTTATAATATTAACCATAAACGCGGATGACACCGCTGGCACAGCTAGTTGTTAATAAATATCTACAAATTGTACAAGTAGCCATTCCCGGTTTATCTATTTAATAATATTGCCAAATAATGTTGCTGGGTTCTTTAATTTTTTTACGAATAAACACACCTCAACGAGTTTTTAAAATCGATAATATATGTTATAATTTACAAAAATTCTCGCGTAAATCTTGAACAACTTTAACAAAGCGACATATTTTTTTATTGATTTGTATAAAAATATGTTTCATTAGTATAATCATAATCATATTTATTTATTTCCATCACAAAAACAGACAATCAAAGGATTATAGTACATAAAATGGACGCAGTCGGTATCCGGTATGGTCTAACATTTACTAAGTACCTGATAATATCCAGACATAATACGATGAGATAACCGATATCTGACTACCGAACGACTGCCCCTTATCCGTCCGGCGCCCAGCGACACCTCTCGCGTTTTGACTTTCGACAAATTAAATCAATTAAGGGCCAGCCTCCGTTTTTTGCGCGTCCAAATGCCCTCCATTTGTTCGTATTAAGGCGACTTTTTATTCGGGATTCGCCTTTGTCGCTGTGATTTTGGTATTTCCCCGTTATTTATTACGTGGATATTTTGTGGTGGTTCGTTTAATTGAGGTAAATAAAGGCTTTGGCTGCTTTTGAAGTTGGCCGCTTAATGTAGTTCATTTGTTAAATTGTTAGAGTTGTGGTTGCTGGAATTACGTCAATCTAGAGGTGGAACGGAAGTTATTTATCTAAACATAGTTTTCTTTATGATTAACTGCTTTCTAGCCGTGACCATAGTCACGTTATATAAGTTAATTATTTTCAGTCCTTTGAATCACGCTTTATATCACGCTTTAAGTAACAAAATTCCAAAAAAATATGTATTTCAGATACACACTTCCACTTTTATATAAAATCAATTAATACAAACATTAATTATTTGAGTTTATCACATATAAAAAAAATTACTAACTTCACGCCACTTCTTGGCGAGGTAGGCAGAGATAATTTAAAAATAGAATGCCTAATAAGTCAGTCAACTAATTACTAAACAGTGATACAAACAAATGATATAGTCTGCAGCAATTCTGTAGATATCTAACTTAAACAGTATACCATTTTTCACACCCAGTCAATTTTGGCTATCGGCTTGTTTCAACTTAAACTTTTGTTTATTATTATTTATTGCCCTTGTATTTCTCTTGTAATAAAATACTTACAAGTTCATTTTCACAAAGCTGGGCAAAGGAATAAATGGAAACAATTTACTTTAGAAGCAAAAACAAGTCGCTGCCGGAAAAATAGGTATTCCCATTTATTGAGTGAGGCCTCCTTTAGAACGAGGGCCGATTTACAAGTCACTGCCAATACGAGTGGTATTGCGATCGGTTTATCGGTTATTGAATTTATATTGTGTTGCATACAAAACGGTGACATTGGCCAATTGAGAACATGGAGAACATTCTTTTTAAGTCCCATTTTGGTATGGGACTTAAAAATAAT
This sequence comes from Glyphodes perspectalis, assembly GCA_951394215.1. Taxonomy (NCBI): domain Eukaryota; kingdom Metazoa; phylum Arthropoda; class Insecta; order Lepidoptera; family Crambidae; genus Glyphodes; species Glyphodes perspectalis. The sequence continues at coordinate 14,417,316 of OX596205.1, read as the reverse complement.
GTGCCAACCGAGTTTCTTGCATACCATGTCGATTAAGGCAACTATTAATTATTAGGTATTAGGTTTGTAATTGTTTAGGCGAAGAGTTGGTCTTGTAATTACTTTTTATCATTTTCATCTAACCCAGTTCAATTTGTTGTTGGTTAAAGGAGCTTTACTGCACGTTGAATTTTGCCTACCCCTTAGGGAATTACGGGTGAGATAATATTTAGGAGAACGTTTTTTCGATAGTAATTTTTTCATATTTTTTGGAATTTGTAAGGATAACTTAAAAAATAAGTACAAAATTTCACCTTTGTCGTTATAAACATACTTTAACGTAAAGGTATACTTTAATTTACACTAATCTTAACAAAACTCCGATAAAACGATAAAATCGATTAAGAAACATCCGTTTTTCCATCGAGTATCGCCCTTAAGTCGCTCGAGTGGAAATAAAACGCACATTTCCATTGGACACGAGTCAGACCTTTTTGCGACAAACACCATTGTCCAGACCGCAGGCGCCGGCAAACAATTAATTTCCGATCGCCGTCAAAGCAGAGCGATCGGAAGCCGCTAACTAAAAAAACCTCTTCCGTCCCGTGTGGATCCGCCCAAGAATGCTCAAATGAATTCGACGATTCGGCTTAAAACAAAAAAAAAAAAAAACTGGTCAAGTGCGAGTTGTATTCGCGTACATGGAGTTCGGTATTAAAATATGAACGATCATAAAAAAATTGTAACAAAAACTAATTAAACTACTATATAGGTGCAGTAGAAAAAACCTATATAAAAAGATGTCTAAGGATCAATAACAAAGTAAGTATTAAAAATATACAATGCAGAAAAATGCAAAATAAAAAACATCACATAGCTGTAAACTTACAAATTATGTTTTCCTCTTTAAATCTGATAATAATCAACATCCCTCATAGCAGAATTTCCTAACCTATGGGGCACGTTCCCTTGGGAGCCGTATAGAGAGGCATTAGGGGGGCACTGTGATCGAACATTGAAAATGAATATCTTCTTGTAATGATATAAACATACAGTTCAAAAAAACGAGTACTCCTCCTATATTATTGTAATCTAACAAACAAATATAAATTTATATAAAAACTACTTAATTTTGTAGGAAGAAGCCTAAAACTAAACTATAACATCCATATAATCTTATTTGGATCAGACAACTCAAAGATAAAATTGCTCCTACCTAAACAGTTGTTCTAGAAAAATGAAAAATATATATATATATTAATAATAATTACACATGTATTTTTTTTTTGATTCGGTACCCTAAAAGAAGCAAAAATAAAAACATCAATTGTGAAACGAGTGACAGCCACGAGGCCTGACGTCGGAACAAATAAAATCAATATGCGCCAGGATGCTCTGAAAGTAGGCCCGCTACTTGTGACGGATTCGTTCGGAGCGATTAATAATCCTGCGGTTTAATTGACAGACCTTCAAAAGCATCGTTGAGGTGCGAAGGCTAACCAGAGAGGCAGAGACGAAATTCTGCGGATATCATGTAAGGACTGTTTTATACAAGAATATTTTAGTAAGTATATTACCAAAACTGAAACACAGGTGAACTTTCAACGTTTATTTTAAGGAAACAATAAATATTTTAATTGAAAGAATCTGTATAAAATCTGTACAAACAGTTTTCAGGTTTCGTATGAACTAAAACTAAGGTTGTATATGTGACACACTCAGGATTAATTTATTATTTATATCTTTGTGCATTTACGAATGTGGTCTACATATCTATCCTATCTATATTGAGTCGGCAACAGCAATAAAATTGATACCATATTAATAAACCCACTTTTAATGAGCGTCTAAATAAAATGCTTCGTATATTCGTTTAAATCACGATCCTACAAATGATATAGTGGCTTTCGGTCTGAACCACCTCCTACATTTAATAGCTCTCGCTACATCAAGCGGAAATTAGACACGCATGTCTACTACACACAAACAGGTTAGCAGTTATGGTCCACTTGAAACACAAAAGTGTCCACGCAAAATAATATTCTTTGTTCGGAAGCCACCGGGCACCGCTCACCTGGTAGAGTTTTGTCACAACTTTGCATATTCAAACAGCGGTGGACAAAAGCGCAACTCCGCCCGTAAAACATTTTCGTGGCCGTTTGAAAAAGGACGGACAAAACCGCGGCAAAAAGTTGGTCCAAACAAAGCGGTTGAGGCTTTGTTCTAGCGCTCGTTGATAAATACTTGAGGATTTTTGAATCGGCCGGCAGCCGCTGAGGAAGCGGGCTTGTTTTAGGTTTAGTTTGCGGTTTAATGGTATGCTGGATCGTTATTTTAAATTCCATGTACAAATGGCTTTTATTATTAAACTAGCTGTGCCAGCGGTGTCACCCGCGTTTATGGTTAATATTATAAAGACTATTTCCGTCATACATGATTTCTATGCAACTTTAACCATTAAGGCTGCACACGCGACGGAAGCTTAAAAAATGGAGTAACTTCTCCCGTTTTCCCAACATTTCCCTTTACTACTCTGCTCCTATTGACTGTAGCGTGATGAAAAGTATACTATAACCTGCCCAGGAGTATGAAGAATAATTGTACCAAGTTTTGTTAAAATCCGTCGAGTAGTTTTTGTTTCTATAAGGAACATACAGACAAACAGACAGACAAAAATTTTACTGATTGCATTTTTGGCATCAGTATCGATCACTCATCACCCCCTGATAGTTATTTTGAAAATATATTTCATGTACAGAATTGACCTCTCTACAGATTTATTATAAGTATAGACTAGCTGACCCGGCGCACTTCGTAACGCCCCGTTCTTGGATTTTCAATATCTTTTTTTTCGTGCAACTTTTTTATTTTTTCTTTCATAAGAACCAGGTGAACCTGATAATAACAAACACAACTAAAAAGAATTAGCGAAATTGGTTTAGCTGTTCTCGAGATTTGTGCTTAGCAACACATTCAGCGATTCGTTTTTATATTATAGATTGGTTAGGCGTGCGTGAAATTCGGTTTGTTACAGGCACTCTAACTTAGTGTTTCCTGTAGTATAAATAAATGTTTACAGGATCATAGTAGCATAAGTACTTTCAAAGGGTTCATACTTTAAGTTTAGGGCAACTTTTAATCAGAAACTGAAAGATGGTAAACGGAACCAACGAATTGACATATGATGAAAATTACAATAACTACTTAGTTACAAATTGTTGTCTTTTTAAAAGTTGTAATAAAATCATTTAAAAAATATTTCAAATGAAAATTAATTTTATATTACTTTCGTAGTTAGTAAGTGTTTTCACATATACTGCACATTTGCCTACCTCATAAACGTAAGTCCAACTTCGCTAAAAGCTTTTCGACAAACTTCGCTGCCCCCGAACAGAATTTCCTAATACTATTCTAGTGGAAGTAGAAGCAAAACAATATTAAAATTCTCCTTCAAACATTTTGCGGCGCATCGACAGAGGATTGATGTTTTTAAGTAGATATTTGAAACTTGTTCGAGTTATTTCAGGTGTTGTTTAAGGTTTTAATGAGGAATGGACTGTGAAGGAGGATTGGACTGGAGTATCATTATAAGTAGGAGTAAATATAATATTGTACAATATTTTTGTAGAAGTGAATTCATCTATATTTCATGTTTTGAATTATTTAAGTGGGTTTGATTTACTTTTCTCACATATGTGGTATGGGTAAGCATAGTCAAAGAGGCAGTAGGCCCCTTTAACCACATTTTTTAACCACATTCAGCCAAAAATAAATCTGGGCTGGGTTAGATGGAAAATTGTGAAAAATAGTGACAAGTGGCTAGCCGTCGCCTACACTATCACAAGCCCAGAACTAGGAGTGCGCGATATAAATCGATATTTCATAAAATATCGATATATGCTTGCGATATATCGCTTCGATCCGATATTATCGAATCATCTAGTATCGATATAAAAATCGATATATTTCATCCGATATATAAGTATCGTGAAAAATTAAGGGTGATTTCTTTTTTATAGTTGGCTGCTTGAGTAAAAATGAAACGCAAAACCCCGAAATATTGAAACAAGACTTTTCTCAAAAGCTGCACAGGTTTTAACTCAGCAGGAAAGCAAGCTCCAAGGCAAAAACGTAAACAAAATTTTGTTTTTACCTGGGATTTATAAATAAATAAAGTTGATTTGTTTCTTCAACCTAGCTTCCCCTTTATTCATAATAACCTAATCCCTATCTTATATTTATTATTATAAACTAGCCGTAACAAATTACTTACGATATATCGAAAATATCGATGTATTTGTACGATATATCGCAATGTATCGATACAACACTACGATATATTGTATCGAAAAAAATATCGATATTTTTTTTAAGTGAACATCCCTACCCAGAACCCAATATGCCATTAGTCGCCTTTGCGACATGCTAGGCAAGGAACACAGTTAGCACATTCTTTTAAAGTCCTAGACCAATATGGAACATATATTTTCTTCTTTTTAAACACTTATTTGCGAAGGTATAAGGGCTTTTTTCATATCTATGTGTTCGAATTAAATCGTTACAATCGCTGCGCCCTGGCTATATAAGTACTATTGAGTATTTGAACCAGTAAAAAAATGAAATTATTCTTTATGAAAGAAAAGGTACTAACATCGGCCTAATAAATTTTTCTGTGATGCTGTGAAGAGACGTCCAAAACCGCTAGGGGCACAAAGAGAGAAATGTGTGTAACGGCTGTTGTTTAATCTTATGGCGCTGTATACTATACATACTTACTATATAATGATTAAAAGATAGTCTTTAAAACATCAGCAATCCCCCTTAATCAGACGGATTCGTTGTAAATTATCTGTCGAGGCGAAAAGCAAAGATAGACGCCGGCTGTACATAATCTCATTAATCTTGTCCTGACAAGATAATTCAATGGCCTGCCTTTAGATGGAGTGTGGAGTGGGGTGGGCCGGGAAAAATAGGAAAACTCGAGGTCGCGACAATACCTGACGGCGCCGAAACGTCTGAGCCAACAAGTGACGGGAGCTAGCGGGAGCTTGTTGCTAACTTAGTGCTTAGTGAGCGGGAGCTTGTTGCTAACTTAGTGCTTAGTAAGCGGAAGCTTGTTGCTAGCTTAGTGCTTAGTGAGCGGGAGCTTGTTGCTAACTTAGTGCTTAGTGAGCGGGAGCTTGTTGCTAACTTAGTGCTTAGTGAGCGGGAGCTTGTTGCTAACTTAGTGCTTAGTGAGCGGGAGCTTGTTGCTAACTTAGTGCTTAGTGAGCGGGAGCTTGTTGCTAACTTAGTGCTTAGTGAGCGGGAGCTTGTTGCTAACTTAGTGCTTAGTGAGTGGGAGCTTGTTGCTAACTTAGTGCTTAGTGAGCGGGAGCTTGTTGCTAACTTAGTGCTTAGTGAGCGGGAGCTTGTATAGTAGTATAGTAATGATGCACTAAGTTAGCAAATAGTATATTAATAGCAAATAGTATAGTATATAGTCGAAAATCTTAGGCTCAAGATTTTCGACATTACTACTAAGTTAGTAAGAAGCTACACATCTAGTAAATACCCAATGTCCAAATGTCCTAGAAGCTAGTTCCTTGGGAAATTCATCGATTACCTTATTTAATACGTGCAATTAAGTAGATGTAAATATACATACACATGCATATCATCACGCCCGTAATCCCTTAAGGGGTAGAGGTCAAAGGACAGCTATCCCCTTAACCACATTCAGCCAAAAAATAAAACTGGGCTGGGTAAGTAGTACCTAAATACCTAACTCTAATAAAATAGTTGCACCAGAATTTAAAAATGAAACCCCGCAACAAGCGGATTCATAATCCGCTTTTCCTTATGAAACACGAGGGTATTTATTTATTCCTACCCACAGTACACTGACGACAGATATTGGCATTTTCTGAAATTGGTCAGACAAGCAAACGTTACTTGTGAATAACAAAACTAAGATCTGCGTAAGATAAAATCGACTGACGCATAATCTTTGAGAGGTTATTTCTGGATTATCTTTCATCTATCAGTCGTAAATTCACTCCCGCCTATTTGGAATCTCTTCTTAATAACTACTACGATGGGATGAGATCTGAACAAGTTTTCTTCATTATTTTTTCATTGAGTTTTAATAATAAATACATGCGATCTGGAACCAATTTAATACTGTACCGGTTTTTATCAGTTTTTTTTAGTTTTTATGCCTAATAGAATAGAATAAGTATAAAAACCATTTAAAAAGGTGAACTTTGTCATCATGTTTCTAGTTTTCCTGTAAAGTATTAAAATTTGTATTTGTTATATTTCTCATTTCACATACCTATTATTATATTGGCGTGATGGCGTCTGTATTATACAGTATTATATTAAAAAATATTTAAATAATCGAAATGTTACTCGTATTGTACTTATGTATAACTTTGAACTGACCCACTTTCGGTTATTATTGACCGATCCGGTCAAGACTGATTTTAGGTACTTCTTAAGCGATTGGATTTGGTGGTAAATTAACGCAATTTAAAATAAATTGTAGAACATTTATTTTTTACTCTAATGTAGCACCACGCTGTCATGTTTACCAGACTATTTCTTCGATGGTTAATAAGTATTTTATTTAAATAAAAAAAAGCAAGCGGTACCTTTTTATCGAAGAAGATCAGATATTTTTTTCTTTTGATCACCTCCGAATATTCAGCCAGCAAATCCAAATTAAAAAATAAATGGCCATAAAGAATCCAAGTCCGAATTTCCGTCTCGATCCCAATTCATCAGCGCATCACCTGCCGAATATAAAAAGCACTCCGCTCTCTCTTCCTTGATTAAAGTACGACCCTCTTTAAATTATCCGGACTGTAGGGCCAGTAATGCACCTTATTGGATTAGCCGCCTTTGAAGTCGGTCGGGCGCTCAAGAGTCGTTTACGACGCGTTAAAGGTAATAAAAAGTAGGTAATTCTTAAAGGACGCCTTGTTAGGAAGAAAGGAATTTTGAAGAGTCCCCCAAGTTGAGTGTGTTTGAAGATGGACAAGTTTAATTGCTGATTTTCTGAGCCAAATTCACTTGGGATGTCTATTTTAATTTATCTTCGGGAAATAAACAAATAAATATGTTACACAAGTATTCTTTACACCGAGAAAATCAAATATTGTCATTTGTTTTTCTCGGCAAAGCAAGAATTAAAAATTTTTTTTATCACTTAGGACAACGTCGCTCAAAAGCCAACTGAAGCCAAAGAATAATCTATGGAATAAGTGATGCATGTCTTCTTTTTTTGGATTTTTTAAAGTATTCAGTGCCACCTATCTTCATCGACTGGCTTTATTTTAAGCTCCCATACTTGAGAATCCTTCTGAATGATGCCGCTTCGAGGCCTAACCTGCCTATCGATAAATCATAGTTAGTTAGTTTACATAAGCTTTAATGCCTTATTTGAAACTGTACAATTGATTGCTAATACAATTCGTCTATTTACTAACACGAGCACCGAAACTGGGTTGCGGGCGATTGGGCGTCCAATCGCTCGCAACCCAGTTCCGTATCGCCAAACAAAGCGATCGCTGGCGTTCGCGATGCGGGCGCTTATCGCTCGGCTATCTCTCATTTTGTTGCTGTCCGCTGTATTTAATTAACAGTCGTCTAGTATTGATAGAGCTGTTGTTTGCCTGTGTTGTTTAATACAATCCGCTGCATCCATTTCAACGGAGTAAAAGCAATACCAGTTTCCATGTTTCGAAACAGTTTATTTGGCGCGGCACTGTTTGATATATGGGTATCATACGGGATTACCTAAAATAATGTTATATGTGCCTATATAAAATAATATAAAGTCTCATTCCAAATAACACTATTGATTAAATTTCATTCGAACCAAAATAATAGAATAAAATTGAAAGAGAATATAAATACCTTTTTATATTTATGTGATTTTAATTCAGCAAATTATGACCTAACTATAAATTTAAACTTGTTAAAAGCTAAATACTTTTAATTTGTGAACATTGTTAAAACAATATAAATGAGCTTAATTTTTTTCCACCGAAATCGCGAAATAAAAAAATTTCAAGTTTTATCATACTTACTATTATATCGATTTGAACAATTCTTTCACTAGTTTTATCAGCAAGTAACAAAGGCTATATTTTATCCTCGTATTCCCACGGAAACGGGAGCTACACGGGTGACCGTAGAGCGCAGCTAGATAAATAATAAAACAGCTGAGCGCATGAAATCGCTATTACTGAGAACATAAGAATAAATATGATTTGATCTGTTGCTTAACACGTTCGCGTGAGCAACCACATGTCCAAAATGTTGCATAACGGCGGAACCTTTTTTCCATACAAAAAAAAGCAAGTGTGAAGACGTCGCGCCGTAAGACATACACCAAGCTACACGGCGCAACAAATTACAAAAATGGGATGTAATGCGGCGCAAAGGAGCAACGGTATATAAATTTACTCTTAAATTAGACGTCAGGCGACGTTCCGCCGAAATACATATCATAATCTTTAGGACGTCATAAGACGTTGCGCCGTTTCCTAAGCATATACTCACGACGTCGTACGACGTAGCTCACGCGAACATGTTAAGATCAAGCGCAGTAGTGTACTTAAACAACAGTTGTCATAGCAGTTCAAACTCGCAGAAAATAATGTATCAACCAATACCCACATAACACGTATTCGTCAGTCCGTAAAGGAGCTTACACTAATTCCGTACAGAACCCCTCGCAGCAAGATCTCAGATAATGCAGGGAGGCGAATTATTACGCAGCCCGCTGCAACCAAACTCGTAAGTATCTACAATTGAAAACCAGAGGGGTTCAGTCGGAAAAAGCTTGATGCTGATCTCATGTGTGCAAAAATATAAATAAAAGGCATCGATGCTAATTCCTAGTATATAATCGTACATTTTTAATGTATCTTCATACGAATGTCAGCCAAACATATACACGGGTATACATAGTACAATTAGACTCTATACATACATAACATCACGCCCACGATCCCCGAAGGGGTAGGCAGAGTCGAAGGGGCAGCAAACCACATTCAGCCAAAAATAAAGCCGGGCTGGGTCGGATGGAAAATTGTGAAAAAGCAGTGACAAGCGGCTAACCTGTCGCCTACACAATCACACACCCAAAACCCAATATACCATTAGTCGTCTTTTACGACATGCTAAGCAAGAACCACAGTTGGCACATTCTTTTTAAGTCCCAGACCAACATGGGACAGTGGGCTGGGTTGGATGGAAAGCTGTGAAAAAGGAGTGACAAGTGGCTAGCTCGTCGCCTACTCAGTCACATGCCTAAAAGCCCGTAAACCATTAGTCGCCTCTTACAACATGCTAGGCAAGGACCACGGTTGGCACATTCTTTCTTTTTTGTCCCAGATCAACATGGGCCAAGTCCCAGACCAACATGGGACAACATTAGATTCTAGATTCCTAGATATACTAAAAATGTAAAATAAACCTACTACTACTACCTATACACTTGTTACATTTACTTCACGTCTGTGGTCTGTGGTTTACTTGTTTTTGTCCACATAAATCGCTTACCATACCTAAATTGAAGCGTTATGAAAATTACTCCTTCTGTTAATAAATATCAACAATTTTATATTGTGATTTACAAATTGATTCCCGACATAGCGGCCGAAGAATTTTTTAGACCAAAAAATTCGTACCAGGTGTTTCCTATTTTACGTCTGATTATAAAAAAAAATATTAAAGAACTATTATTTTTTATTATTATTAAAAAGCCTAATTCAATTCAAAACATGTCATCCAGTTATTATCTATATCCAACCCCACTAAATAAAGCATAGATACCAAGTCGTAAGTTTATTGCCCGCGCATTAGCATTGCATCGCTGATCTAAATGCAAATCTGCCGGCTAATTGCGTCGAGTATCAAGATGTTATTTGTGCGATTGTTAGCTACTGCTCAATGATTCAAGCAGCTATTACGTGCCATGTTACTTATTCATGAACGTGGAATAGATATTTGTGGGGAATATCGTTAAGCTAAAGCACTTGACTTTCGGATTCGATGTTGTTCGTTGGACTGGCCTGTTCTGGTCGAGTGGTCAAAGACCACGAAACTAAGGGTTGCGGGTTCGAATCCCGCTAAGGGCAAATGTTTCGTGTGATGAATAATAATATAGACATTAGTACTTGAGTCACGGATGTTTATAAACGCATTTAAGTATGTCTATCCATTCGCCTAGTAAGTATATATAGTACAAGCATAAGCTTAGTTTGGAACAAGGGAATTGTTGTGTTAGTCTAGACAGTTAATAAATTGATTTATTTACGTTTGTTTTTTATACCGAAAGGTTATTGTATAAGTGGTAGTTAGATTAGATTAAAACATACTTAAAAAAAATTAAATCAGCTTTTATTACGGCATATTTGTATGCTCGTTTCCTCGTAAGATTATCAAAGTCTGACTGAATATTAGTTTTTAAGTCAACTAAAGCCTCTTAAGGGCTTGTCTAAACCACTGAAATATGAGACATCAGATGCACCAGTCTATCGTGCCCTTCGAGCTGACGTGGATTCAGTTAAGTCTAATTTTGCGTGTAATGGACACGTCAACAGAATTGCTTGACCCTTCAGTTCAGTCGGGTATTATCCGTAATAAAGGTTCAGAGCCCCAAAATCTGTGAACAAAAATCATAAAAGCCATTTATAAGCAATGTTAGTCATAAAAAGTTCTTCTCGGCTTATTTATTACGGTCTCCACTTATAATCAGTGACACCATGTTGGAAAGTCGCTTCGTTAAGGCTTCTAATTAAAACTGCTTAGTAGATAAACATAACACATTACACTGTGACAGTTTGTATACCTGTCTTGTTTACTCTATATGAATATATTTTATTTTGTTTCTTGTTGCTTAAAACCCATCATCACTGGTCCAATCAGACGTCAATCGCAAACATTCTATGCCCAACGATGCATTATGGAACTCAAGAAGCCAAAACAACAAACGCAGCCATTGCGAGATAATTAAAAGATATTATTTGTACGCCGAAATACTGCTCAATGTTGAAATTCTGTAAATGCCAATGCGATATTATCGTCCCGGATGCAAATGGCATTTTGGGGTAGTAAACATTTCAAACTAAAATTACAGTCATAAATTTGATCTGTGATGTACTTATGGGTTTCGATACTACTTGTATGTACTTTTACAATAGCATCTAGCAACAAGAAATATAACGTGCAATCGAATCACAGAGGATTCTAGAATATTTATTCGATCTCATGCACTACGGAACCCAAGAAGCCAAAACAAACGCGCCCGCTCCCAGCCATGGCGATTTATTGCTTGTGCATGGCAACACGGCGCGCTGGTCTAAATGCAAATCTGCTGCCACTAATTGCTATCAAGATATTATTTGTGCGGCCGACTACTGTCCGGTGTAAATGCCGATGCGATATTTACGTTACGGATGCAAGCGGCATTTTGTGAGGCATTTCGGGCAGTTCCACTTGATATTTATTTTTTATAAGTATAAGCATCGAATGAAGTAGCTTATTAAATGCGGATTTAGATATTACTACCGCATGAAGGTGCTTGTTATATACAGGTACATTGGTGTGGCATCTCAGACCCTAACCTTGTTTGTTTCATTAGCAGTAATTTTATTATTTCGTCCCATAAATTAAGGTGTATCTAATTCGAATTTTGGTAGACTGAGAAAATCATATATTGGTCACCCATTCCTGATCAATTTTTCTGGAGATTGTTTTGAATTTTTATCTATTCTCAACATTAGAAAATTTGATTATTTCTCTTTATATTATTTTCTTTTACAAACTATAACATTTGTAATATTAACATAATTCTACGATAATATTTATATATATACATATATGTAAGGAACGTAGAGGATTCTGCAATCACACAATGCAGTTGTAAACAATGGCAGGAATATCGTAGTTGCAAAAACATGTTTGCCATTCAAAGCGGGCGCAGCAAGCCAACTATAAAATAGTGCAATAAAAATTTCAAAATCGCGACAAACAATGATGCCCGCTCCACAGTGCATGTCACAGTCCAGTAATGGCATTGGCTGTTTTAAAAAAAACTAAAACAAATAAATGAGACACACAATGAGACATTTCAACCCAATTTTCATTTGAAACCATCATTTAATCAACATAGAAAAAATACTAATTGCATAAAAAACTTGATTCTCCTGAGAAGACGTACATAACATCACGCCCACAATCCCCGAAGGGGTAGGCAGAGTCAAAGGGGCAGCATGCCCCTTCAACCACATTCAGCCAAATACAAAGCCGGGCTGGGTTAGACGGAAAATTGTGAAAAAGCAGTGACAAGCGGCTAACCTGTCGCCTACATAATCACACACCCAAAACCCGATATACCATTAGTCGCCTTTTACGACATGCTAGGCCAGAACCACAGTTGGCATATTCTTTTTAAGTCGCAGACCAACACGGGACAGGGGGCTGGGTTGGATTGAAAGCTGTGATAAGGAGTGACAAGTGGCTAGCTCGTCGCCTACTCAAACACATACCCAAAAGCCCGTAATCCATTAGTCGCCTTTTACGACATGCTAGGCAAGAACCACAGTTGGCACATTCTTTTTTTTTTGTCCCAGATTAACATGGGCCAAGTCCCAGACCAACATGGGACTGAGAAGACGTCATCTCTTAATAACAATTTAAAATTTTGAAAATGTCGACATTTGCATACAAACAAACTAAATATCAAACTTAATCAATACATTTACATTCTCAAATAAAGGTGTTAACATGTTTGAGCAAGCTTCCCAAAACGCCACATAACAACGCATAGATGCGAAATATTATAAGTATTCAAATTAACAACTAATTCCTATTGTTATTAAAATTTATATATTTTAATTACTCAAAAAACGCTGTTAAATCTAATTTTTTAAACAAATCAAAATATATTGTTTTAATATCCTCACAAAATATGAAATTATTTGTGTCTTATGGAATAAGCGAGTAGTTTGTAGAAGGTCCGATCCCACAGTCCAGCTGTAACAATGCACCCAATAGTTTTACGGGTGGCGGGCTTCCATTTGTATGCACATCAGGTGTATGCAAAACACGGATACGTGTTGTACCTATTTGTACGACTGGTGTACCGGGATGGCTGAAATATGCGCGGGCTTGGGTTGGGTTACAAAACCTTTGATTCAAACAAATTATACCGAGTGAAACGCGATACCTGGGAGCTTTGTTTCGAAGTTCTATTAAAACCGATTGTTAATGGTTTCGGAAATAAATTTACGAACACAAAGAGTGCGGTATAAGGAATACACTGTTGAAATAAAGAATTATAATGGGCATTGAATTTCTATGTCTTAGGTAATTGGTATTAACTTAAATATTTGTTACCAAACTAGCACTGATTTCTAAGACCTTGTAGATGAATCCTAGAGTCTTGGAAGTGGTCTTTAGTAGATTCCACTAAAGTCAAATGATGCACATTTATTTTTACTTGAATCACCATAAATTTGTAAATATTTGAATATGTGTGTGTGTGTTCAATTATAAAATAATAGATTGAATCATAATTTTAAAATAAGTTAAACCTATTTTGGTCATGGAGGATGCATGTTAGCTAATATGCATAGTACCAATAAATTATGCTTAGTTTAATTTTACATTACGTTTTAATGTGAAAGATGAATGGCTAATCTGTGTTGAATCAGTTTAATTGCGAGTACCTACTTTATTTTTGGCTGAATGTGGTTGAAGGGGCTTGCTGCCTCATCGACTCTGCCTACCCCTTCGGGGATTATGGGCGTGATGTTATGTATGTATGTATTTATGTACTTTATAATAAGCGAACTTTCAATCACCACATCATAATAGCTACAACAGCTGTGATTCCTTGGGTATAGTTAGCGCGTATAATTTTCAGGTTCATTGGCCGTGATAATTCGAATTCGCTGGCGGCAGTTCAAAGAGCTTATAGTATTAACTGATGAATTCTAATTACTTACAAGTTACAACCCAGTATGTCAATAAAGCGGAAGGGTTGTAAGGCGATTGCGATTATGTTTTTGAAATGTGGAAATATCTATTACTGCGCTGCGCTACGATATTGTACTAACTCAGTCTCGTAGATTGACGGCTCTCTTTAGATCCACGGCAGATCTTACTCTCTACTCCTACTCTTAAAAATTACATGTGTAAGCCAACGTACATATACATAACTTCACGCTCGTAATCCCCGAAGAGGTAGGCGAAGTCAAAGGGACTGCAGGCCCCTTTAACCACATTCAGTCAAAAATAAAACTTGGCTGGGATATATTGCAAAAAAGTAGTGACAAGAAAGCGAACTTTCTTAATATTTTTTTATTGCACAGATTTATCTTACTACACTGTTGCACGAAAGCTATATTAAAAACAATTTTAGAATCGTGCAAGGTATTTAATCTCTTTAGAAGTCTATGAAAGAATGTTGCAATGTTGTAAACTTCAAACTACGTTGAATCTAAGGGATACAGTTTATAAAATTAATGGTTTCTAAAATGATGAAGCACTTTTACTTAGAAAATAATAGCTCATTATTCATTTTAGATCTAAGTTTTTAAGATGGTAGTTAAAAGGGTAGATAACTTAAAATAAAATAAATTATATTTCTTCTAGTTTTTTTGTTATTTCTACTTACTTTTTATATTATATGCATTTGGTTTTAAGTTCAACATTAACAAACCTTTTGGATTCTAGTAATATATATTTTAAATGTTAAAATACATTTAAAATTCTTTAGTCCCTCTCTTATTAAATGGAATGTGTGTTGTTAACCTCAACTGATGAGAGAACCTAGTGAGAGATAGTATATAACAGTTTCCTAGGTACTGCAACAAGATATGATATGTAACTTCATAAAGACTAAATATCGAACTATAATAAGCATTAGAAAAAATTTAGGACTTAATAATGGATGTTGCGTGGTAAAATTCCCAAGTTCTTAAAAAAGGACCCCACAAATTGGACTTTTTTAAGCATGAGACGTCTTAATTGAGAAGTTTCCAAGGGCGAACAATCTATTCACCGCGTTGTAAAGGATAAAAAACGCGTTTCATTGCGTCTCCGTCTCCCGCTAAGTACGGAACCCGCAAATGATTCGCAATTATGCAGTCTCAATGGAGTTATTACATCAATATGGGGGCTGGACCCCGCGGGGTGGCTAGCAACAATTGAATTTTAACGACCTATAATATTGCGACACACGGCTCTTGCAAATGCAAAGTATAAAAAATCAGACTACATCATATACATTAATCTGACCCTGAGGTTAAGCATTTGTGTTACGGATATCAGAATCAAAGGTGGTATTACAAAAATATATTAAATATTGAATATTAACGCCCAGACACAGAAGAAATATAGGTATTTATCACACGAATGATTGCCCTCGGTGGGTCGATCGAACCCACTACTCTTGGCGCATGGGACAGGGTGCGCTATCGAGCCAGTCAAAAGTCATCAAGCAGTATAAACATGTCTTTAATCCAAAGTTTATTATATTAATAATAATTTAAGAAACGTCTTAAATACTCAACCATGTTTTTTTTGCTTACGCATCAGTTAATATAAACCTTTTCAAGTTATTTAATCACAATGTGAGTAAAACCATTTCCAACTTACTAAAAAAAACATCACATAAAATTGCATTGAATATATTTTTCCACAAGGACGTTGATTTTCACAAGAAAAAACTTCAGTTTATATCTTCCATATCATTTTTATTTACACCTTCTATAAACCTTCAGGTCAACAAACGTCATCTTATATTTAATGTTTAAAACGAAAAACAACTTTACTGTTCATCCCGATTGAAAGTGTGTCTCGTCAACAACTACGGGCACAGATGGCCAGCCAGATTTGAACATGGCCGAAATCCTATTTGGCCGAAAGAAGCGAGTCGTCAGCAACACAGAAAATAGACTTAACTACAATGCTTGATGTTAATATTATATGGGGTCTTAGGTTCGGGACTTAAGCCGATTGTCTTGAGGGGAATTCCGTTGTGATTTTGCTACGACTAAAATATAATAACGTAGTCATCATTTCTCTGAATAGATAGCCTGTTTGTAAGAACGTTGATGTCGAATTCGAAAAGAAAACAAGCTTAGTAAAATAGTAATGAAAAAAGGTAGAAAATGTAATTACTAGCTTCATCAATCGAATATTAAATGTATTTGTGATACGTTTAAAAACATCCGTAACACAATATTTTGTTTGGATTCGATAATTCGATCGCATGTTAAATTAAATATCCGAAATCAATTTTACTACATACCATGGAAAGGAAATTTTATTCAAGTGTAGTGCAGCAGCCATTTTCTCACTACTGTGTTGTATGAAACTTTTTATAAAATAATGAATAATTACGTTCTTGCGTTACGCATTCGATTCACAAATAGTTTTTTTAATCTTTTTATAGACGGGAACGTGTCTTAAGCCACCCTTGCAATTGCATACAAATCGCCCTGCCTTATCGCATTGTGCGCGCAAAGAGTGCATAATTGCGATCAATTAGCGGCGCGCACGCAGCGGCCGCGTGTGGCGCACGCGCCGCGCTAACGAGCCTATCCCGCAGGGCTGACGGGAACATCAAGCGTTAAAATTAAGTGACATCCCACTCTTGAACGAAGAAAAAATGTCGCTTACACAATTACGTACCCACCACTCAATATACAATTAGTTGCCTATTATGTCATGCTAGACGAAAATCACAATTGGTTTATTATTATACATACATACATACACACGCCCATAATACCCGAAGGGGTAGGCAGAGTCAAAGAGGCAGCATGCCTCTTCAACCACATTCAGCCAAAAATAAAGCCGGGCTGGGTAAGATAGAAAATTGTGAAAAAGCATTGACAAGCGGCTAACCTGTCGCCTACACAATCACACACCCAACACCCGGTATATCTTTAGTCGCCTTTTACGATATGCTAGGCAAGAACCACAGTTGGCACACTTTTTTTTTGTCCCAGATCAACACGGGCCAAGTCTCAGACCAACATGGGACATCAACATGGGCCAAGTCCCAGACCAAAACCAGTTTATTATTATTTTTATCAAAAACCAATATCTCATACTAAAATCGATATAAAATTCAATAAATAAGTACCTACTAGTTCTAAAGCTACCAATAAACAACAAGTCAAAGTTTTTAATAGTACCTCGACTCTATTAAGGAGAATAGCCGAAGTAAGCCATAGTAAGGGCATAAATATGATAAGAATCGGTCTAGTAGTATGTAAAAATATTCCTCTGGCATATTTCCGACGCTCCGCAGATGAATTTATGTGCAGAAAATATACTAACCACCTAAAGACATAGGCTGCTTGCTAAAAAGTGATATTTTAAAAGAAACCTCGTGACACCCCTGAATGCATGAGGGTTCAAATATCAAAACGCTAAAAATGTTACACCCAGTGCAACTTTAATACGCGCGTAATGAGTCTAATCAAACTTCAAAGTGATCTCTAACGAAGACTCCAGGATGCTCCAATAATCACCTAGATGTAAAAGCAACTGTAATTGCGGTGCGTAGTCTCCCCAGTGTAGGTAATTATAACTTTTAATTAAGATCCTATGGTAGATAGTAAATATGTTGGTTTCTGTGTATTTACTGCACTGTGACTGACAGGAGTGGAGAGTTTCAAATCGTATGCTATCTTAAAGTGTGAAAGAGAAGAAACATATAAGAGTTAGGGAAGTCTATGACATGATATTAAAAAAAAATATATATATAATCTTATATAAAATATATATAATCTTTTTTATCGTTGAATGTATAAAATCTGTGTATGCCACGAAGGAAAATTTATAAGTTGGTTAAAATTACCAACAACATAATTGACTGAAGAATTATTTGTCTATGAACAGAGAGAACTAAAGATTATTTAAGATAAATGAAGGGATGCTGATTCCAATCTGAGCACGTACGATTGTATTTTCAAAATCTGTGTAGGTATAGTACAATGACATACCACGTTAGTTGTCAGGGAAGATATTATACTGTGATCGAACTTAAACTGCTAAGCTATGGTGTTTTATACCTACATCCTGTAGTCAACGTCGACGTTCTCAGCATTTAAAACATTTTTTTTGACCAGTATCGGTCTGGGACTATAAAAGAATTTGCCAACTGTGTTTCTTGCCTAGCATATCGTAAAAGGCGACTAATGGTTTATGGAGTTTTGGGTATGTGATTGTGTAGGCGACGAGCTAGCCACTTGTCAGTACATTTTCACAATTTTCCATTGTCCATCTAGCCCATTAACCCATGTTGGTCTGGGACTTCAAAAGAATGTGCCAACTGTGTTTCTTGCCCAGCATGTCGTAAAAGGCGACAAATGGTATCTCGGGTTTTGGGTATGTGATTGTGGAGGCGACGAGCTAGCCACTTGTCACTACATTTTCACAATTTTACATCTGACCCAGCCCGGTTTTATTTTTGGCTGAATGAGGTTAAGAGGGTTGCTGCCCCTTTGACTCTGCCTACCCCTTCGGGGATTATGGGCGTGACGTTATGTATGTTTGTAGATTTTGGGAAATCACGTTGAAAGGTGATGAATTCTTATTTTAAAACCAGAATGTGAGAGAGACAGAAATATATGTAGTTACCGAGTTATTACTTTTCTTTTTCTCCCTCTATTAGTGCTAGCCAGTACAGTATTTAAAACCGCATTTTACCAAAATGTTGACCGACAAACTTTTGTCTGTAGCGCCCATTTAAATATTACAAACCATAAACAGCGGAAAATAAGAGACCGTTACAAAACTTCCACTACACGATAGTAAACAAGAAACCTTTACACAATTTCAGTGCGTGGCACTATCGAAGAGCTGGCCATCGCTCGCATCGTTAGACAAAGGAAGCGAGGATACATCTCATTGGGTATAACAGATAGTTTTCTACAATTTCTGTCGACGCATATCTCCTTCACGTCCGCTCGAATCAGTGTTGCCAGCAGCTCGGAAAATCTTCTAGGAAGATGCATTTCAAATGCAAGTTACTGGCTCTCTGATTTACACTGGTTAGATCTGAGAGTCGACACTGGATGATTTGGAAGTGTTGCAGTTTGTGAATTGTGTAGACCACTGGAATATCTTTATCGTAAGCATTCTTATTTTTGGTTTTGGTTTTCTATAGCAGTACAGTGTCTTGTCTTTTAAATTGATTAGTAATTTCGTGTTGAACCAAATGAAAATCTTTTTCGTTAATATACCTGCGAAATTTCATAATAATACAACATTTTTATTTTACTATTAACCAAAAAGATTTTGATACTTTTTACCATAGATTCAATCATAAATATTTGCTTTCTCTTCTCTTTTATACATCTTTATTATAACTATTTGTGAAGCTACATCTTAACTAAACTGGAGAATTAGTAGTTTCCAAATTAAAGCAAAAACCAAAATACTTCACACCTCAATCTGAAACGGCTACATCAAACTATGAAGACAAAAAGTACCAAAAATGCATTCCCTCAGCGCTCCGATCCAACGTCTGCATCATTAGAATGGAGAACGGCGCGCATTTTTGCACGTCCTTTGAACGAATGAAGTGGACCGTCAACAGCGAGTCGGCACGCGCAATCACACGAGTCAGTGACTGAGTCAGTGAGTGAGTCAGTCGGTAATGAGTGAGCGGCGCAGCGCGCCGGGACGCCAATTTGTACATTCGTGATTTGTGAGCGATGCAGGGCTTTTTAATCTGCGCTGTTTGGTAGCTTTTAGGGCCGACACTGGTATATGAATAAAGATAAGATAAAAATGTAATAGCAGTCCAGTCAAGGCACATTAGATGAAATTGGTCACAGAAAAAAGACAATCACAATTGTCTCTTAGTTAAGATAAGTTTCATAAAAAAACGCGCTTAGTTTTATGTTTTTATTCATTACATGTGTACTTTAAGGATTTTTCGGACTAAGATAAGAGCAATATTCTCAATTATTTTGTAAATGAATGGATTCACCCGATGATCCTGTTTTTTAAGTTGCTATTCTCCTTCATTATGTAAAATTATATTCAGATAAAGTTGAATTTTGGAACTACTCAAGTTTCGGTTTCAGTTTGAAAAGTGATTTTCATATATCACCAAACTTTCACTTAACAAATTGTATTAACAACTTTTTTATGAGAAAAGTTAAATTAATTTAGTTTAGTTAAATAATTTATCTATACTTAAATTATAAAGAGGAAAGATTTGATTGTTTGTTTGGATCGAATAGGCTCCGACACTACTGGACTGATTTGAATTATTCTTTCATCAATGAAATATTATTAGCGAGTAACTTAGGTTTTATGATTTTAAACTTTCGCGTTGCATTATGACGGTCGTTGCAACACGGCCGAAACGTCAAGCTGTAAATACTCATGTACTACATAATGAATATCGCGTTTAGTCCCGTCAGTATTATTTCCAGTAACTTAGGTTATATTTTATCCTCGTATTCATACGACAACGGGAACTATGCGGGTGAATGTATACATAATTGAGTCAATATTTGCTCTCACTTTCTATGTACTAACTTAAGTCTGGCGTCATCATCTCGTTCCTTTATACGTACACATAAATAAAAGTGCCATTGTTTCCCAGCTTCCCACTCCAGTCTGCGATATTTTCCGGCAGCGATGACTCATTCCATCCACCCCTGACGTCACGCGTCGGTCAATGTCACGAGACACTTCGCGATCGCTACACCCGCTCAAAACAATACCATTTTTACAACTACCCACATCGCTCTTACGATCCTCGTATTAGGGTTGAATTTCCACTGCATGTTAAGAACGTGAGGGTCGCTATAAAGTTGTATGGGGAGGATGTAAAATTATTTGCGAATACATATCGGCTCGGGTATTATTTTATGGCCTAATGAATTGCAAATTGGAGCTCCATAATTTCTTTATGGCGTTCTATTTGGTATAAATACATATGGTATATGTAAAAGTGTTTGGAGTGCGGCAATTTGGTTTTATCAAGAATTTCTTAGTAGTTGTATGAAATATAGTTAATATTATGATAACAACTAAAATATTATAAACGAGAAGTATTTCAACTGTGTTTGGACATTGAGGGTTTAATCATGCGCCGTATGTGTTACTTGATTTAATAAAGATTGTAATTGGTTTTAATTGTTTTTTTTACCTTGTTTAAAAATTAGGAAAACTGCATAATTTCAATGCTTTTCAGAGCAATTCTAGGCTCACTGAGAAATGTGAAATCTATTTATAGATAGGTGAAAAAAAAAACACAACAAATAAAAACGAATCCCCTTCGCCTTTTGTCTGTTACGAACAGGGTGCAAATATAAAAAAGTATCTATAACATTGTACAAAATCGTGGCTATTGAGGCCCCTCACAGCAAGGGGTGCCGCGCAATTAACGCGGTGCCACTAATACTCGCCTTAACCTCGTTTGTTCGGCTTATTTAACGTTTGCACGAGGATTACTCCGATCACAATTGGTGTTTGGACCTTTGTAAGACCAATGATTACGGCAATTCGGTTTTACGGAAGGCGGTTGCGCGATGTTGTGGATTTTGGTGGAATGCGGATTTATGCTTTGTGATTGGGATGTAAGGAACTGCTTAATTTATTGCCTCCTGTTGTATTTGAAAAGAAATTAAGCGATGTTCCTTGCCTGGAAGATCGTAAATCGCGACTAATGGCGTATTTGTTGTTTAGTTTGTGATTGTTTGGGCGACGAGTTAGTCTCATGTCAATATTTTTTTACCTTTCACGTTTCCATCCAACCAAACGCAATTCTATAATTTTTCTCAAACTGGTTTATGGAGATTACATTATTAAGCACTTTTTTCCTTCATTGAACTTGGCTTACTTTGCAGGTGTAATGATATGTATGTTACTAATGTTGTATTATAATTGTCTTTATCGCATATTTTTTTTCTATTTAACTTTGTTGTTGATTGATCGACTTATCCTACTTATTCCGGTTTAAATAACAATATTTTCAAGTATCATCGAGCAACATCCGGTACAAAAAAGGTATTTCTTGTTTGTATTCTTGCCGGGTTAAGTGTTTGCCCAAATTTAAAAGGGGTAAAAAGTAATAAATTTTTTTATTCATTGTTCATGTTAGTTAATGTTACCGTGTTACATGATGTTGCTACACAAAAATAACAAGCAATGGCCAATATATCAGTACACTGCGTACGCTGACGCAGCAACGCACCTCATTCGCGCGGCTTTATCTTGCCCCTTAGTGGGATGTTGACACCATTTATATTTAATTTTCAAATATCAATTCTGACAAGGAAAGTATCGTAGTATGTTGTTAAACCTTATTGATTTTGAATTATATTGAGTCTAAGATTTTTAATTTTACAAAAACTGCTTAATATTAAGTCTGTTGACTATACGAACTGGTGACGTCACATGTTGACAAGCCCATACAAAATCTATGAAGTGATTGCGTTTTGACAGCTCTTAAAAGTATCTTAATTGACTTGCCAGTCAACATCCCTATTGGGCGCCGTTGGTCGGCGCCGCGCCGCCTGGTCGGACGCGCGTGTCTACCCGATCGCCGCCGAGATATGCGCTTGATTACTGCGGCGAGACCGACAGTGTTACGGCGTAAGAATTAATGATAAAAACTAATTTTGTCTGCCTCGATGGTCTACTGGTAGCATGCGCCGCCTAAGGACTAATAAGTCCTGCATTCAAATCCCGGGTTGGGCCAAAAATTTGTAACTGAGTATTTCAATATTGAAATTACTCAGTAATAGCCCGGAGTCAGGAAGTTGGCGGTTTAATCACCTCCGTGCCTCGGAAAGCACGTAAAAACAGACCTCTCTCTGGTCATGTCGCAGAGAGAAGGATCGGAGAGTGTGTTTGCGCAGACACTTGTATCTCATTCGTGTCTTCGTTGAGATTGAAATCGGTTAGTAGAAGGAAATTATTATTACAAATGAAATACGATTACTTAACTACCAAAATGCAAAGTCTGCAGAATAAAATGCTGAGATACTGATTTTGGTGTCGACTACATTATATGCTAAATATATAATATAAAGAACCTTCTTCACTGCGGTTTAAATACAGCGGACGTCACCCGATGCAATGCAGCGTTATCTCGCGACTAATTGGTCGGCGCCGCCGGATCGGACGCGCGCATGTTGCCGTCCGATCGCCGCCGAGATACGCGTCTGATGATTACAACGACGAGACAGACAGTTACACTCACACGTTTATTAAAAAAAAAACAGTCGAATTGAGAACCTCCTCCTTTTTTTGAAGTCGGTTAAAAATACTGACAACTTTTTGGGAATTAAACAATTATCAGAGTTGGTACATAAGATGACTAAGGGTCATTCTGATATAATTATATCAGAATTTATGCAAGATTTGCCGCGTTTACATACCTACTACATAGTTTGCTTATTTTCATAGTCATATAATATGAATGTAAAACTAACTATCTTTTTGTTGCTTATTAATAATTTATAAACTGACCATAGCGCCAACCTCTTTTATATGTATCTTTTTGTCTGAATTCTGATCTGTCATTCCTTTAACTTCTGTTATAAAATAGACGTTGTCAATAAGATAAACGTTACAAAGGCAAAAAAAAATTGTACATCATCAACTTTAGATATCCAAAGAATAACGATATGTTTAAACGTACTTTTACATAAATGTTAACCGTTACAAAGACGTCAAAATTCAACCTTGCATAATTTGTGTCAACGC
This sequence comes from Glyphodes perspectalis, assembly GCA_951394215.1. Lineage (NCBI taxonomy): Eukaryota > Metazoa > Arthropoda > Insecta > Lepidoptera > Crambidae > Glyphodes > Glyphodes perspectalis. Next base: position 14,393,586 of record OX596205.1, on the reverse strand, counting down.
AGACAATAATGAGCACTAATTACCGAGTCGGCAGACAGCGAACGAGGCAAATATTTTGCTTACGTTAATGACGTCACGATGACATAGTGTTCGGCTAGGCCGCGGTCTGTAATTACCCAGAATCAGGGCAATCGGGACGCTGAGTACAGAGAGCTTTTTGCTCGTTAACCAGGCGGGGTTGTTTCAGTGTGAGTGGGGAGCGGAGCGGACAGCGGAGCGAACAGCTGATGAAGTTAGCCAAAATAGTAAACATCAGCTACTTCCTGTGGGTGTTAATTACGTTAATACAATGTTTGTTTATTTCACAGCTTTTTCCTTCGAGTGTTGATTATGTACATGGAAGAACTCAATGTTCGTTCGTTGGAATCTTTTTTGTTCAAAAAGTTATGGTTAAAATTTCCCCAAAGCCTGAGCTTCAAATACTTGTAATCAGGGAAGTACCTACAGTAAAATTCGTTGTGTGTCATATTATTTATTTCTAACACGAAAAAATTACATCGTAGTAGCAAATGTTTCTCGCGATTGTTTAGTACGATCAATAGTATAGCGCCATCTGGCATTTGGAGTAACGCTTTATTCATTCACTATTATATGAGGTACCTTTCGGTCTCCGCCCGCAGTGGCACCTCACCATCATGCTCCATTGAGCATGGAACCGCCGCGTCATCGCCGGTGAAACGCGCCGTGCGAAGGGATTACGCGCCACGGCTCGCTGCCGGCCTCCAACAAGACGCGCGATGATCCTGGTTCAGGCTCACTTGCATTTGCAAACCTTTGCGTCTGTAGCGGACTACGACCGCTTTATGGCTTAATAACTAGAATTAAGAACTGAGAGCGATGGTAGCTCAATGGTAAGGACACGCGCCTCTTAACCGAGGAGTAATCTATGTACGTATTCGTACCACTAGCTCGACGGTGAAGAAAAACATCGTGATGAAACCTGCAAATTTAAACAACTTTGGATTTGTAACCATGATCCAAAAATTGTCTGCTCCCCTATCTTATGCTTCAATGTAATTACCAGACTCGCTAAATTCTGGATCATGGTCTAAGCGGACCCCGTCTAAGCACGGGATATAATGCTAGGAAGATGAACTAGAATTAAGAATTGAGCATCTTTCATTGACAACTATTAAAACGAACATGTCCTAAACGTTCTGAATTAATAAAATTCTGTAAGATATTTATTTCTCTAAAAATAAGATTCTGTCATTACGTTTTTACGAATATTTGGAGAAGAACACCTCTTTCATGAAGTGGCGCCCAACGTGGTGGTTTGTGAAATCCTATTTAAAATTAAATAAACATATTTAATGTCATCATCTTTCTATAAACATATTTAATAGACCTGCTATAATTGCAATTTATTCACCAAATATTCTAATCTCCTAAATATTTATCTAGTAACAGTACCAAACCGTCTCCCCGATTTCCCGTTTTACGGAGCGCTCTCGCCAGTCAACCCACCATTCCGCCACATAATTTGTCCATAAAATAATCATCTTAACTCCATCGCCGCAATTACGCCAACGGTCCTTTGCCCGGACAAAGCCACGAAACGGCCACACTCCATTTCCGCGCTGATGTTCTCCAGATATTCCTTAATTGAATTAGGAGGTAACTGCTTTACGGCGGAAAACAAGCATAACCGAGTAATCAAAGAGACGCCCAGACAATAAGACGATTAGACAATACGGGGCGCTGAATAGCTAAATCTGCAGGCGCCGGCTGCGCAGACCGGCGGGCTTAAACGACCCCCGGACTATGAATATGAGAATACATTAAGAATGAATAGTGCTAAATTTATCTATAATAATAATATAATAATAATCTTTATTTGCCATTATACACATTACAGATCATACATTAGTTGGTGACTACTGCACTAAGCAAACTGCTTGATTCGCAGGAGTCAGGAGACAGTTATCAAGGACATATAACATTGTGATCGAATAACGCTATGGGCGCTAGTTGCTTAACTTAATTTATGGATAACTATATAGTGTTATTATATTATTGTAGTCGCAGCAACAGTGCATAAGTGCCGGATAGTCCAGTCAAATAAGAGGATGAACCTCGGAATGAATAGTTATTTTGACTCCAGTCCAGCAGAAATTATGCCTAAAATTAATATAATAAAGAAAAATCTCCAGACTAACACCAATTCCGTTGTTCCAAACTAAGCTATAAGCTTGTCCTATGGATACTAGATAAACGGATAGACATAGTTAATACGTTTATAAACATCCAAGACTCGGGTACAAATGTCCATGTAAATCACTCTAAACGTTTGCCCCTAGCGGGATTCGAACCCGCGACCCTCGGTTTCGTGGCCAGGGTCTCTGACCACTATATCTAATCTAAAGTATGATAGATGGCACTCGCATTGTAAACAATAACTTCGTTCCATATCTTAATTTAAAAATAGTAAAAGTTATAAAAAAATCATGAAGTCATTAGTAAGTATTAGCTTAAGTAAAAAAATACTAGGTACTTTAAAAGTAGATAACATTTAAAGTACCTAGTATTTTTATAATTCTGTAGGTCAATTCGCCAACATCCAATCACATTGTCAATTTTAAATTAAGCTATAAAAAAAAAAAAAAAAAAAAAAAAAAAAAAAAAAAAAAAAAAAAAAAAAAAAAAAAAAAAATTGTATAATATTGATCCCCATTACAGTTACATCTAATAACGGACTCCTTCTGCCTTATTTATTACAAAAATTGTTCAAAACTCGTGATACGCATATTTTGAAGTTGGTGTTCATTATTATCCAAATCTAGGTTTAAGCTGAGTGATTAACATATTTCGAAGAGTTCTATTCATAAAAACGCTATTCCCAGTGATACTATAACACTATTATATACCTATACGAAAACCTTAATAAATAATTCAGACGAAACTTCTCGTCTACTCCGGCCCCGTGACGCCCAATGTCTCCGACCTGCTTCCCGCAAATCTCCGGCCGTCATTTGCACTTTTCTTACGGCGGCAAAACACCGCCGGAATGAAAAATGAAATCTCGACGCGGCACAATGCTCATTGTGATGCGCGTTTTGTGCCCCGGGCTGTTGTTTCAAGACGATGCTTGGACACTTTTTGCAGGTAAAGAGATGGTGCTCGGGTTTTAAGCGGAGTGGTGTACGAAATTTGCGTACTTACACCACTCCAAAAATTTAAAACAAACTGAATTTCTTAAATTCTTAAGAATGAATAGTGAATTTACTTAGATTTTTTGCAACACCTGTTTTTCCCCATAGAATATGTGTATGGGCCCTCTAGTATGCTTTAAGAATGAGGATTTAATAGAAATAGAAATATCTTAAATCATGTAGGCTCCACAAAAACATTTATGAATAGTGATAATAATACAAAAAATATTTTACCGCCAAGTTCGGAACGTTGATACTACCGAGAAGAACCGGTAAGAAACTCGGTAGTGACTCTTTTAAATCGCCGTGTACACAATAACAATTGTACTTAATATCTACTTCTACTTATTGATATAATTCAAATACCATTAATGTAATACATTGCAATAGTAGAGTAGACTATGCAAGAATTAGAGCGCAGTCCCTAGAAAAAATATTCCATTCTATAGAAGCCCTATTTTATGAGAAATGTTTTCATATGTGATTTGAATGTATGAACGGGCATTTGTATTACATTATCTGGTAACTTATTAAATAACTTAATGGTAAGACCCACAAAATAATATTATTCCGCCCTAAGCCAGCGACAATAACTAGATAAGTATATTGCCACAGTTGGGCATGGAAATCCGTATCATACATAGCAGTAATAATTATAAGTCCGCTCCTACTCATAACAAAAAGGTTACTATTTATAGTAGTTTTTATACTACCAATCAAAATCTAATCTACAGGTCGAAGTAAGTATAATGGAAAACCGTTAGTATGAACTAAAATGTGAATAAAGGGTCTTGGTTGAAACCAGTCAGCATTTAAACAACAGTACAACTAGGAAGTGTCTCGTCATCAGTCGAATGGCTAATGACACGTCAGTCAATGCCGACGGGAAGCGAGAGTCATTTCCGACGTCTCAGGAAGGGTGCAGTAGGAATGAGACGGGATGCGCTCGGAAAGTTTTATAATGCTTCATGGGGCGGCTTATAGAGCTGTCTTGTTCTTGGTGGCTAATGATTTGCTTTGAGCTAGTGAGCGAATAATGGGGACTATTTATCCGATGTTGGTATGGGACTTAAAAAAGGATGTGCCAACTGTGTTTCTTGCCTAGCATGTCGTAAAAGGCGACTAATGGGGTTGTGGGTATGTGATTGTGTAGGCGACGAGCTAGTCACTTTTCACTGCTTTTTCACAATTCTTCATCTAACCCAGCCCATTGCATATGATCTGGGACTCAAAAAAGAATTTGCCAACTGTCTTAGTTGTAAAAATACCGCCACTACACTTCAGTAGCAAAATGTATTGCAGTGTTCATATCACATAAAACATTTTTGTGACTTGACTTCATTAGTCAAACCTTGAGTTAAAAAAATAGGCCTTGCTCAAAATTCGCTACTATTAGGCTATGTTCACACAAAATAATGAAGACCGTCAAATACTAAAAGATTTACATTTAAAATGCATGTATTAATACAAATCAAATTTAAATATTCATTGTGAAGTTTTATTCTTATAAAATATTGTTAAACTGCGTATCGTTTGCTCGCATTCTGAACAAAACTATATATACAGTATAAACAAAGCCTTATCGCTGTTGTATGGCGCGTCCTCACCTAGCAAAGTCTAGACATATTAAATCGTTCTCCTGGAACGTGGTGGCCATTTGGCAAATGATTTCCTCCTCTAGTTTGGCAACTACACCACAGATATTTTAGAAAGCCGCTATAATATCAATGCTATGAGAGAAATATTTATAGCTATGTAATTTCATAGAATGCATTTATATTTGAAAACATATATTTCGCAATGTATTAATCTTAAGAGCGTTGCTATTCAACTAGTTAAGTGCGCTGGCAAAAAAATGCAATAGTATATTCAAAAAGGCAATTAACATTTGATTTAACGTAATAAACCGATAATTAATTTTTCGGGTCATGTTGGTAAGCCTAGCCTGACAGAGAAAAAGACATGATATTGAACGATGTAAAACAACATTTCAATAGATAGATAACGACTGCTCATAGCCTAACAAAACCGCCCCGGACTTAACCGTCACTCCCAAAATAAAATCGGTTGGTTCCGGCCCATCCGCGTTCCACTCACGGAGAAACTTGCCGAATACAGATTTTCGTAGTTTTCAAAAGGCGCCGCACGGATTTCCACGGCGGCACAAAGCCAGATAAGGTCGTTACACGAGGACCATTAATATCAATCACGCCGTGAGGTCACGCTGCCTATACGAGAGATAAGGTTTTCAATAGGCCCCGGAGGTTTTGTGGCGAAACTTGGCGAATATTCGCCGCGAAAACTTTCGCGCGGATCCCTTCGAAAGTAGTTATCGAAAGGTCTCCGCTTATTTACCCGCGCGATTCGATTTACTTAGGTGGAAGAGGTTTTTGTATTTTAAACTACAGACACAAGTAATGATGTTTATGAGTGTATTTAAGAGGTAATATGGAAACTTAGTTCGCGATTTCTCGTGTAATCAAGATTCTAAATCCATACATACATAACATCACGCCTATAATCCCGGAAGGGGTAGGCAGAGTCAAAGAGGCAACAGGCCACTTTAACCACATTCAGCCAAAAACAAAACTGGGCTGGTTTAGATGGAAAATTGTAAAAAAGTAGTGACAAATGCCTAGCCTATCGCTCACACAATCACATTCCCAAAATCCGATACACCATTAGTCGCCTACGACATGCTAGGCAAGAACCACAGTTAGACAATAGGCTGGGTTAGATGGAAAATTGTGAAAAAGTAGTGACAAGTGGTTAGCTCGTCGCCTACACAATCACATACCCAAAACCCTATATACCATTAGTTGCCTTTTACGACAAGAAAAGGCAAGAAACATAAACTCTATATCCACCGTTAACTAATGACTACTTAAAAATTACAGCAAGTGAGAATAATTGAATGTCATTAAACTCAAAATATATCTAGTTAAATGCTCAAGATCTGAAAATTGCAGAAATATAAAGGAAAAGCGAGGAAGAGAGGAAGGAAAAAAGGAATTGTCAAAAAGTAAAACTTAATTCAACAAATGCCAAGTGATAGAAACACGAAAAAAGCAAATGAAATCATAAGCGTGTTCTACTTTTATTGTAGTGTTTAGTTTGATATAGTAGTTGTTAACTTAATGAGTGAGGGGAAATACCCCAGATCTTCGTTATTACACAAATAACAGCCTGTTAAAGTTCCCGGTTACACAATCTTAATCCCGGAAGCGAATAAATTTCCACGGAAGCAATGAATTTGTCAGTTTTACGATGCACCAATAAAAAGGTTTGTAATTACGATGCATAATTAAATTCGTCGTAGCCGGAACTCATCAAATTTTACGATAACTCATAAATTGGTGGGCGAATCTAGCGGCGTTATAATTTAAGAGAGCAGTGGGCCGTACTCGCTCCCCTGACAATGAATTGTCAATTTGTTGACCTGGTTGTTAGGTGAAGCTTTTAAAGAGGTTACATAGTACATTAACAGTTTCTATATTTTGCTAAGTCGTATAATAGAAGAAATCTAAGTTCAGCAGTGTACGTTTTGAAGTTGTAGTAATTATGATCTTAAGTGTCTTTTGTTATTGACAAACTCGTCTGAAAAAGGGGCAAAGAATAAAAGAACTACTGTTGGCCTGCATTTTAATTCATGAAAGATGACATAACCTACCTAAAGACATAATTTAAAAATAAGTTTGTCTTAAAAAAACTGAAAATTAGGCTCTTCTTGATTTTATTCGAAAACATTTGTATATATACAAATGTAGGCGAGTGAAACCGCGGGCACAGCTAGTTGAGAAATCAAAAAAAATTGTTTCACTTACTTTTACACAGCAACGAGCTTTGTATTCACTAGAAATAGGATTCATTGAGGTACAAAATTATGAGTTGACGTTAATAGAAGGCATAACTGTGAGAACTGCTGTTGGAATTAACTATATCAATATTGTAATGTAACTATAGTTTATGGTCAATGTTCTATAGCCTATAGTCCTTCTCGATAAATGGGCTATTTAACATTAAAATAATTTTTCAAATTGGACCAGTAGTTCCCGAGATTAGCGCGTTGAAGCAAACTAACAAACAAATTCTTCAGCTTTATAATATTAGTATATAGTATTAGTATACTACAGATATAATTCACCGTAGGTATATATACTTACTCGTAATACTTGTTCTAGGTTTTTACCAACATTGATCATGTTTTTAATTTAAAGGACCTAGCAGCTACTCTATGTAACGTCATCCTCTTCAATGTAATAACAAGACTCGTCAAATCCTGGATCGTGGTCTAAGCGGACACCGATCATGCACGGGACATAGTGCCCGGGAGATGATGACAAGAACCCAATAGAAATAGAAATATATTTATTCATTTAGGCGTTACAAAAGCAATTATGAATAAATAAATAAATATCCGACTACATCACATACATTGATATGACTCCGAGGTAAGTAGCTTAAACACTTGTGTTACGGATATCAGAATCAACAGTGGTATTACAAATATATACTTAAATATTGGATAATAACACCCAAACACAGAATAAACACAAGTATTCATCATACGAATGTTTGTCCTAGGTGGGAATCGAACCCACAACTCTTGGCGCATGGGGCAGGGTCACTACCGAATGCGCCATCGAGAGAGTCAAATGAATAGTCATAATACAAATAGGTATGCGATTTTACCGCCAGGTTCGGAACGTTGATTCTACTGAGAAGAGCCAGCAAGAAACTCATTGTATAAGTATCAATATGGTTACATATTATGCAGATTAACAATTACTTCCTGCAATAAGCATCGCTATACACGGCAAGATGTTAGATCACTAGGCGGCGCCACCGGCCGAGCAGAGCGCATAAATTGTTGTTTCATGCCATGGGCTGTTATTTATGCGCGTGGCGCCGTCTCAGACGCATAAATACGACTGAGCCGCTGACTGAGCCTGCGCAGTGATTGCTTCGGCCATCGCGTTGTACCTCGTAGGATCACAAATGATGGATGAGAGTGAGAAACGGAACTGAAATAATACGAATGACGGCTGTTTTACCTTTAACCCGGATGCGAATGAAAGCGCGATGATGATATTTATCAAAAAAGTTTTTTTTTTTGACATTGCATGGCATGTCCGGTTTTGAAGGCCACTACTCGGTCAAGACAGGAGCCCCGCGAAGCTTTGTGGTGGGAGGTACCTGCGGGATATTCCCCTGCCTTTCATCACGGCCAGAGAGAGGGTCTCCGATCTTATCCTCGAAGTCAGAGAGTCCTCTTGGACTCCGTTATAGGAGTGCGTAGCACACCACAATATATACGTTCTCCGCGTTAAAAAAAAAAAAAAAAAAACAATTTTAAGAATGATTGAAGACATTTTTTTAACAAAATTATTGTAAAAAAAGTGTCGGTATTACAGTTTACGTTTTTATTATTTTCCTTGGGTCATCCGCCCACATGTCCCATTTTCATAAAACAATGCTAAATTAAGAAATATTATTGTTATATTTACAACATACCCGCGAATAATTTGAAACAATTTCTACTGAAGCTCGTGCACAAAGCGAAATACTTACGCTTTCAAAACCGTTCGTACAATGTCACCAAAGCAAAAATTCGGTGAGCATTTTTAATTTTTATCTCATTATGTAAAAACGGGTGGAAATTCACGCTGAAATTTAAACAGGAAAATTAACATAGTATTGTTGCAGCCAATAATTATATTTTAGGTTTGCGGAATCTTGTTAAATAAATTAGATTGTTTGTTCTCACACACTAGTTACCTAGCTCCAAAGTAATAAGCATCTATATACTTCTGCTGCGAATATTAGATGCGGAAAGACATCATTTAATACCTTTTGAATAATATCTACGACTCAAGTACAAATGCTGATGAAAACACGAACATTCACCGTTATGCCTGTCCACCGGAGCGGAGCGGACCGAGGAAGCGGAGCAATGAGCGAGTTGAAAATCCACTAATAGAAAATGTCCACTGAAGAGGAGCAGAGATTTTATGCAAATCTATTTGTGGATTTTTGACTTGCTCATCGCTTCGCTACCTCCCTCCGTACGGTGGACAGGTAGCCTTAATTAGCGAAATTCAACCTTCTTTTTGTAATCTTGGCTTCTAACTATGAGAATAAATAGTTTGTCTATGCGGCTCGTCGGATTTACTATCAGTAATTGTTTTAAATATCCTTGGTTATCATAGTAAAACTATACAGCCTCTTAGGCTTTCAAGGCTCTATCACAAAGAATATCTTTCAACTGTTCCTCCGCTGGTGGAATTTTCACCTATGAAAACCGTTCCGAAAGTACCTTTTTTCGGCCAACGCAGGTATTAAAAAGGAGCTAAATTTTTTTTTAGGACTAGAGTATTGCTACTAGTGTCTTGTTAAGGAGAACATCCAACATATTCGCACGGAGTATAAAAATATAACTACGAGTATGTATATACTATTACGTTGGTCTGAAAATCCGCCTATTAAAAAACTAAGTAGGGAGGCTCAAAAAACAATTAAGATGGATATGCCTATAATCGGGCCTTTAATGACGTATCCACTACTTTTCTACTACCTGGATGGATGCGCGTTGACTTGGTACCCGCTGAAAACCAGTGTCATGACCTACCTGACTATCAAGTGGATCACGACTTAAGCTGAGCGGGCGCCGTTTTGGCACACCTTATTTTTGTTTGTTATATTTGATATTGATTTTAGTGTGCTTTTTTTTTGCTTTTATCTGTATCCTTTGTGTGTGTGCCATATAAAGCTTTTTTATTCTATTCTACCCGTAGAAGAAAATTTAAAAACTAATTTACGGTACTTATGAGGGGATAATCACTTTTCCATTTACCTAAAGATTCACCTCGAAGCCAGTAGTCGTTCTCATATTGGCTCTCCCATAATTTTCCATAACGTTATCGCTTCATCCAATTTTCGTGTAATACGAAAAAAGTGGCGTATGGGAAATAATAAAAGGCTGCGGTCTTTACAGCTCAAAGGGCGAATTCTCTTGAAGCGGCCGCCTGGAAATGCCTTCGTGTAGGGTTGGTGCCAGGCTAGAATTGTAATTTAATATTTTTTGAGAATCAAAAACCTAGAGTTAGTCTTAAGTTGGTCTTGGACTTAAAAAGAATATGCCAACTGTGATTCTTGCCTAGCATGTCGTAAAAGGCGACTAATGGTATATCGGGTTTTGGGTGTGTGATTGTGCAGGCGACAGGTTAGCCGCTTGTCACTGCTTTTTACAATTTTCCATCTACCCAGCCCGGCTTTATTTTTGGCTGTATGCGGTTGAAGGAGCATGCTGCCCCCTGAACTCTGCCTACCCCTTCGGGGATAATGGGCGCGATGTTATGTTTGTATGTATGTATGTATGTATGTATGTCGAAACCTGAAAACGCATTATTTAACATTATCTATTGTACCTATGAATGTGTTCGGAATGATGACGTATAAAGAAGAGTCGGTCTGAAAGAAAGCGTCGGACTCATTCTTCGGTTCGGACTTGTGGAAAGAATTGATGACCAAAGATTAACTAAAGAGACATACAATACGAAAGTGCAAGGATGTAGAAGCCGCGAAAGGCCCAGGCTCACCTATCACGACCAGATAGGTGGTGTATTAACAGAAGGTTAGGAGTCATAAAAACCGTAGAGCTTGTATGAAAAGAATCATAAATGTTGAAGAAGCGAATGAGGTGTGTAAGGACCGTGCCATATGGCACTCAGTTCTCTCTGCCTACGCCGCTAGAGAGGTGGCGAGAAGTTTAGTTAGTTAGTAACTATGAATGGAAACTCCAATTTAAAAATGAGGAAGCTGTCATAGTTTATTAGTATTAGTTGTCATAGCTGTCATAGCCTGAAAAGTAAAAAAAAAGGTTGTTATTGGTCAAATCAAATTCTAGTAGGCAAATCACTGCAACCGTCTTAATACATCCGGGAGTAACTACTTAATTATGATTGCATCATACATATATCTACATATCATATACGTATATATTTATTTGTACATTAATAAACAGTATAATAATTTGAAAAACGGCTGTAATAACCGCTGAAACTAAAATTGTTACACAAAATAAGGTCGAGTATGTCATCTAACAAGTCTGTAGCTCAATAAAATATATAACGCAAGTCAAAAATATTATCTCTTGAAAAAAGCAGTTTTCTTCATTAAAAAAAGCCAATACAGTTTTATTCCACACAAAGATAACCAAAGACCGCAGTATATTTATTATACAATTTAATATTCAAAATCGAAAAATTCTCCTAACTCTTTCTGTCAACCCTGCATGTGTGGGGTGTTCGTACGGAAATTTCGCAGTCGCTTTAGTATTAAATATTGTAGTCACATCAAAAGTTAATGGGAAATGCGTTGAAGTCGCCTTTTGAGTCCGACTAGCAATTTACAAGCTGTATTCGAGTGAATGTGTGAGTAGAACCATACATAATGGAAAATATCTGCATTATTTTCTATTAAGGCCCATGTTGGTCTGGGACTTAAAAATAAAGGGCCAAATGTGTTCTTTGCCTAGCATGTCGATTAATGGTGTATTTGTGTAGGCGACGAGCTAGCCACTTGTCGCTACTTTTCACAATTTTTCATCACACCCTTTAATTTATTTTTGGCTAAATGTGGCTAAAGGGGCTTGCTGCCCCTTTGACTCTGCCTACCCCTTCGGGGAATACAGGCGTGATATTATGTATGTATTAATGAATGAATTTTTAAATATTAGTATTTGAAAAATAATTATATTATATTAGTACAATGTTGGTCTTGGACTTAAAAAAAGAATGTGCCAACTGTGTGTCTTACCTAGCATGTCATAAAAAGCGACTGGTATATGGGGTTTTGGGTATGTGATTGTGTAGGCGACGAGCTAGTCACTCGTCACTACTTTTTCATAATTTTTTCATCTAACCCAGCTCAGTTTTGTTATCATTCTTCGGGGATTATGGGCGTGATGCTATGTTTGTTTGTTTGTTTGTAATTATATTAAAGCGCATAGCATTACGTACAATCAATTATTGACATTTTGTATAATTTTTTCGTATAGATAAATGTAACGCAACCTAGGTACAAACTTACATTAGGTACACTCTAAAATTATTCCTCACATCTCTCTCGATTCTTAATTAAAAATTCCTCTCGCTTAGTTTCCTTGAACACGATCAAAGTTCTAAATGGAACTAATGTTATTTTCATCGGACCCCAGACTCCTTTTAAGATTAACCGAAGTTTAGTTAGTTTATCGGGCGGTAAGATCTTAGTCGGGTCCTTTTGCGCGGTCTTGCTTTGTTATTGCATAATATTTACCGAGAATACCTAGTTGGTAAGTGAATAAAGCAGAGAAAATTTTTATTAAATTAAAAAAAGACTAAAGTCAGTGTTAAATTTATCTATAAAAAATATATTATTAACCATCTCTGTACATAATATGTTTGCAATAAATTTGTATTTTCAATGAAGACAAGACAATGACAAGAAAATGCATACTTGAAATTTTATTATAAATAAGCATAGCATCATGTCTATGACGCATTTAAGCATGACCTCCCTTCTCAATAGAGTTGTTTCGTGGGTAAAAATAAATAAGTATTACTTGTTATTTCGCCTGGTATTTAGCACGATTTTTTTTTGTTTGCTGGAAAAAAATAACATATACTTATACAATAATTTGTCTGAAAGACTATTGGAAATAAAATAGAATCATCAATAAATTTTTTTGTCAATTATCCGATTGAACGGATACCAAAAACATAGTTTCCATTAAAATACCACTAGTGTTTTCGAAGTCTCAATCAATCCGTACAATCGGGGATTTCTAACATATCTTCCATTAAAATGTTTTCACAAGCTACCACTAATGTTTTCACAAGCGCCCTTAGGAGCTTCTTTTAAGATTACGCAAGTCCGCAGGTACACTCAAAGCGCTTATCGCGCCGGGTATCGCGCTGGGTATCTGATAACGCGCTAATTGGAACAACGCAAGCGCGCTCGGACCGGGGACGGATTATGGAACAGTCCATAATCTGGCCCCGGTTTGACCGCCATGTCCATCTTAATAGATTTCATAGATGCCAGTGCTGGCATTGTAGGTGGGTATTGCAATATATTTATGATGATGATAAAACCGTTCCTTTTAAATTTCTACCGCCTTCAGTTGTCTTATGGAATCCAGCCAAAACTTGGCTATGAATGTATTCTCTGTTACCTTTTATAAAATCAATTAGCCCTATTTCACATGCATTGTCTATACCTAAATAAAATGTCTCTGCCTTTTACGTATTTAGATAGCATCTCGTATACAAGACTCCCAACCAATTAAAAAAAAAAACAAAAAAGTAGTTTCCATTGAAATTTTATTACTTGTTTTCAAAGGAGCTGCCCGGGCTCCTTTTAAAATTACGCAAGTCCGCAGGTACGCTCAAAGCGCTTATCGCGCCGGGCATCGCGGCGCGCTGATAACGCGCTCATTGGAACATCGCGAGCGCGCCCGGACCGGCGACGGATTATGGACCGGGCGATGTCCATCTTAACCTAGGTTCATCTGAATTAGAATTCGTATGGCTACAAATCAGTCAGGTATATTACATTTTTTTAGTACTCAAAGCTTTTTCTGGTCTAGGAGGCTTTAGTATCATTAATGCTTGGATACTGTGTATTTAGGTATTACTATGATAATTGTATTACAATAGTTTATATTCATACATACATAACATCACGCCCATAATCCCCGTAGGGGTAGGCAGAGCCTATATTAACATTTTTTAGTTTAGCATATTTTTGGATTCGTCATTCATCCAGTTCAAAAGACCTAACTACGATGCCGCATTAAATAACACCGATTATCTTACTTCTCACTAATATTATAAACTCGAAACTTTGTACGGATGGATGGATGAATGTGTAAATGTTTGTTACTCTTTCAAGCAAAAAGTACTGTATGGATTTTAATGAAACTTTACAATAGTAGAGCCTATATATTAGAATAACAAATAAGCTATGTTTCATCGATTTACCACACGAGCAACGCCGCGGGCAGAAGCTAGTAACATATAGTTTTCAAGTAATAATATGAACTTTTATTTCAAATTCGTTTCCAATGTTGTATTGTATATTACTTAACCAAAGCTTTTGTTATTTATAACCCAAAAGTGTATACCTATATAGGTACCTATGCACATACTTTTGCTTATCCCAAAACAACTCGTAAGATGCTCTACATACATTGTTAGATATGGATAGGGGTTAATTGAAACATTTTGAGACCCTCGGGTGGACAGAGGGACGGTTTATGAACCTCTTATCTTCGTTTATGTACGGCCTGTTCATATTTTGATGATACTGGTCGAATAAATTAAACTTTATATAAAACGCCAAATAAATCTCGTTTTTAGAAAAATCGTATATTTATGTGATGACTTAAACTCGCTGTAAAAAAATTGCATATTATTGTCTCATCAAAGAAGTTAATTAACGTTGAACGCTAATACGATACAATTTAAACTATTAAAGGCACAAGCTCATAATTAGACAAAGCCGCCTGTTAAAACTGGTTTCAAAAAATTAAGTAGGTAACTATACTCAATTTTTTGGAAGCTTAAAAAATGGAGTAACTTCTCCCGTTTTCCCAACATTTTCCTTCACTACTCCTGTTGCTCCTCCTTGAAAAGTATACTATAATCTGCCCAGAAGTATGAAGAATAATTGTACCAAGTTTCGTTAAAATCCGTCGAGTAGTTTTTGTTTCTATAAGGAACATACAGACAGACAGACAGACAGACAGGCAGACAAAAAATTTACTGATTGCATTTTTGGCATCAGTATCGATCACTAATCACCCCCTGATAGTTATTTTGAAAATATATTTCATGTACAGAATTGGCCTCTCTACAGATTTATTATAAGTATAGATGTTGACACCAAACAAAGAACATCCAAAATATGATATATTTTATGTATTATCGTGGAAGGTGTCATGTTTAATATGCACACACATCACATAATTCAATCATGCTTTTTAATTCTTTCTATGAAATAATGCTTGTGTAAAGTACATCTTGACGTCACGGTGTAATATTACCGAACAATTCTATGGAAGTTCCGCGTTTAAAATTTTAGACTGTCAATGATTGGTGCTGACAACTGCCTTACATAAATGCACGCAGAATTATTCAACTCAAGACGAACAATGCTCCGCCGTAATTGTAATATATCGGCAAGATTTGTAAAGCCTTTGTAAGTACAGTTTCCAATCGCGGCCGGTCACCGCCAGAGGTCAGTAATTAGAGAACTCGGCTCATTAGCCGGGCCCGCCACTAATTGCGGGCCCACACTTTAATCCCTTGTTTTTGTGACCAATTACTCGCTACACCCTCGTAATGGCTCTAAAGTTTCCTCTCACTTTTGCAAAGAGCAGGTAGTTGTATTTATCGTGGGTTCGATAAAATTAATGTAATCTAAATCTAAATCTTTTGGTCTTGGTCCATTTAGAAGTAGATAAATTAAAGATCCACTGACAAGAACATTGATAATCGTACCTATTAAATACTGTCACCCAGCTGCTGGCGTCTTCTACTCTGAAATAAATACTTGTAAACCATGACGAATTGAATAATCATTACATCAACGACATTTTGTTTTGGAAAATAAAATAAATAATAATAAAATAAAAAAGTTTATTCTATTTAGATAAGCTAATAGTTTTGCATTGGCAATATATCGCAATGACGTAAACGTTACATATTGGAAAAAAAATGTTATATTCGTACACTGGAAAATAAAATTAAGTTCGGTTCTATGCTCAGTGTATATTTAATCAAGCGGTCCATTAATACCAGAACATTTTTCAATATTTTTAAAACCATTAACACGAATTGAGGATTTGGTTTCAGCAAATACTCAGCGTTCTGTAAACTGCCGCTTATGCAGTTTCTATTCAACGCTAAATTTATCACGACCGGTTGAGGATCTAGATAAATATTAATGAGAAAATGAGCGTGCGAACTCAGATCTTCTCTTTAATCTAAGAGAAGGTCCTATAATTACTTTTAATCAAAAATAAAACCGATTGTAAAAAGGGTAGCTCGTCTCCTACACATACAGAAACCCAATACCTATTTGCAAAATTAGTCTTAATAAATATCTAACCAATTAATAAATATCAGACTATATCACATACATTGATCTAACTCCGAGCAAAATAACTTATGACAATTGTAAAAGATCTCAGTTTACCTTCAAAATCAGTTTTTAAACTTACGAGCGTCAAATGAAAATGATCATTTAGCCTTAGATGATTTACTCATTCGTTCGTTACCTCAACCATAAGGTAAGCAATTCGCGTACCTAGCGTAGCAATTTACTTTCCTGAGCATATATACATAATATCACGCCAGTAATCCCCGAAGGGGTAGGCAGAGTCATAAGGGCAGCAAGCCCCTTTAACCATATTTAGCCAAAAATAAAACTGGGCTGGGTAAGATGGAAAATTGTGAAAAAGTAGTGACAAGTGGTTAGCTCGTCGCCTACACAGTCATACCCATCCGACATACCATTAGTCGCCTTTTACGACGTGCTAGGCATTGAACGTAGTTGGCACATCATTTTTAAGTCCCAGACCAACATGTCCCTAAGTATAAGGAGTAAGTCAGGAAACATTGGCAACTATTCCAGTCTTCGAGCTGCCAAAACATCTTTAGCGCACCGTTAACGTCCAGCTATAAGCATAAATCGAGAACCTTTGCACACCCGATGCTCGGCGCTTTCCATTCATCGTCGCGTTTAACAAGATTTGTTGTAGCGGCATTAGCGCAGTGGGCGTGTAAGACGGGGCCGAAGAAACAGCGGGCGCCGCGCCGGCGGTCGCTCGGTTCAGCTACTGAGGACGTCGAGTTGAGAAGCTCTGGAAGAGATTTGACTTGCTCTATGGCGCATTTGGTAGACCCTGCCTTAGAGCCAAGAGTTGTGGGTTCGATCCCCACCCAGGACGAACATTCGTGTGATGAATACTTGTGTTTGTTCTGTGTCTGGGTGTTAATATCTAAGAATTAAGTATATTTTGTAATACCACTGTTGAATCTGATATCCGTAACACAAGTGCTGAAGCTACTTACCTCGGAGTCAGATCAATGTATGTGATGTTGTGGGATACTTATTTATTTATTTATATTTGTTGCTGCACCATACTGTACATGCTCCAATCTCTAACTAATATTCCTAACCTCTTCCCAAATATGTACCTCTACAAATATGTAAGTCTACATAGCACCAATTTTTTAAATAACTATTTTCTTCATCTACTGCTGACTGGCCCGTTGGTCGAGTGGTTAGAGACCCTGGCCACGAAACCAAGGGTCAATGCGACTTCCTTGTACTCCCGTCGTTAGGGTAGTACTCCCAGTAGTGATCCTTCTAGCAGTACTACTTCTTTACTATCACATGACACGTTAGGCGCACCAGTAGCCGGAAGGCGTTTACTTGTGGCAGGAAGTGGCGTAATTTATTGTTTCGTATAGGAAACGCCTCGGCGTATCGCGAGCGGCGCAGCGCTTGCCAACTTACTATTGAATTTGAGCGAAATAAACATTGCATTGAATGGAACAAAGAGAAGTAGCTTAATGGTAAGGACGAGAGTTTCATTTGCGAGCGCTGCTGGTTCAAACCCCGGTAGCTCTGGAATTTTCAAATCTAAATATGTATGTAGGTATACCAGTTGCTTAGGGAAAATATCGGGAGACAGCCCGTACAATCAATTTGAATGGATATGTAACTATAGATAACTATGGATCTGTAACTGTGATGCAATTTTTCTGGTTTCCCTAGTCTGAGTTTTGTTAGGCTCTCCACCCGAGATTGACATAACACTCCTCGCATTGAAACGCGTGTATTTACTGTTGCTACTATAACCGCCCTTCTAAAATATATTATAGTTGATTATATAAGCTTATTACTATGTTAGCAAGGAACTTGAAACATACAATATCAACTGTGCTCCTTGCCGAACAAGTCGGTAGTTATATTTGTTGACTTGTGAAGAAAAAAGTAGGCACCTAGCTGTTAGCTGTATTGCTTATAATAAGTGTATTAGCAATAATACACTTATTATAAGCAATACAGCTTGAATGTATTAGCAATAATACACTTATTAGCAATACAGCTAGCAGCTAGGTGCCCACTTTTTTCTACTATTTGTAAAATAGTAGGTAAAAGTGGATAGCTAAAGTATATTTTCGTTTAATCCAGCCATACTCAACCTTTTTTTTAAAGGGGCTACAACTCATTCATGGCGTTGAGACTCGCAAGCAAAAAATATTACGTAAATAAATAAAAAAAAATGTACCTTCAGATAGGCTTAAAAGATTTTACCAACTGTTTTTTTTGCCTAGCCTTTCGTAAAACGCGACTAATGCTATATCGGGTTTTGGGTATGCGATTGTGTAGGCGGCAAGCTAGCCACTTGTCACTACTTTTTCAAAATTTTCCATCTAACCCAGCCCAATAAAATTTTTAGCTAAATGTTTAAAGAGGCATGCTGCCCGATTTGATTCTGCCTACCCCTTCGGGGATTATGGGCATGATGTTATGTATGTATATGTATAACATCAATATTTGCAATATTATTTTTGATTGAATATAGTTGAATCTACTTACTGCGCTCGGACGCTATCCTTTGGGAAATATCTGACGTGGCATTATGATGGCATAGTTATGCTATTTTGCGCTGATCATTACACCACATTTTAATAATGCCCCCTATTAATTACCTCACAGGATGTGTATGGCACGCTTGTCACTAATCCCTTGGTAATGACTATGGGCTGCTATAGTTGTTGACTGGTAATGACTATGGTTGTTTAATGCGCGACGCGTTGTAGTGTTGGGTGAGCGCGAATGATACATTTGATAGGACAGTCGATTTTGTGCATTACTAAAACGAATCGTTCGAATAATCGATGCCATAAAATGGACATTATGTCTGGCGCTTAGTCGAGGTTCGCTTAGACCATAATCCCAGATCCATCCCATTTTGGGATTTAGCGAGTCTGGTATTGATGAAATGAAATAAAATAAAATGAAATGAAATGAAATAAAATGAAATGAAATGAAATAAAATTATCTTTATTTACGTAGGCTTAATTAAGCACTTAGTTTATAAAAGTGATCTGACCTTCGTAAACTAAGGATTACGAAGTTACGAATAAATTAGTTTGATCATTATTTTATCGCCCGTGGTATAAACACATGCATAGATTTGAAAAACGCTTCTATCTCTTTGTTGTCCGAACCAGCATTACTCACATAAAAATCACGTGTTTTTACCACTTAGCCATGATATTTTGCCAGTTGTAAACAAAAAAAAATGTTTAATTATCAAATTGTTTAAGTTTCGAGGTTATTTTTCATATTGAGATTAATAAACAATCGAATAATACCCCAGTTTCCCGAACCGGCCCCATCTCTACACATTACCATGCTGCGGGCGCCGGTAATGGCGCTGAGACTAATTAATTGCAGCTAAGAAGCCCTGATTGGCTGGACGGTGGACAGCACACGCGCCTGCACTAATTTTGGCTAAAGTGTCCTGTGCAATATGGCGCGAAGGTTCCCCGGGTGGCCAGTGGGGAGTGGTTAAAGGCTTAAACTTTTCAGTCCAGTAAAAAACTCCTAACTACAACTTCCTAGTGATTATTTCTATAAAAAATATCAACTGAATCTATACTCTTTACTAATATAATAGGCTGAAGAGTTTGTTTGTTTAATTGTTTGGCTGAACGCGCTAATATCACCAACTACTGGTCCGAATTGTTTTTTTTTTTTGTGTTGTATAGTCAATTTATTGAGGAATATAACATTAACTAGGTGTGTAAGGATCGTGCCATATGGCGTTCGGTTCTCTCTGCCTACCCCGCTAGGGAAGTGGCGTGAAGTTTAGTTAGTTTTTTTATAACATTAACAATAAACGCGTGCGAAACCACGGGCACTGCTAGTATCTTTGTTTTTATTATTAGATGATCTACAACATAATTTATTTCATACCGGCAGCATTATTAACACGCCAATGTCAATAGCCTTTGAGCGCTGGTTGAGTACATAGGTACCCAACATTTAACGGACTTCTACAACGACCTTTACACTGTATAACAGTGATTAAATTGCTCCAGTCTGGTTGACTTGTCTTACGGTTTTTATGATTAAGTGGTCGTCGCTACGGTGTAATAGACTTGTTAAATCACGATGCTGAAACAAACAGTTTGTTCATATTATTTAATTGCGCTACGACATAACGGTTGCTGAATTTTGGATCATGGTCTATGCGGATTCCGGTTGTGATCGGGACAAAACGCTAAGAAGTGAGTGATGATGGATATGATCGTCTATAATTATGGGAACAGTCATTAGCCATTTTAAACATGCAAAGTGACTTCCTCTCGTGACCACAGTCATTGCAACACGTCTGAAACGTCAAGCTGTAAGTATTCATGTACTCCATACACTTATGACATATCGCGTTTAGTCAAAGTCAAAGTCAAAATATTCTTTATTTATATAGATTTTAAAGAAACACTTACATGTCCTGTAAGTATTGATATTAGCTAGTTACAATTTTATTTCTGTCACCGAAATATATCTACCGTCTTACGTACATGGCACCTAAAGATATATTTATTAATCACTCCGCCCTAATAACTCAAGTTTCGCGCTCATTTTAAACTCGCTCAAATCGGCATCTCAAAAGTTGAGCCATTACGATCACACGCGCCTGAACCGGCAAATATTTGATCGGGCTCGGAGGTGCTCCGATTGGCACAATTTGTGGGAGGCACGCGCCCTCCTCCGGGAGATAACTGTTGTTATTATATTATTACCGCCGGGGAAAATAGCTTTGTGTTTTTTAAGGACGTGTGTAATTATGGAGTTGTTTTTGAAGATTTGTTTTATTTGCTAGTTTACTGGAGGTGATTTCGACAAGTTTGGGATTTTTTGTTTTTTTCTTCGGTTTAATGGAGACTGGATTTGGTAAACATCTTATGTTAGTTTTTTTTTAATGAGAAATACAATTTAGTTAAGAATCTTTTTACATTTTTAAATCTGTTTCCGTGTTTAATTCGATATCGCCTATGTCATGTTATTTATTATCAATACAGCGATAATATGTCGTTGTACATAATACATAGAAAATATTTACAATTATCTACAGACCTCTTAATGTTAACTGATTGACCTAACATCATCGAAATGGAAAATGTAACTTTACAAAAAGTACGTTGTAGAAACATTGTAAAACCATTTTTTTTAATTAAAACGCAGACACAAGCCCGCTACGCAGCCATAAGCATTTAGCCAGTAGACTCAGTATGGTCTGAGAGCTGGCACCAATTTTTGGGAAGATGTTTGAGGCAAGCTAAAAAGTTGTCTCATGCCTCTCCCATGACCTAGCTGGTGAGTAGCGACTTTTTTTTTTTAATATTAATATTATTTTTTCCAAAAATATGTTTGTGGCAATATGCAATTTTTATATGTCGTAGTTTAATGTTTAAAAATTTTTAAATGTATTAAAAATGTATTTGAGTCAACTTGAAGTTTTAATAGAGTATTGTTTATAATTAAAATTCTAAAAAAGTCAGATCATTTTGGTGGTAGGTAGGTACTTTCTACCTGCCAGGTGATCTATCAATCTATCTGTCTTGATTTAGCCCCGCTACTCATTAGCCAGGTCTACAGTTCCATGTTGGGGTATAGGAGAGGTATGGGACAAGTTTTCAGCTTGCCTTAAATACCTACCCAAAATTGAAGCCAACTCTCCTACTAGCATTAGCTCTCGGCGCCGCGGTTCCATTTCACACTAACATGAGCGCGTCCGACTCGGCGCCCCCGCTAAATTTGCAGTCAAAGTTTGTCATGCGTCAGACGGCAGATACGTCATATTTAGCGGGCGATCAATCAGTCCCGTCATTGGCCATTACTCAATTAGGTCTGTGATGGATGCAGGACGGAGGCGGAGGCCTCCGTGTCGGGACAAATCTGGAACAACGCATGCTTGAGATCATATTTGGTTCGATAAGTGAACTGTCAATAATTTTTTTTCGTTAGACGTTTTCCTTGAATGATGGTTCAGCTAATAGTCATATGACTATGATAGGAATAGGCTATAAAAAAAAAAAAGTTACTCTAGTTTATCCTAATGTAAATTTCTTATCGTATATCGTATAGTATCAAGTTCAGATATAGTATTGTCTAATTTATTGCAAACCTCAATATTTAAGACAAAGTTACACGAATACGAATATTTTATATAGTTTTGTTTATTATATAATCGAAATTTCTAGTTATACTAAAGAAAATTTTTAACCTGGTGTAGCAATTGCATTACTGCAACTTATACAGAAGTCAATAAAAACCAATAAAATAAATGTTTAATTTATCATATTATTATTTTTAATGCATCTTAAAATTACCAAACCTTATTTTATTACTCCACAAGATAATAACACTCTCCCGTGACTTTATATGCTCAAATATTTGAGGTTATTTAAAATTCCATTAAAAAGCGTCTTACACACGTTGTTTAGAGCGGCAGCCAGTTTGCGCTGCGTTCCGCGGCCCGTAATCTGCTCACTAACTGTCAAGACTCCTGACTTTTGCTACTACCAAAGACACTTCATCTTACGGCTTAGGGAGTGGTCATGGTGAGGGCGATAGAGTTTTGAAAAAATACCTAAATATATTTATGATTGTTTAGTTAACCGGCGCGTGTCCTTACCATTGAGCGGTAGTAGCTCAATGGTAAGGACACGCGCCTCTTAACCAAAGAGTGCGGGTTTAATCCCGGGCATGTACCTCTAGATATTTCAAATCTATGTATGTATTTATACCACTACCTCGACGTTGAGGGAAAACATCATGATGAAACCTGCAAATTCAAACCACTTTGAATTTGTAACCATGATCCAAAAATTTTATGGTTCCCCTATCCAGGGTTACGATTGGGTTACGAAGGTCAGATCGGCAGTCGCATCAATGTAATTACCAGATGCGCTAAATCCTGGATCATGGTCTAAGCGGACCCCGTCTAAGTAAGGGACATAACGCTAGGAAGATGATTTAGGTAACCAGTTAGCTACTTACAATACTTTTTAAAATGTTCCTCATACCAGCTCAATTTGTTTTTGGCTAAAAGTTGTTAAAAGGGCTATAAATCCTTGGAGTCTGCCTACTCCTTTGCGTATTACAGGTGAGATGATATTAAACGCCATCATGCCCGCAATGTCCGAATGGGTTGACAGAGTCTAAAGCAAAATGCTCTCTAAACTGCATTCAGCCGAAAATAACATCGATTAGGTAACCCTTATCGATGTTATTATATATAATTTTCTATGTAACGGTAGAAAATTATTGAATAGTAATGACATTGGGCCGGCTTGTCGCCTACAAACCCAATACCCAATATGCAATTAGTCGCCATTTACGACAAAAAAGGCAAGAAGTTACAACAGTATCAAAAAGCACCCTAGAGGCTTATCCGCTCAAAAATAATTTACGTTGGCAGCAAACAAATTATCGAAGACTGTAATTCTCGGCGGACTTTTCTATAATTGGTGGACTCATGTCCACAGCAAAAATAAAGTCCGTCGTCTGTGCGTTCTCTAAGAGTCAGACTAATTTTGTCTCCGCTCACCGCTCTCCGCTCTCGCGCGCACAACCTCGCGCTCTACCCGACCCGGTTGCAGAAAGGAGAATCTCAGCAAAGTAAACATTTGCCGAAGTAATTAGCGAACTGCACGAGTCGCTCTAAGTGGCCGCGCGATTTATCCGCCTGCCTCGATCTCGATCGATGACGCAATCAGTTACCCAGATGATGTTTAAACAGTAATAGGAGGTCATTGGTACATCTCATTCGGAAGTAAGTTTTGAAGGTCTGGCAACAACCACTTTGCACAAATAGACTGTAACTTTTTTGTACATCTCGTTCGGAAGTCCGTTTTGATGGTCCAATAATAATCATTTTGCACAAATGATATTTTTTTTCACGTAAAATTCTGAAAACTTCACTGGCCCGTTGCTGCAAATATCCTTACTTCGAACGCCAAAGGCCCGAGTTTGATCCCCACACAGTACACAGCACAGCTACTTACTCAGCAATCGACATCTGTGATGATTTCTTATATTTAAATTAAACATTTTTCATGGGATTATACCATTCTCATTATCATTATTATGTCGGATGTTTAATAATAAAATCCTCATCTAAAAACTATTTCAGATTTTGTTTCGCTGTGTATAATTCACACCTCTCCCTAACTTCCTTTTCATTCTATGTCCCGTTCCCCACCTTTGCAGCTTTACTCTTACTTCTATAAAGAACTACATTGAATAAAATCAAATAGTAAAGAAACTCATATCTAAACTGAAACAAGGATGCCGCACGTAACAAACCAAACGCCGACTGTCGTAAATGTCGTAACGACACGTACGCGATAAAAACGTTCATTCGATTTTAATCGACGATAAAACCGCACTGCGAGGATCAACAATAACTTCCTTCAGAAGGGTTGCCAGGTGAGCATTTAATATAAGGTATCTTGGCTATATTTCTATTATATTATGTTTTACGTCTTGATGGTGTATGATGTTGATACGTATTATAAAATGTATTTTTTGCCCATAGGCTCTTGCAACATAATGGGTATCTTTTGTGAATTGCTGATTTTTAAACTTTGTTGAGGATAGGTTATACCAACAGCATACGCTGTGTTGCTGAAGGGTTAAGAAAGCAATGTTTGGTCTTCCGTGTCAGGCACTTCGAATTCTCAAGAGTATTCAAGGTTACACTCAGTCACTGACGAAAGGCAGCTTGAGAGAATTCTTTTTGTATCACTATTTTTTGAGTATAAATACAATATTCTCGGCAAACTCATCACAAAATTCATCCCTCGGTTCAATATTGTTTTGTTTTTGCTTTATATGTAAAGGAGTTTGGAAGGATGAAACATAAAAGGATAAGATACTGTTGTATGTGACAACCCTACCCCGGATATAAAACTGCGAGTGAGCTCAAAAATCACCGGTTTATGACGGCGCCTGCCGACTTGCGGTCAGAATTATGCATGACCCCCCTCCATCCCCCACAGGTTCTTACCTAGGAACTCTAAGGAACTTTGTCTCGATGCTATTGAGATTTCAGTTTGGAGTTCAAATCGCCAAAGTTTGTTTAAGAAGTTAGATTATTGCAAATCAATAGGATCTCTTGATTCTTTGATCGTGGAATGCACGGAAATATTATGTTCAACTTTCATAGTTTCTTCGATTCCATTTTCCGTAATAAAAGCTACTTATTATTTAATTAGATTGATATATAACATGGTTTAATATCCCAATACATCACATACATTGATCTGACTCCGAGCTTAAGCACTTGTATTACGGATATCAGAAACAACAGTGGTATTACAAATATATACATAAATATTGTATATTAACACCCAGACACAGAACAAACACAAGTATTCATCATACGAATATTTGTCCTGGGTGGGGATCGAACCCACAACTCTTGGCACATGTACAGGGTCACTACCGAATGCGCCATCGAGCTTGTCAAAAGCTTAATGAAAAATTATCTCGTTTTCTGAGAGTAAACAATATTAGGAGCGTACCTGTTAAGGTATATCCTAATCATTTAAACATCATAGATTTATTTAGATGCTACAACAGTATATTTTATAGTAAGTATTTCCTTTTCTAACGTCAATAAAAGAGTAGTCCGACTACAATTAATTGCGTAGCGTTTCTAATAAAACAGCCGTAGCTCGTAGCACTTGTAGCCGTAGCACCGTAGCCGTAGCGTCCAAGTTAATAACAGCTCAAACGTTTCCTAATTCGCTTACTGTGACGCTTTGATCCTTGCCGACTAATCAACTAAAGAAAGTACCAGTTTTATTAGGAACTCATTCGTCTCTCGAGGAATTTAATTATTTTTAGGGGAAACTGAGAATAAAATCTCGAGGACGTAACGGAAGACGACGAATGGTGCTATAAGCATGTCTAGTCTACTACTTAGTGATGTAATTATAACTAATAGCTGTCGAATAATATGGAAACGTTAAATGGAATCGATTCGATGCGTATTTGTTTTTTTTTTTCTTTTAGCAATTTGTCTACATTTAACTAAAACGAATAAAAAAAGATATTGACTACCAATTGTTCCTTACTACTTCATTTTAATAGTCTAAACTAAATTGTTTAATTTTTGTTGACACGTGGCATCGTAGTACAGCATTTAAGAATGTAAAATATGGAGATAATATAGTATATAGTTAATTCAAAGACAAAGTCCTCATAGAATACTGGCATTGATTAAACAAATCTATCTATATTTATCCTACAAACTGCATATACCCCGAAATTAATAGCTTCAAGATATTACCCCAAAAACAATAATTTAACTTTCATACATGACCCGATGCACCCCTGATGCCCCGTCAGAGGTCGCTGTCTGCCCCGCCCCGATCTCCATCATTACGTCACATCGACCCCACTGTACTCTAATTGTTCCCGCAAACCGAGACGTATCAATTTTCGAGCAATTTTCACCCGAAACGAGCCAAAATGCGTTGATAACGCTAAGGAATTCAAGTGGGAGACCATTGTCGCGGTCCTTATGACCGCCTGTTTTTAAATTAAATTTTAATCTAGAGTTTAGTGCTCATTTATATGTATATTAGAAGGCACTGAACAGAGTATATTGTATATTGAGGAGTGAATATTAAGTTTTGAGAAGGATGATGTCTATTTGCATTCATTTGGAATGGTGCTATTTAATTTAATTTGCATTGGACGCATTTGACAAACATGAAGATGATCTCTTGATACATTAAATATTTCAAGCTAAAAACAGTTTATTATTCAGTAAAATCTTAAAAATACCTGGTTTCGAAAAACAAACTTTAATTGATTTCATTTGATTGTAAATATTATCTTAATAAGTATTGTGTTAACCAATAGGAGTGTTGGTAAGTCAATTGAGATACTTTTTAAAAGCTGTCAAAACGCATTCACTTCATAGCTATTTTGTATGGGCTTGTCAACTTATGACGTCATTTATTCGTATAGTCAACCGGCTAAATATTAAGCAGTTTTTGTAAAATTTTAAATCGTAGCCTCAATATAATTTAAAATCAATAAGGTTTTACAATATACTACGATAGTTTCTTTTTCAGAATTGATATTTCAAAATTAAATATAAATGGTGTCAACATCCCTATTAAAGCATTAAAAAAAATTATCTGTTTGGACCATGGTTCAAAAATCCCAAAGTCCGTACCCGGGTTTGAACCAGCAACCCTCGCATATTCGCGGATATCCTCACCATTTAGCTACCATCGCTTAATTTTTCTTCACGTAGCCTTTCGAAACCCCCATTCTCCGCATCCGAAGGTTATTTTTAATAAATCCAAACCGGTCATTCCCGCCCGTCACTCCTATCACGGTTCCATTCACGGCGTTTTGTGTAAAAATGTGTAAAGTGAGTGAAAAATGGAAACATCACAAACACGGGCGTGCGGGGGGACGCATTGTCACATCCCCTCCCCCCTGGGGGGCAAAACGACGACATAGAATAGTTGGCGGGCGCGAGACGTGACAGGTCCGAATCAATATTATTTTTTTCGATTTGTGACTCTTTTATTACTTTAGCGCGCTTTGGAAAAATATTTACGGCCTATAAACTCAAAAGTCAAAATGTTCTTTATTTATATAAGTTTCAAGGAAACACTTATAAATCGTCAAATACGGGTAAAGCCATAGCTATATGATTCTACCACCGGTTCGGAATGTTGTATCTACCGAGAAGAATCTGGCAAGAAACTCGGTAGTTACTGGTGCACTCGGTAGTACTATACTCGTGACTCGGTAGTAGTATATGACCTAATTTAGATAGAAAATGCAATGTGTTTTCTGCCTATAAAACAGAAGAACAGATTTAGTCCATGATAATTAAGTAGGATGGTTCCTTATCTCCATATTTGATTGCTTTTAAAGCATGAACACTTCTTAAAAAATAGTTTGAAAAATACATAGATGTAATCATGCGAGCGTGATATATAATCCGTACGATTATATATATGTATATAGATATATGTACCGTTACGCCCAAAATACCCTGAGGGGTATTTAGAATTTAAGACAAAAAAAATTGATTACTTAGATTAGATGAAAAATTGCGAAATGTTAAAAATTTGTGACAAGTAAGTAGTCACCTTTTCGCTTACATAATTACAAACTCTTTTAAGACATGTATGTATAGTCGAGAAACACATGAAGACTAATGGACTAAAGTACTAAATCTAGATAGTCTTCACATTCGTATATAATGTACAACAGTTCCAACTAAACTACCGCAATGTACCAACTGCCTTAGAACAAGATTACCCTGTTTAGCATAAACTCGGCAACAGATTATAAAGTTAGCAGTTGTCAGTTCTGCGCCCGCATAATCTGTGGCAGCTTATAAAGGCCGGATACAACGGAAATTTTTCAAAAGTCGCTGCTTCCTGTCACTGATTGTATGCTTCCAAGTGAGAGCGCGATTTTGTCGTGCCTTCAAAAGGATACCAGCAGGGTACAATGTGTTCTTGCAAACTATGGGACGTAGTACATAGAACTATTATATATATTATATATTTTTTTATGTATTACTTCCTTATACTTGAAGAGTGGTTAAGTCCAATGATAAAAACACGCTACTCACATGCGAAGAAAGTCTGTTTGAACCCAGAAATCTATCTCAGGATATAATGCTCGGTTGAATATTTAACGAACATTAAATGTATGGCTATGGTATAAATATTAATTTAATCTGTAAATTTTAATTTGTTATTCAATCTGGCATTGAAAAGAGTAACCACCGAGTTTCTTGCCGGTTTCTTCTCGGTAGATGCGACATTCCGAACCGGTGGTAGATTCAAATTGTTCTATTTTGTATCTATTACTTGACGATTTACAATTGCTTTTTTGAGGCCTACGTAAATAAAGATATTTTGAGTTTGAGTTTGAGGACTTTTCCATTCCAATGCGTATTTATTGAACAAGCTTAGCGGTGAGAGAGATGATGAACGAGAGAAAGAAAGAAAAAATAGATAAAGAAACATGGAACAAAACTTATAGATTTGAACCTTGTTACATTGGCTTGGTTCCGTCTAAGCGTTACGAAGGTCAGACAGTAGCTACTTTAACTAGATTCGCTAAATCTAAGACTATAGTTCAAGCGGCCCCCAACCAGGGACAGAATATAATGCTAATAAGGATTTGCTAATAAGCAAATGCTAATAAGCAATTTCAATAGCCTCGCCTTAAAACTAAGCGCCAATTTATAAAAATCCATTTCCTCATTTGTTTCGACAGGAAATCGAGTTTGGTACCTCTTCGCAGCCCGAGCTGTACTTAGAGAAGTAATTTCAGAGAATAAGGCAATCGTACTACCGTGGTTCGTGGAAATCCAAGTGTTTTTCCATGTCATCTTGCACGGTTCGCCTCTCCGCTCCCCGCTGACAGGATTCACAAAGATATTATGACGCGCACTTATTCATACAAACGGTATTTTTTTCAAAATGAGGATTTATTCTTGGCTGCCAAGAAACTAGCAACAATGAAAGATTTAATTAAAGGAGCTGGCAGAAACAAGTAAAAATAGCTCTTATTTTTATACTGCTAAAGTTAATAGAGAAAACATATACATATAGCCTACTACATGATGTTAAGCAATCATTGTAGCCTATTAGCCTATAGAATAACAACAACACCAGTTACAAAACCTTACGGGAATATTGAACATCCGATTCTTCAAATTCCTATGAAACGATTTTTTACTACTCTAAAAATGTTGGTAACGTCAGATTTTCTGCATTTACAAATCAGTTTAAACTGGTAAAAATCAACTATTATTTACATGCGACTATAAAAAGTTCTTCAACATATACCCTATCAATTGAGCTATGCTATAGGTATACTTATATTTTTTCATTAGGTTATGTTAGGTAGATTTTAATATTTAAAGTTATATTTGTATGTATATCGAATTCAACTATTTTCTGCTCGGTTTCCCACTCAATTGTTACCACACAAAAAACAATGTGGTACATAATATAGATACACCAAATTGTTTTTCTGTATGGCAATTCGAGTAGAATTCATTATTTTTTTCCATTCCACGCAAGCTGTGTTTTATCCGCAAACAGAGCGTATTTTGAATATCAAATATTTGTTTCTCAATATCATTATAATTCACGTACGAATACATTCTGAAACGTAATCGCGAAGAGATGAATTCTTCCCAGTAATTCGGTTTCTTTGGAGATTCCCTTTCACATAGTCCTGTGTTGGCAGCCGTTAAGTCGACAAGTATTATTTCGCAAAAGAATCGTAAAAATGTTGATTTACTTTGTAGGCAATATCTCAGTAGAGATCTATTAACCACGAGACACAACTTAAGCTAAGATAAAAGCAAATTATTAATTCTTGTGAATATTGTATAGTAAGATTTTATTAGTCACCGACTTCGCACGGTGAGCACAAAACAATATGAACTAATTATACACATAAACCTTTCTCTTTAAAAACCAACATCTCTTGCGTAGTTTAAAAAATCTAAGCAAACAGGCAGTAGCGGCGATTTTAAGGCGAGTAAATATTTTGTTTTATTGTGGCCCGCGCTACCATTAAACTAGCGCCGTAGAAATTAATAAATGTAACGATCTCTTGTATTTTTAGAAATAAAAAATAATGTTGACTGATTGACGATTAATTCACAGCCCAAACTAATGGAACTGTATTGAACACCGTTTTAGTGCAACAATGTGTTTTCAGAAACACACTGGGGGTGAAATGAGGTTTTTATGTTTTTATAAAAGTCTGTAATTTTTAAAGATATACTTACTTGAAACGTTCTATAGACAGAACGTGTAGTCTTATTCTGACTAGAAAAATGTCACAGACTAATTTATTTTAAAACAGTTTGTGTTCTAAGCTAGGAACACCACCGACTTTTGCTCACAGATCAAGCGGCATCGTTAAAGATGCACCCATGTAACGCGATGCCGATCTCGTTAAATCAATCTCCGTTGACAACTTAATGGATCACACAAAGCGCGGGGGATGCAAGTGAAAGCGGCTAACGTCTTGCCTTGACGGAGATAATGATGATTGGCGGATGAAGACGTTTGTTTTCGATATCGATTTGGGGGAAAGATTTGGGATTTTATTGTTGTTCGATCTGGTTAGAAGGTTGTTTAAAAAGACTAAGAAATAGAAGTAAGTACCATCATCTTCCTAGCGTTATGTCCCGTGCTTAGACGGCGTCCGCTTAGACCATGATCCAGGATTTAGCGAGTCTGGTAATTACATTGAAGTAACTGCCGATCTGAAATTCGTAACCCTAAGATAGGGGAACCAGACAATATTTGGATCATGGTTACAAATCCAAAGTTGTTTGTATTTGTAAGTTTCATCACGATGATTTCCCTCACTGTCGAGCTAGTGGTATAAATACGCAGATAGACTTGAAAAATCCAGAGGTACGTGTCTGGTTTTGAACCCGCACTCCTCGGTTAAGAGGCGCGTGTCCTTATCATTGAGCTACCACCGTTATTAAATAGAAGTAAGTGCCGATTTCTATATAATGTTAGATATGTATCGATGACGCTTTGTAACCTAATATATTAAGACACAATACATCATTCCCCAACCATACATACTACATACGATGATACTTGGACCCAAGGGTAATTCTGACAAAAACCGGTACCGGTATTAAAAAAAAACGAAAATACATACATACATAACATTACGCCCATAATCCCCGAAGGGGTAGGCAGAGTCAAAGGGGCAGCATGCCCCTTCAACCACATTCAGCCAAAATAAAGCCGGGCTGGGTTAAATGGAAAATTGTGAAAAAGCAGTGACAAGCGGCTAACCTGTCGCCTAAACAGTCACACACCCATAACCCGATATACCATTAGTCGCCTTTTACGACATGCTAAACAAGAACCACAGTTGGCAAATTATTTTTAAGTCCCCGACCAACACGGGACAGTTTATTATCTATCAAATAACCCTTAGCGTGAATTACACAGCGTGAAAAACAGAATTAAATAAGTATACTGAATGCTCAAAACAATGATTAACATTACAAGTATCCTACACATAATAAATACCAGCCTTTTCTTTCCATCATGTTATTAGTACCTAGATATTTGCTAACCATTTTTCAAATCCCTTAGGCAGGGAGAAATTAGATGTTTAACCATGCTCTTTTTACATATTTCGTTATCTGAATAGCTAGCCCTTCGCAAACCCAATCACAATACCAACATCCAAACACAGTTAATGCAAGATTATAAGTCTTACAACATAACACTAATATAAATAACGAAACAAATAATAAATATCAGACTGTATCACATATGTTAAGTAAGTAGCTTAAGCATTTGTGTTACGTATAAGAATCAACAGTGGTACCTATTACAAATATATAATTTAATATAATACTAACACCCAGGCACTGAACAAACAAGTATTCATCACATGAATGTTTGTCTTAGGTGGGGATTGAACCTACAACTCTTGCCGCATGAGGCAGGGTCACTACCAAATGCATCATCGAACCAGTCATATATATTTTATTTTGCGCATCTAAGGTCAAATATATTAGTGTCCTACCTAAGACACAGCACAGCGGTTGTGGTCACAGTATAGATTTGAAATTTGGATTGCCTCACATAGTTGAAGCTATAGTCTTTTTTTTAACAAATGAGTACTAAGTATGTCTCCCGCACATTTCCGATATTGACAGAGTGAGATGGGTCATTTTCAGGGCCGCGGCCATACCTTAGTTTTTGTTTTAAAATTATTAAGGCCCGTTCATATTGAATACTCCTAAAATTTAAATTTTGTTCAAAATTGAAAAAAAAAACCGTTCACGCTATGTGATATTTTCCTAAATAAATAATAATTTTGTAATAGTTTAAATATAATTAGCGACCCAGATATATCATATGCATTAGAATCAAATAATTATTAAAAAATTCTTGCAATCTTAAAAACTATCGTCATCACTTCCGCTCACACATATTTTCTACATGATTGTCGACTTCGTACATTTTGGTTTCGATCTATTTATAATAAATAATTTAAACATTTAGATTATTCATTATAAATAGATAATCTATAATGTTTACATCATTTTTAAAATGCCAAAAGTGGGTAAACATTTTGAGTACTCGTTTCTTTAAAAAAAACAGACTATAACAACAAAACTCATTAGACGCGCTGCACTCTGCAGCCCGCTCCCGCGACGCATCGTCCCGCCCACACTTTTATCCCGCCGCGATTCCTATAAATCCCGGCGGGGACTCTGGGAAGCTCCGGGAGCCCCTATTACATAGTAAAATTTGAATTACATAGTATTCGACTGGCCTGATGATCGAGTGGTCAGAGACCCTGGCCACGAAACCAAGGGTCGCGGGTTCGAATCCCGCTAAGGGCAAATGTTTAGTGTGATGAATATGGACATTTGTACTCGAGTCATGAATGTTTATAAACGTATTTAAGTATGTCTATCCGTTCACCTAGTATCCATAGCACAAGCATAAGCTTAGTTTGGAACTAGGGAATTGGTGTGTAAGTCTGAAGAATTTATTATTAATTCATTATTTATTTATTTAAATGTAAAGAAAAGGAAATATAAGATTTGTCATCCATTGATTTAAAGGAATTTTCTTTTATGTTTGAGGTTATTCACAAAGCATGGATTGATCATTCATTAATTGGAAAGACATTCTCTGTAATCCTAATATATGTTAACCGATATATTACCTGTATATATTATCGATATATTACCTGGTATTTTACCTGTTCTTAAATAGATAAAATCCAACGTATAACAATAATGTTTTCCTCAAAAAAATTTACTGAAATATACCTTTCATGTGAGGTTTCAGGGGGAAGAAGAAGTGGCACAGTTCAGAGAGGAGTGGCGGTCGTAGGGGTAGGCCTTTGCTCAGCAGTGGGATTCAAATGGCTAAATAAAAAAAAAACTGACTATCATCATAAACTGTCCTACTTTCCCGCGCTTATACTTTGTCTCCACTGAATAACTATGCATCTCTATATCTACCAATTTACGCATTTCATTTATGTTTTTGTTCTCTAGAGTCCCATAACCTTACATTGAACACGAAAAGGACTTATTTTGCTCATAAAAGAAACATAATTATGGTATTACCTTTATTAGACATACCTTACATTTCCCATACATAAAAAGTGTTTATTTGTACAACATCAAAGAACTTTCTGAAAAAAGGAATAAATACAAACTGATATCAAAAAATACAAGAGTTACCGTTACTAAGTATTAACTTATTTATATTCATACGTTATGTAGTCACAACATATTAAAACATGATCCGAAGGCCTAAAGCCCGTTTATTATGTATGAACCAGTCTGTCAACAGAAGAAATTCAAATGAGAGTAAATAAATTTTTACGCTTTTGATGTTAACCCCCAAGACACGAAATATAGATTGTCCCAAGAAGCAAGTCTAAGCGGACCAAAAGATATAACATAACATTTTGACTCGTTATAATTAACTAGCTTCTGCCCGCGGCTTCGCTCGCATGATACATCGATGAAACATAGCCTATATGTTTTTTGGATGTATGAGCTATATTATTCTGAAGTTTCAATTAAATCCATTCAGTAGTTTTTTTTGTGAAAGAGTAACAAACATCCATCCATACTTACTAACTTTCGCATTTATAATATATATTCGTTTGACTGGCCCGTTGGTCGAGTGGTCAGAGACCCTGGCCACGAAACCAAGGGTCGCGGGTTCGAATCCCGCTAGGGCCCAATATTTCATGTGATAAACATGGATATTTGTACTCGAGTCATGGATGTTTATAAACGTATTTAAGTATGTTTATCCGTTCACCAAGTATCCATAGCACAAGCTTATAAGCTTAGTTTGGGACTAGGGAATTGGTGTGCCAGTCTGAAGAATTTATTATTTATTATTAATTTATTAGTAGGATTTCCTTTAAAGTGATAGATGAAATATATACATACCATCATGCCTACAGGCCCTGAAGGGATATTCCAAGGAGCAATGAGCTCAACATTTAGCTCTGAGTGGCTCGATGATATCACTGTTGATTCTGATATCCGTCGCACAAGGGCTTAAGCTACTTGTCTCGGAAACAGATCAATGTATATGATGTAGTCGGATATTATTATTTAGCCAAAAATCGAATAGGGTTAAATCATTTACTAGTAAAAAAAGAAGGAATCCGCGGTGTATACTAAATGTAGTATGTATACACCGCGGATTCCTTCTTTTTTTTCTTTACAATGGTAAAGCATAAGGGTATCGGAAATTTAAAGCGCTAATGTGAATGTGTAATGAAAGTTTCATATCAAGTTGAAGTTCCGCAAATACATAAACGTAGTGGCGCGTAGTCCTTCTTATTTTACTAGTCCGTGGGTTAAACAGGGAATTGTGAAACATTTTTGATTAGTGGCCAGTTCGCCGCCTACATACAAACCCAACACCCCTTATTATTTATTGTTTTTACTACAATAAATAATTCGCGTTCGGTTCTCTCTGCCTACCCCGCTAGGAAAGTGGCGTGAAGTTTAGTTAGTTAGTTAATTAGTTTTTACTACATCCCAATATACAAAATTTGTCGCTTTTTACGACATGCAAGGCAAACAATACAGATCCGTTTGTTTATTCCAAGTTTATGTCAAGCACCTTCTATAAAAAAAGATTCAAAGATATTTTGTCTTTGCTTCCTATAACATGGGCCACCCAGTATTGAAGCAGACATAAAAGTTAACCGCCGCTTGCTGTTGTAAGTACAGAGCAGCCCATTGTCCAAAGGAACGACGACAATAAGAATTTATGGCGCTATTTAGCGAAACTACCGGACATCAGGCTTTGAAAGAACCGTTTGAATGGGAATACCCTCAGTGCGTGAGGTGAAAGGATCCATGGCGACTATGTTAGCTATAAATTGTGAATAAATAGAGATTCGAAGGAGTTTTATAGCTTCACTTAGTGTGAAATCTTGCATTAGTTGGAATGAGGCATTTGATTGTTTCTAAAGCTAAATATCCGACGACATCACATACATTGATCTGACTCCGAGGTGAGTAGCTTAAGCATTTGCATTACGGATATCAGAATCAACAGTGGTATTACGAATATATACTTAAATATTGGATATCATTACCCAGACACAGAACAATTGGCTGAATGTAGTTGAAGGGGCATGCTGCCCCTTTGACTCTTCCTACCCCATGGGGATTATGGGCGTAATGTTATGTGTATGTACACAGAACAAACACAAGTATTCATCATACGAATGTTTGTCCTGGGTGGGGATCGAACCTACAACTCTTGGCGCATGGGGCAGGATCACTACCGAATGCGCCATCGAGCTAGTCAAAATTTGTTTATCAGCTATTTTTGTTTGGTTAAGCTTTTGTTTGTGTGAAATTCAGTCTGGTACGGAGGTTATTGCGCCCCGCAGGATCTATGATCATTGATGCAGGTATCATCATGATCCTGGATTCAGCGAGCCTGGTCATGACTTTAAATCGACTGCCATTTGATCTTTGTAACCTATTTAGATAGGGAACTAGACAAATCGGACCATGTTTGCACACCCATCGCTGAATATGTACGTTTCTTCACAACATTTTTCCTCACCACCGACCTGATGGTATAAATACGTTAAATATGATTGGAAAATACAGGTTTCTGTTAAGTTTGAACTAACACACCTCAGTTGAGGCGCATGTCATGTGCTGAGATACCATTCCATGCATACTCCCTTTACAAGAACAGAAGACTTCTATACAGCTCACTTTTTATCTTATCACATCGCTCATTAAACCAAAATCCATTGACTCAAACGCCATAACTCATTCCAATTCATTACGTCACCATCTAATTACAACTCCGAAACTCATTCGACAATCAAAAATTCAACAGTTCGCGAATCGAGCTGATATCGGAATCCCGGTCGATGGAAACGACTATCGACGAAGTTACCCACTCGATATTAACATAAAACATCAAAACTCGCATTAAAGTGTCCAAATTCGCCGGCTACCCCTCGGAGGATCCCCTCGCCGGTGCTCGGTGAAGCGGGCACAGAGAGTGGTCCAAGGATGCACCGGAGACAAGATAAGATGTAGAATTCAATCAGCAGCGTTTTAACCTACCCTTACATTAAAGTTACACAATTAGAGTTTAGGTATTATTCTCTGTAAGAATATATATTTTAAGCCCTAAGTAAACACGTTATTCCGTTTTTTTCCTCTGATAAAAGAAACAGAAATATCATCTTTTTATTATAGTTCAGTAATTCTTTAAAAATATATGTATAGATTAGAAATGACGTGAAATGAGTATCCATTTTATGTAATAAGGTTTTAGATTTTTTTTAAATTTAGTACTTAAATTATATATAATAACACCTACTACTCGTAGTACGAGTACTATAATAAGCTATTTATAATAATACCTACTATACCCATTATATTGTTAAGCTCAATTTAAAATAATTATACATTTTACAGAGAAGCTGTCAAGTGAAATACTAGCAATATTATCTACAATATTAAATATAATAACACGACTGAGTGAAAAGGTATTTTTATAATGATTACTAGAGATTCTTCAAAATCAGCAAGTACTTTTGCAGTTTCTATTAATAAAGGCACTAATTTATAACCCGCTTTAAAAAAAAATAGAAGGTTCTCAATTCGACTGATTTTTTTATTTACATACCTCTAAGCAAAGGCTAAAAATACCACTCCCACGCTTGGCTCTTCTCCCCCACACCGGCATAACTGCAATATCTATATTTTATTCAGCTACATCGAAACAGTTGAACAATAAAATAATTATCATCTATCGTCGCAAGTTTTATGTGGCGGAAGGAATCGGGGGAACAAAGCCTCAACTCTTGGCGCTTTGTAACGAACGAGATCAAAGAAAAACTTCATCCGCGGATCCAGTCAAGGGAACTCGGAGGCGGCGATTAGTATTTTGAGCTAATGTCGATGGAAATTCGAATCATCGATATATTTAAGTTCTTAACTACAATATTACATACATACATAACATCACGCCCATAATCTCCGAAGGGGTAGGCAGAGTCAAAGGGGCAGCATGCCCCTTCAACCACGTTCAGCCAAAACTAAAGCCGGGCTGGGTTAGATGGAAAATTGTAAAAAAACAGTGACAAGCGGCGAACCTGTCGCCTACACAATCACACACCCAAAACCCGATATACCATTAGTCGCCTTCTACGACATGCTAGGTAAGTACAATATTAATTCAACTATAGACAATAGGTACTTGGGAACTGAATATAACGTCTTGTTGTAAATTAAATATTTTCCTCATTAACATATAACATTATTTAATTTCACATACATAACATAATCGACCATAATCCCCGAAGGGGTAGGCAGAGTCAAAGGGGCAGCATGCGCCTTCAACCACATTCAACCAAAAATAAAACTGGGCTGGGTTAGATGGGAAATTGTGAAAAAGTAGTGACAAGTTGCTAGCTTGTCGCCTACACAATCACATACCCATTTATTAGTCGCCTTTTACGACATGCAAGGCAATAAACACAGTTGGCACATTACTTTTAAGTCCCAGACCAACATGGTACATTTTGTTTTAGTAATAATAAAGCCTAGACTACACATTACTGCGATTGTTACGAATAGACCTCGTTAACAATGACTTGTTTTAGTTACAACAAGCATTATAATAAGCCTTCAGTGAATATCCCAATTGTTATGTCTGGAGTCTGGAGAGAATTAAACGCGGGTTTAGATAAAAAAAATCAACATGTTTAACGGGCTTTAAATAGTTTGGCAGCAGCTATTCTGGGTTAGTAAAAAAAAGTGTAATGTTATGTGAGTGGCATGAATATTACTACTATACTACTAAACGTCAAAATAAATGTTTTTTTTTTCATGGGTATTATTAGAATTGAACACTTTCACTCATCTATACTACTATACTAATATTATACAGCTGAAGAGTTTGTTTGCTTGGACGCGCTAATCTCAGGAGCTACTAGTCCGATTTGAAAAATTAATTAAGCGTTATATAGCCTATCTATCGAGGAAGGCTACAGGCTATATAACATTAACATAAACGCGAGTGAAACTGCGGGCACATAGTTATTTTATACGGACAGGCAGACAAAGTAGTAATTCTATATAAGGTTCAATATTTATGACCGATCAAGCTACTGAACCCTAAAGTATCTAAAAGCCTTACGCGAAACAGGAATAAAAAAGGCGTGTAAGCATGTTAAGGAAAAATATAGATAAGTTAAGGTTAAGTTGAATCGTTCGATGATTGGAGCCACTTATTTTCCCTGCGATTTGTCGAAAACAAGCCGGGGATGTTTGCGGTTGATTGCAAAATTGTTTTCCAACGTGAATCGCTCATTAGGGAGTCGGGGTGCGTTTATCACATATTTGGGGTGCTTACCGGGACAGGGAAGTCGCCATGAAAATCGTTTTATGGGAAAAACATTTTTATGGGGTCAGACGAAATGTTGCGCTTAATTTGTATCTTTGAATAAAGAAATTATAATCTGAGATTTGGATATGCTTAGCTATAGTTAGGATTTTTACAGGCCTACTGTTACTATATATATATATATATATATACTTCAAATTACATTATTTTATATTTAGAGTGATTATTTAGTATAAAAAATATTACAAAAAGAATTTGCCAATTTTCCATCTAACCCTGCCCAGTTTTATTTTTGGCTGAATGTGTTTAAAGGGGCCTGCTGTCCCTTTTGACTCTGCCTACCCCTTCGGGAATTATGGGCGTGATGTTATGTTATGTTTGTTTTATGTTTATAAATATTTGTATAATTATATTAAATAAAATGGGAGGCATAAAAGATACATGTATATCAATTTACAATGTACGAGTATATTTAAATAAAGAGATAATGCATTATTTTTTGTTTTTACTTAGTATTCTCTGAAACTACGGCACTTATTTGTTAATTATTTCACACCATGTGAAGGCTATAGTATTAAAGATGATACAGGCTTTATAATACTTATGTACATAAAACGCCTGCTCAGAGGGACGGATGGCTATTATATTGGACACGCTGCCTCCCTCTTCGGTGTGCAATCACATACCCATTATTCTCTATCGTCAACAGTCATTGCATTCCTTTCACTGAGCCTTGCAGACAGCGGAACGAATCTGCAGTTTCCGGCCCACTGCGCTAGCGATGTCCTGGGCCGAAGGCCGAACGCCGCGCCGAGACAAAGGCCGAAGCCGACAACGGCTCCGACAAAAGTTGCGCACTTCCGCGGGGCTTCGCCCGCCGTGTCGTAAAGTATTCCTTTGAAACATTCTAGACTTATGTTAGACATAGTTATTTGCATAAGGATAGATTGTTGGAACAATGTAACTCGGTACCAACAATGGCAGCATATTTTATTTTATTATTTCTTGTACCTACTTATTATTCAATATTAAAGACTGTCAATTATTAAACACACTTAGCCTTAAGTTAATTACAACATGTAACATTACAAAATTAATCCTAAATAATGTATATAATATTAATGTATTTGTACCTTGTAACATAATTTCTATATATATATAAAAGAAAGTCGTGTTAGTTACACTATTTTTAACTCAAAAAATTGGTGGGGAGGTAGCTTAGAATCAGGAAAAGGACATAGGATACTTTTTATCCCGAAAACCACCATCTAAACGGATAAAAGGGGAGGATCAAATAGATAGGTGAGGTACTGAAATAAACGATAGGATACTTTTTATTAACAGGGGGATGAAAAAGGGTGGAATAGGGATAAAAAATGACGAGTATCGATATTGGTATCATTTCCGAGGTTTTTGCGTC
Source organism: Glyphodes perspectalis (assembly GCA_951394215.1). Classification (NCBI taxonomy): domain Eukaryota; kingdom Metazoa; phylum Arthropoda; class Insecta; order Lepidoptera; family Crambidae; genus Glyphodes; species Glyphodes perspectalis. The sequence goes on along the minus strand of OX596205.1, from coordinate 14,352,436 downwards.
GTTTATTTTAAAAATGATATCTATTTTTAAATCCGAAATGTTAGAAGTAAAAAATTATCATCCCTTAATGGGGCGGAAAGGGGACGAAATGTCTAAAAATCCATACATTGTCTAAGCTCTCAAAAAACTAAATAAATAAATAGGTAGGTATATGTTTCTTGTATTATTATAAAGAGGAAAGATTAGATTGTTTGTTTGAATTAAATAGGCACCGAAACTACTGGACCAATTTAAAACTGTTTCCCCAATGGAAAGCTACTTCATCAGCGAGTAACATTGGCATATTTTGTCCCTGCATACCCACAGAAACCGGAACTACGCGGGTGAAACTGCGCGGTGATGATAGTTATAATATAATATAATATAATAAATAATAATAATATAATAATATAATATAATAATAATATTCAACGACATCACATACATTGATCTGACTCCGAAGTAAGTAGCTTAAGCACTTGTGTTACGGATATCAGAAACAACAGTGGTATTACAAATATATACTTATATATTGGATATTAACACCCAGACACAGAACAAACACAAGTATTCATCACACGAATGTTTGTCCTGGGTGGGGATCGAACCCACAACTCTTGGCGCATGGGGCAGGGTCACTACCGAATGCGCCATAGAGCTTGTCAAATGTTATAACATAAATGTTCCAGTAAACTTAGAAGTCGACAATTTACTTAAAGATCTCTAAAGTATTTGAGTTTACTTTTGATAACATCCATGTATTTGACAGGCCCGTTGGTCGAATGGTCAGAGATCCTGGCCACGAAACCGAGGGTCGCGAGTTCGAATCCCGATAGGGGCAAATGTTTCGTGTGATGAACGTGGACATTTGTACTCGAGTCATGGATGTTTATAAACATATTTATGTTTATCCGTTCACCTAGTATCCATAGCACAAGCATTAGGTTAGTTTGGAACTAGGGAATTGGTGTGCCAGTCTGGAGAATTTATTTATTTATTATTTATTACCATATAACAGCAAATAAATAATTCATATGTTAGGAGCAAACTTTTTTAATCGTTATCAAATTTTATTCCCGGGCGATCAATTTAGGAAATTAACTTTTCCATACTTATATATTAAGGTAATTCTATAGATTATAACTTGAAGACTATTATATTATTGGGACTTATATCATTACTCAGAAACCAGATCATCAATGAGCAATGCCTGGCGTGCTTAATATTCACATAAAACAAACTTCATAATTACTTCCTCTACTATCAAATTTAATATCCCGCTTGGCCAACTAATATTTGTTCGAGACATACTGCCCCGAATATTTCCAAAATACTTCACCAAGTTAATAAATCAAGATTTAACCCTTAAAAGAAGTTCGGGAACTTATTAAAAATACCCCAAATACCGAAAAGCACTCACTTAGATTAGGAAAAATACATTACCGACTTGGCAAAGTTTTCTGCGCCCACTAAGTATGTTGTTAAAGGGTTTTTAAATTTATTCACCCTTCGATTTTGCGAGTTTCTTACCGAAACTTGAGGAAATTCGAGCGATTAAACCGGCTGGGTGCAAAGTTAAGGGTTGAATTAACATAACGATCGGCGAAATGTGTTGTATCGTCTCGGGAAACTGGATTCTGTCCGCAACTTGCGAATAGTTAGATGTGAGGAAAATTGTTTTAGTATTAGAGGGAGAATATTTGTTACGCTTCTCTTTAAGAATAACATGGTGAAGGGGTTGTGTACAAGATTTGTTAAAATATAGTTTTATATGTGACTAGCTTTTTACGGCATCTTGGCCCGCAAATTTATTAATATATTTAATCTATGTTATCTAGCAGTCTATATATTGTATCCTGTGGTTTTTTGTTGTAGTTCATCAATTAGAAACAAACAAACAACTTATACAAACAAACCTAACATCACGCCCATTACCCGCGAAGGGTTAGACAGAGTCAAAGGGCCAGCAAGAGCCATTAACCACATTCAGGCAAAAAAAAAACTAGGCTGGGTTAGATGGAAAATTTTAAAAAAGTAGTGACAAGTGACTAGCTCGTCGCCTACATAATCATACACCCAAAACCTCATATACCTATCATTAGTCGCCTTTTACGACATGCTAGGCAAGAAACACAGTTAGCACATTATTTTTTAAGTCCCAGACCAACATCGAACAAACAATTTATTTATTATGGAAGTAGCATAAAGACCACTTGGTAAGGAACAATTATGATCAGCCTATCGACATTATTTTTCATATATTTATATACATTATAGTCTTTTCTATACTATTTGATCACATACCTAACCTACTTAAGGTCGACCCAGTCGTGAGCTTTTACAAGCTTTTATATCTGTCACAACCGGCACTTTTCTACACACATCACCCACAGTTCCTATACTTTAACTTTGTAAAATGACCGTCATAACAAAACATAGTGGCGTGTCAACGAAACTCCTCGCAATGTGCTGGAGAGTGCACAAAGAGGTTACAAATCGGGCTTTTAACACACTGGAGAGCGGCCATTGTTTCCGAGAACTCTGATTTATATCGGTTCATTAGATCACATCTTGGGGATGAAGGTGATGAACAGAACAAGTACTTATAGTAAAAGGAGCGAATTATAGAAGATGGTCCGGGTTTAGCGTTGTGTAAGAAATCGTTGGTGTTATTATATTACTGTTTATATTATTATTATGTGGCCTGGCTACGAAACCAAGGGTCGCGGGTTCGAATCCAGCTAGGGCAAATGTTTCGTGTGATGAACTTGGCCATTTGTACTCAAGTCAAATGTTTGTAAACGTATTAAGTTGTCAATCGGTTTGCCTAGTATCTATAGCACACGCATAAGTTTACTTTGGAACTAATTGAAGAATTGGTGTGTCAGTCTGGAGAAATTATTATTTATAATTAATATTTATTTATTAGTGTAACCGGCGGTACATCCTTGTAAAAAAAAATCATCTGTTTTAACGTCGCTATAAATTTTGTTTACCGATATTTTGGGAACAATACTGTTTGTGTGCAAAATTGTCGGCAATTTGTTATAAAAATAAATATTCCTTAATCTTTTCCATCATCTCAAAGGACCTGAGTAAATGTTGTCTTGAGTGGATGATATATCATTAAAAGTTAAAAATTTATTATCCTTTTAAGAGTTCAATATAAAGGCATGGCACTTTGCCACAGCTTCCTCAGAAACCTAGGTCTGTAATTTAATACTATCAACGTTGGCCTCTATTTAACCAAAGTTTGTAGTAGGTAGATACTTAAATTATATCAATAAAAATATCAATTTAATTTTTCAAATAAATTTTATAATAACTATAACAAAAGATCCTAAAGACGAACATATAATCAAATGTAACTAATGAATCCAGATTTTCGGTTTAAACAATTTCAAGCTTTAGAACAACGTATTACCAAATTTTCTCGTGGGACAAGAGTTCTTCTTAAATATACTTTCTTAATCTTATCTATATAGTGACTTGCTAGTTAACAGCAAAAAGACATAACATATAGAGCTCTTACCACTGTATAGGGCATGGGGGCTGGCAAGCCATTGTTTCCCTGCTCTGATTTATACCGGCCCATCAGAGCAGCGACGCGAGAGCAATGCGAGGCGACGGGCAAGTGCAGTCGACCGAGCGGCCTCACCCAGATGTGTATGGAATTATTGCAATTTGATGCAGAGGACACGTGAGCCTTTTGAAAGCATCCAAAACATTAAGGTACTTAAGTAAGTGTGTGTAAATTTTATCATCAGTACAAACATACATAACATCACGCCCATAATCCCTAAGGGGAAGGCAGAGTCAAAGGGGCAGCATGCTCCTTCAACCACATTCAGCCAAAAATAAAGCCGGGCTGGGTTTGATGAAAAATTGTGAAAAAGCTGTGACAAGCGGCTAACCTGTCGCCTACACAATCACACACCCAAAACCCGATATACCATTAGTCGCCTTTATCATCAGATTTCCTTGTTTGGGCTTGCGGGCTATTTGTAAGCGTTTAGGACTTGTAACTGCGGGGTAGGCAAAGAGAACCGAACGCCATATGGCACTATAACCATCCTTACACACCTCACTCGCCTTTTCAACATTCATGATCCTTTTCATACAAGCTCTACGGTTTTATGACTACTAACATCACTATAGGACTTGTAAGTACCTCTTATCATCAAATTTCCTTCCGAGCCTTAAGTCCTATAAGTTCACTTTCGGATTACCGATTTGGCTGTAATATTTGAACGTTTTGACTAACGTTATCCGCAGGTAGAGGAACAACGTTTATTCTTTAGGTCACCTACACATCCCATATATTAAAGCTATACTTTTTTAGCAACCATGCAATTTACTCACAGTTTTATATAAATATTTTGATACAATAAATTTAATTTTGCATATGTTTTATTAATATCGTAATATTCTGCTTCAAATGGTTTTTTTATTCAATCCTATCTTATATAATAGGGCTATAATTGAAAGTATATTTAGTACAAAACCGAGCTGAAATCGTTAAATATCACATTTTGTATTAATAATTGCCTAACTAGCTAGCGAGATATTTTAATTCCGTTTAAAGCTTTGAAAATAAAAGCTCAGTTAGGTTTTTTTTTAATATTTAATGGTACTTCATACGTAGATAAGATAGGTACATTCGTCTGAAAACCCTTTGAACCATTCAATTTAGTTCACTCATTCAAACAGCCCCATCAAGATAAACACCATTCGCCTAAACATGAAAACACTTCTTGCAAATGAACCCTACCACTCGGTGAGAGCAAAAAACTTGCCGCTCGAGTCTTCGGGCGCGTGTTCTTCGCAAGACGGGGCGAAGGGCGAAGGGCGCTTGTCGTAAGTGCCCTCCAATTAGGGCGAGACTCATCTGCGGGTTGACGTTTACCGCACTGTTTCTCTCTTGCAAGTTTTAGTACGGAAATATTGGCGTCCCGTTTTTCAGGTAGGGACATTTTTGTTTTTATGGCAACAATGTAAATCATTATTTTTCCAAATTACAAATTGTCAAGGATTTCAAATCTAATGTCATAAATGTAGACTGAGATGCCATGGCCTCCAGACGTTATTCATTAAGTTAACTTAATTAAACAAACATTTATTGTTGAAACCTAATATATATAATTATGCAATGTGAAATTGGAAGGATGCAGGTGTCGCGGAAGGCCCGTGGAGTCGTGTGTAGAGCGTCTATAAAAAAAGAGTTAGTTATGCATGTCAATATGGTGCTCAGTTCTCTCTGCCTACCCGCTAGGGAACTGGCATGAAATTAGTAGTAAGTTTAAGAAATCATGTACATATGTTATGTATTTCGTTCCTAATATGTTTTTATATAGGTATATTCATACGGATAAGTTATAGTACAACAGTTTAATTTCACAACCCTCAGAGAGATCCGACTAGCAGCCAATTTCCGCCCTTTACCGAAATCAATGGAGAATATTTCCATGCCCATTCTTATTGGGCAATGCTCCTTTGATCACATTCGTACCGCACCGGATATCCTGATCCGCGAGACAGTACAATGATATCGAAGAAATTCGCCATTAGCTATTGTGGGTCCGCAATAAATAAATTATTCAGCTGTAAAAATGATATCAGATAAAGAATTAAGATTTATTATGATTTTATTCTGAATATTGATGACATTAATTGCTCAATTCGGGAATTGCCCATAAGTTTGAAAGGTAAAAAGTAAAATAAGCAGTTAATAGATTCTATCTGCTTGTGATTTTTCTATTTTATGCGCTTGATCATGGTATATGCCCATAAAACTTCAAAAATATGCTTTTTTGGGGCTATCTGATTCTCCTTTGCAAAAGTTTACAATGGCCAAAACATTATCGCTTTATTATAATAACCAGACTAGATAAAGCTATGATCATGGTGCTTCCACTTTAGAGATGAGGAGCGCTATGGGTTACGTAGTAACCACGGACTAGTAAAAAAAGAAGGACTCCACGCTGTCATACTATAGCGTGAAGCTACGTTTATGCATGTGTGAGTGAGATACTTATGAATACCAGATATGGGATATCTGTCATATGGAGCACTTAATTTGCCAATGTGTGACGTAAGTTGCGTGTCACGTGGAGCACCTGAGGAGCTTCAATGTCTAGTTAGTGGCGCGGAATCCTTCTTTTTTTACTAGTCCGTGGTAGTAACTATACATACAGTAATCTGTGGCGTGGGGTTTAGTTGGTACACCTTGGCCACCCACATCTTTGACCAGAGAGGGGGTCTTTTCACTCGAGCGGCGTGACGTTGTGTAAGGCATTCTACACATAAAAAAAAAGATAAAGCTATGATCATTGTCCAGACCTAGGAGCTCAGATTAAAAACAGAACGTTACACCAATAACGAACATAATATATATTCTGGGTCTTTTAAGAAGTATGTACAGGCCACATACGAATTCTCTTTGCTTTCAATCTCATAACTGATAAGAAAATAATAATGTATGTACATAATTGTGCGCATTCTTTTCAATGTAATAAAATACGGATTTTTAAAGGCCCGCCACTTATTGTCCCGTCTTTTCTCCGTAAGAAATCCCCAGGGATAGAAGAACCTTGATATAAAACTTTCCGCACTTCCCGCCAGAACTAGCGGTCGGAAACTGCGCCCGTAAATAAATGATCGAGGATCTGAGAGCCGGCGCCGAGTTGAAGTAATAGACACAAAATTTGAAACACCCACATACACCTTCATCTTTATTAAGGGGTTTCTTTAATAGAACGAATGGAAACTCGTGAAATTCTCGTGGGTGGTCCAAGGCATAAGCTGAGAGCTGAGGCAGGACAGACGTCATACATTTGTTATTCTTAGTTCCATCTGATTAAGTTGAAGATTGAGGGTTGAGGTTAAAAAATCTACCGTTTCTAATGTCAGGTCTTGCCAATTAAATTTTTTTGGACATATTGGTCTAGACTCGTATTTTGTTTTAGGAAACCATTTTTGTTATTAGCCAATTAGATAGGATCGTTTGCCTACTTAGACATCTTATCATAGTCGATTATATATATGATATATATAATTTATATTTTATTCATATCTGAAGAGGAAATGCCTGAAAAGGGTCATTTAGTTATAGTGCAAAACGTATGTCAATTGACATACTCGGAAAAACAGTCACGACTGTTATTTACCATAAGATTTTTGTACTCATCCCACTATAAATGTTTTCAGAAAAAGTAAAAATGCAACCGCCACAACTGTTGCAGCTCTCGACCGCCCCGCTCTCCTCTCATCACTTCCACTATTTCAATATGGAGTAACGTCGGAACGCGGTCTCAATTATTAAACAATGCAATCGTCTGCGCCGGCTCAACCCTAACGTTAATACTTGAACACCCGTATGTGGGTCAGCGCCGTGGGAGCGTGTATAGCATGTCCTGTGCCGCTAACAAATTATTTACTGCGTCTTGACTTGTAGTGTGATTGCGTTATGATATGTTGTGACGTCACCTGAAGATCGAGTTGCTTGTGAGTGGGCTATTGCAATAACAAATTGTATGTCGATAACTAGTAGCTAGCTACTCAAAGGCCTGTCAAAAGAGGTCTAATTGAAGTGTATGGTGATAAAGAGCTCTCGATTGAAAGCCTAGGACAGAGTAGATATAAAAACAAATCATACATTAATCTGACATCAAAGTAACTTAAGCTCTTTAAACAACATTTCATACATCGCGCATCGCGCATCCGTTTCGATTAAGGTTTCGATCATCAATTTGTCTCACCCGTTGGGTTGGTACCGTGTGAGGGGGACTGATGCGCGGTGTAGACCTGGTACCCGCTGAAAACCAGCGTTGTGACCTACCTGACTGTCAGGTGGCTCACGACTTAAGCTGAGCGGGCGCCCTTGTGGCACACCTTATTATTTATTTTGTGTGTTAATTATCTTTCTTTTTGTTACTGTTTTTGTATGCTTTTATCTGTATTCCTTGTGTGTGTGCCAAATAAAGCTTCTGTATTCTATTCTATTCTATAAATTGATCTGATATCGAAGCAAACTCTTACATAAAGACTTCTTTTAATGTCAAGTCGGTAATGCACTTGTGATGCCTTGGAGTGTTGCATTCCATTTGTCTACAGTGATTAGTTACCATTAGGTTGTGTGTTTGTTTGACACTCTTAATTATACTTATTTAAACTTGTATTGTGCAAATCTGAATCAAAGGAGCACAGTTACCTGAGCCGGGACATATACCAACCTTTCATCAACATCATCATCACGCCCATAATCCCCGAAGGGGTAGGCACAGTCAAAGGGGCGGCATGCCCCTTCAACTACATTCAGCCAAAAATAAAGCCGGGCTGGGTTAGATGAAAAATTACGAAAAATCAGTGACAAGCGGCTAACCTGTCGCCTACACAATCACACACCCAAAACCCGATATACCATTAGTCGCCTTTTACGACATGCTAGGCAAGAACCACAGTTGGCAGTTCTTTTTAAGTCCTAGACCAACATGGGACAGTGGGCTGGGTTGGATGGAAAACTGTGAAAAAGGAGTGACAAGTGGCTAGCTCGTCGCCTACTCAGTCACATACCCAAAAGCCCGTAAACCATTAGTCGCCTTTTACGACATGCTAGGCAAGAACCACAGTTGGCACATTCTTTTTTTTTGTCCTAGATCAACATGGGCCAAGTCCCAGACCAACATGGGACAGTCCCAGTTTTCATCAACATATTTTGCTTCTAGAAATAATACTGGCGTTACTAAATGCGTAAGTTTAAAATCGCATGTCTTTTGTTTCGTTACAGTGTGGGAATCGGACCCCTCGCGTTGAAAACTGAGTTTAAACCATTCCGGAGCTCAATAAATATGAAAACTTACTTTACCCGTACATCCATGTGAAAATTCTGTGGAATGTTCGGGAGATCAAAAATACTTCCATCGCAGACGTCTATTTGTTCTATTTGAATATTTCCACATGTCGACATTGCATGATGCACTTTGCGCTCCCGAAGAATGCATCCAATGTATCTTTCACAGTTGGAAATAAAATTCGGCAGCACAATATCCAACGGTTCAAATGCAGCATCTCTCTTTCCTGCATTTATTCAAATTCAATATGAAGGTAGATATTGCAATCTCCTTAGCCCTTATTGTAAAAATTTGTATTAAAACTTATAAAAAGAACGACTCCTGTTGTATTAATTACTGAAGCGGTAGAAACTGAAAGATATCTCAGTAGTAAGGACAGTGCCTCACATGCGTGATTTTTGCATGGATGGTTCTTTCCCTATGACGTAATTCTAAATGTTGATGAATATAACATCTTTATGTTATCTAATGTGCTCGCCGTGGCATTCACCGCTGTATCTGTTACATAGAATCTATCGTGTGTTTTGCAATTTAATTTTATCCGGAGTAAAAAGGAGTCCTACACAATTGGTTGAGTACTATAGACGAGAAGACGAAATAGACACGACACAGAGTTACTACTACTTTATCACAATTTTCTATCAAACCAGACCAATTTGATTTTGGGCCAAATTTGGTTGAAGGGGCTGGCTCCTTTGACTTTTTATACCCCTCGGAAATGAGGGTATTTTGAAATAAAACATCCAAAAGATGGCGTAACTGTGACGTACGGTCTTGTCACCCTCCTCATTGGTAAGTTTTCAGAATAAACTGACATCCTGTCAACAAAGAGCCAATAGTGACAGTGATAAGACCACACGACTCCCGAGTGCCACCTGGTTTTTGTGTTTTAAAAACCTTTATTACAAGCGTGATAATGTGTATGGATGTAGAGTTGCTTTCATATCATCAGTCATCATCGTAAGATGTCCATTACCCTACTAGGCTCATTACAGATCAAATATATACTAAGCTAAACTACTTTCGTTTCAACTCTTACCTATACATTTATCATTCGCATGACGAAGCGGTTGTTCCTCGAAAGGGTTATTTTCCAATCAAATTTCTGCTTGTTGTTTTCCCTGAACATGGCTTCTGCAAAGTTAAAATTAAAGTGCTTTTGCTAGGTTCGCACGTGTCTATTCATTGATTAATAGAAGTTTTTCGTGAGAAATTGGAATTGGGATCATCATCCTCTTGCCCTTCTCCCAGTTCATCTGGGGTCGGCGCAGCATGAATTTGAAATTGGGATAAAAAGGTAAATAATGCGCATTTAAAATAATTGTTTCTCATATTTTTATTATGATGTGCACATTCAACTCAAGTGCAAGTGTTATTTTAAGATGGTTTTTTACGCCCTCTTTGAATTGAGTAAATAAAAAGTGTAAATAAATTACGTGTAATTAAAACAGTTGTTATTAACCAATGATTTTTTTAGTTAGGTACATACAGGCGAAGGAAATTAATAATTGATGCTACTGATTTATCGTTCCTATTTTATTTGTTCAATTTAATGATTCCGAAATTAAAATACATAGGTACATAACATTACTCCCATAATCTCCGAAGGGGTAGGCAGAGTCAAAGGGGCAGCAGGCCCCTTTAACCAAATTCAGCCAAAAATAAAACTGGGCTGGGTTAGATGGAAAATTGTGAAAAAGTAGTGACAAGTTAAATTAAAAACACATTTAGCTGGAAATATTTATTTAATCATAGTTTAGAACCACTACCTTAAACATACTGTTCTTAATTAAATACCATATTTTTCATTTGGTTCACATTTTATATACAACTAATGTTTTAAAAACATACTCTCTATGTAAGTTTTAAGCACTTCGTAATGTAAGAAACTGACTAGAATTAATAACTAATACAAAAGTCGTAAACGGTGTAAAATCTATTATAATTTGTGAATCATTCTGGTAATCAATATACCCTATATACTTAAACTAAGTATACAAAGAATTATCGAGAAATAAATAAATAAAACTGCATTCAAAGCACTTAATTGGGGAAACACCTTCTCTCGACGACAGTAGCACAATCGATTCTAGACATTTCTCTAAAAATTCTCGACAAGTTCACCAACATATTGACATCGTTATTCCTACATAACCAAAGGTTTAATATGTTCTCAGTCGGGGAACATGTGTTCGAGAAATAATAGTAATAAGATGAGATCTTTAACTTCTCCGCCAACAACCTCCAATCGTTACCTTTCGATGTCTGAGAGTCTAATAATTTACAAAGGATGACCCTATCTGATTTAGTCAGCACGTTAGTTTTGTAGTTATTGTCAGCACTAAGATTACTCCTGTACATCGCACTGTTCTTGTAGACGAAGTCATACCGCCCTTCCTTCTTAGACAAAGACGAGTAATTGAAAGGATTCTCTATAATATTCACAGAGTACCCCATCTCAACACTCGAACAGCTGAACCGTTTACAGTTGTAATTTGAATTCAAATCGTTCGTCTTAAGGTTGAAATTGACAGAGTTGGACTGCTTTTGTTTTTGGTAGATTGACAAATTGAGCTCTAAACAATTGATCGAGTCTGTTTGCTGCAGATCGAAGACGCAATGCATTGATCTAGTGCTCATTGCCCACAACTGGGAATACGGCAACTCTTGGTAGTTTCCACCCTGCACTTTCCACCCTACACCGACTTCCCTAAGATTGAAGCACAGATCTGAACAACTTTCTTGAAAGTAAATAGTTTTCGACTCACAGAGCAACGAGCTGCCACACCTCTTCTCCGTCTCCAGACAATCGTAGAACGAATAAGGGGTGTCCGTAAACACGTGAACCTTTAAGCTGTAAAAATTGCCGTCGGCTTTAGATATAAATAAAGCTGCCTTAAACAGCTTGGCGTCGAGGCCGCTGAAACTTCGACCGACTAAAACAAAGTCGCTCAGGAATTCACAGACGAGGTACACTCTTGAAGGGTCGACTTGCGCGAAGATTGGGGTCCCTGGGGTCTCCTGGCCGAGCGTGAGGACCTTTCTCCACTCCCTGGTGTTGATTTCCTCGGGTTTTTGGAGGATTGAGAGGAGCCAACTGGTGTTCTTGAGCGCGCCGCAGTGAGGGAAGGTGAGGACCACCCCTTTGCGGAAGTGGAAGTTTTTGGGCCCACATCGGATGACTGGGCTAAGCTGGGTTTCGCCTGTGGGAGAAATTGGTACATCAGTAAATTTTCACTTCTTTATGACTAATCTGTATTAGTATGAGCCAAGTATGAATTCTGCAGATTTATTTTGAAAAGTTATGCATAATATAATGTTTTACAAAAGTCTTAATAAATCCGGCACACTTCAATTCATTCAAAATGATTAAATCTGATAGTCGTACCATTATTATTATTATAAATAGTTTACTCGACAGACTAGGACAACACTTAATTTTATTGATTAATAAATCGATGAATGAAAAGTCTGTTTTTTGGATATCACGATAAACGTTATTGATCTTGACAAATTTCCAAACTATGCTAAAGAACGAGGTGAAATATTTTTTTCTCAATTAGCTACATAATATTTTTACTTAAAAACTTTATACAACTGGCCTGTATTTAAAAGATTTTGGAACAAACAAATGAAAGTAGGTTAAACCAGTAATTATAAGTCTATCGAATCGACTTACTACTCGTAAGTAGCTAACCATATAATCAAAAGAAGCCTCTAAAAGAATGGCTTCACCCATTTTCCGTCTTGTTCTAGTTCGAAATTTATTTACAGTCCACTCCACTACCTTTATTAAGCGGCACCAGAAGTAGCCTCGTAAACTCCGCAATCTATTGGTTCCTTTTGTCTCTTTTATCTCGGGGATAGCTAAAGCTCAAGGTAAAATTGGCACCCAATTTACCAGGACTGTAGAGACATTCTAACTGCCTTGCTTCCTGTTCCATGTTGGTATGGGACTCGAATAAGAATGTACCAACTGTGTCTTGTATAGAACATCATAAGGACAACGAATGGCGTATTGGATATTTGTAATTGTGGGGCGATAAGCTTGCTACTTAATTTTATCACAATTATCTAATTGAACCTACTCCATTTTTTTTTTTTTGGCTGAATGTGCTTTAAGCCGTTTATTGCTGCTTGGACTCTGCCCACCCCTTCGGGGATTGCAGCATAATAACATGCATGTGCATACATATTTCATACTTCCTTGCTAATATTATAAATGGAAGATACTCTATCAGGAAAATTGATAAATCCCACGGGTCGCGAGATAAAGTCTCTAACCCAACCGTAATTCACGGTACCTGTCGAGTGGAAGCGAATACTTTGTATATTTTATTAAGGTAGGTATTTTAAAAAGTGAAACGCTCAAGGGTGCTCTTAAGCGCCAGCTAAACTAAGTCCCAGCTAGGTACAGACGGCGAGATTTAGGTCGCGTCACTTGATCCTATTTGCGGAGCTGCAGTGTCAAGTTTAGTCCCGGGGTAATTTCGCTCCTCGACGGGGTACTTTTAGAACTAACTTTTGATTCAACATGCTTCAAATAAGCTATAAATATATTTTAAGCTGCTGATACTAAAGGTTAATTTAGGTTGAAATGGTGGTATTGTTATTCAAAATCTTGGTCATAGTTGGGTACAAATATGAAGCATGACCTCTAGAGTGGTTATATGGGCCACAGGGAAAATGTAATGAGATTTTATTTATATTTTTAGTACCTTGTTAAAAACCGCATCAAGTCCAATTTTCATTGGTTCACTAGACTAGACTAGTTATGCAGTGACTCGCAACTTATATACTTTTGATTATATGTTCGAAAAATGAAAACAGCGTGGTGTACCCCTAAACAAAACCTTCAAAGAGCGATGTCGACCCTTATGTGTCAAACGTTACAGTCTGCGACGGCCGCTTACCATCAATACAGCTGCATATTTGTCACTATTGGTGGCATCAAAACTACAGCAAAATTAACACCATATGTAGTCTTACCTTCTTGCAGAGTAGGCCTGTTCCAGTCTTCATCAGCGACTTCAATCGAGAACAGCTCTTCGCCATCAAGCAGGCCATCCGGAACCAGTAGCCCCACGCCACATTTACTCAGGCCCAGCCACCCGCCCTCGCTCGTCAGGATCCTCGATGTGGCCGTCTCCAGCACGGGCCCGAACTTGGAATCGACTGACGCGTTGTTCCGGAGGGAGGGAGACATCTCTACACTCTCGTTGCCGTATGACGACCCAGCTGGAGGAGGGAATGTAAACGGTTTTTGCCGATGTTCTTTTGTTTCTAACTTAATAAATTTAGTATTAGCGCGTTTTTTGATGCTAATAAAAGACATTAATATAGTTATATACACTACTAGCTGTTTGCTAATGCAGGCGCTTGAGTATGAAACATGTTGCGTTGACTAAAAATTTGCCAAAACATTATATGACTATATTAGGCTATGCAACATTAATACTGCTTGTAATGCTTTTGCTTGTAATGTCAATATTTGACAGTTTGTGCAATATGTGAATGTCATAAAACTTATTATTATCATTTCTTTTTTAATTAGCATGAAACTGGTGTACCTTGCGGTATCGCATATAATTTATCATGAAAAAATGTAAACCACACATATTGGGTATTAAATAGTATTCTCAATAAATGCGATTTCAAACTAATACAAGAAATATATTCTCCTTCTCTTCAATTATTTTCCTAAACATAAAATCCTCTGGTATAAACCAGTATCGACACTTGGCCTTACAACTCCATTATAAGCACCACCAACATCAACAAGCAATAACCGTGAAAGCAAAAGCAGAATTAGAAGCAAAAGCAGAAGCACTCACAGCTCAAAAAGCAGCTAGAGTCAGACCGGTCGGAGGCGGGCGCGGGCAGCCCCGGCGCGCCCCGCCCGGGCCGCGCCTCGCGCTCGTGGTCTATCGGCGACATATAGCTGCAAAGAATACTGTCTTAATCCTGCGGCATCTAATACCCTGTTAAAATAATGACATATATATGTCCCAGGCAATTTGTATGATTCGGCATTTTACAAACGGCGTCGTCCGTTTAAAAACGCTCGCTGTTTTGAAATATGCCGAAGGCAAAATGTATATTGTGGTCATTATATAGTATGCCGCAAGTGTTTAGTTTAGGTAGTAGTTAATATAATAGGTACGACGACGAGCGAAGCGAGGAGGAGTGTTAGGTACAACTACGACCCTACGGCCGAAATCTAAGAAGAATAATCAATGTCGAAATTATAACAACTGATTGAATGAGTCGCCAATTTGCCTTCGGCATATTTTATAACAGCGAGCGTTTTTAAACGGACGACGCTGTTTGTAAAATGCCGAATCATACAAATTGCCTGCGATATATACATACACTAGCTGTTGCTGCGGTTTCACTCGCGTTTATGGTTTATGTTATATATAAACTAATAGCCTTACTCGATAAATTAACTATACAATACAAAAATATTTTTACAATTCGGAATGAAATTGACTAAACAGACATACAATGAGAAAGTGGAAGGATGTAGGAGCCGCGGAAGGCCCAGGCTTACCTACCATGACAAGATTGGTCGTGTATTAACAGAAGGTGATTTTAGGAGTCATAAAAACCGTAGAGCTTGTATGAAATGGATAATTAATGTTGATAAGGCGAGTGAGGTGTGTAAGGATCGTGCCATATGGCGTTCGGTTCTCTCTGCTTTACCCGCTAGGGAAGTGGCGTGAAGTTTAGATAGTTAGTTTGGATTGAGATTATCGCGTTCAACCAAACAAACTCTTCAGCTTTATATATTAGTATAGATATAAATAATTACTCCTACTGAAATTTAAATATTGGCTAATCCTCGTTCAGATTGGCCGCCGTGACCGATACCGGTTAAGAGGACATTAATTAAGAATAATAACAAACGAAATACCGCATTAGTCGTCTATGCTAGGCAAGAAACACGGGGCAGATTAACCTAAAGACAATTAGTTTCGACTCTAAATTTTCTATGGGAAAATAGCGATATTTAAAGGATGGTACTTAAGAGCTAGGCAAGCTTAGGGGTGAGAGTTTCCCGCTCCCTCGCCAGTCCGGTAGGCAGTAAAGGCCGCATTCGGTCAAATACTGAGGTCTTCTCAAAAAAAAAGCTAGGCAAGAAAGGGCGACTGGTGGTGTATGGGGTTTTAGGCATGTGATTGTGTAGGCGACAAGCTAGCCACTTCTCGCTACTTTTTCACAGTTTTCCATCCAACCCGGCCCAGTTTTGTTTTTGACTGGATGTGGTTAAAGGCCTGCTGCCCCTTTTTTTTAAATAAGAGGTAAATTTAAAAGTTCGAATGGTTTAGTATACAATTTATGGTTGTTACTTGTTGTTGTTTTTGAATCCTGCTATTGGATACAGGATACTTGCTGCCCCTTTGACTCTGCCTACCCCTTTGGGGATTGTGGGCGTGTGTTATGTGTGTGTGTGTTACTTAAGAGTTGACTTAAGTATCAGGGTGAACGCATAGGATGGCTAGAGTAACTAATTCATGTTGTGCCTGTTTTATTCGTTTGTGTGTCGAAATACAATCTACACTAAATGATTTTTTTTTTAACTAAATATTGATTTAGTTAGTATGAAAATAAAGCGTCCTTGCTTTTATTGCAGTGCCCTTACAGGGTCTATAATGTACTTTATTAATAACCGCCAACACCTTGTAAACATTATGGAAGCAATAAATTATTGACTATTAAATATGAAACGGAAATTGTTCAATTTAATACAAGACAACAGTTAACTGTTAACTAACCAGAACTTCTCAAAACATTGAAAATTTCATGCTGCAAGAAAAGAAAAGTCCAGGAGGTTACGTATTCATAATTCAAAGTGCATTTAAATAATTTAAAACGCGTACGCCATAATGTATAACGCTGAAATAACAACTTGCGGTACAGCGTGTTCTAAAGAAAATACATAAATTTTAATACAGATAATATGTCCGTGGAAGAAACTTTATGTTCCCCGTAGAAGGCGTGTGTGGGTACTTGTGTGTCGGACATGTTGTAGGGGTGGCGATTTAACGCCGATGAATCGCAGAACAGATTCTAGTCGGTAAAATTCGATGATTTCGTTGTTATGATCATCTAGCTGACAATCAAAAAATTTACTAGATATGCAATATTTTTTAGATTTGAGGGTGACATTTTTGATTACCTCCTAAAAAGAGTTGTTAAATGACTTAATTCATAGATATTCATTAAACAAAACTTCTGGAATTCGATCTTATTGTGAATGGTTTATTTATTCTTTAAATCGATTCGAAGAACAATTATATTAAGCCGAAATGCCACCCCTAACATGTTTCGCCCGAGGTTACGTTTCCACGCACGTACGAAGCAATATTTAAATCGTCACATAAATTCACAGATATGTATGTAAAGTTATAGTTTGAAACATTTGGTGGTTATTTGAATACACTCACTTAGTTTAGTTAAAAAAGGTTTATTTGCTTGCGTACACAAATAATTAACTTGATTTTAATAAAGTAAAACAGCTAACTACAACTTAATATTCAGGCAGACTACATTCACAAAACAAATGGTCTATCTCTAAGCCGTGCTTCTTTAAGTAATGTAGCATCTTTAAAAAAGACAGTTAGAAAAATCGCAATAGTTTCTCCTTTACTTGAAAATACACTATTTGATCTCAAGTCACACCTACTCGCTCGTCCCGGAAAATGTAATGAGAAAATACACCGGAAAGAATTTTCAATTTAGAAAGAAGACATTCAATCTTAATTGTGTCTCGTTTCTTAAAAATGTCACGTGTAAAGTCTGTTTGCCTTCAGTGTGGTCTCCGTGTGCACCATAACTAACTGATAACTCGTCCAGACCCATTAGCTAATTGTGGTCTAACAAGTGGTCTTTTTACTTTGTTAAGTCTGCAAATGACTGACTTTTACTCTACCGTGTTCCGGCAGAAATATATAGTCAATGTTTGTTTTTTCGAAGCAAGAAACATTTAAAAGGCAAGCTCTATTTGAATATTTAAATGAAGAATGTTCTTGATCACTAGAAAAGATAACTTGTCAATGATGCTGTTTAAAATTAACATCGTGTGAAACGAATTGAGTATGAGAAATAATAGAAGACTTAGAAAAATGTAATGATCAAACTTATTAATATATAAATTGTAGGTACCTGCAATGCAATGCAAAACACAAATTTATTTGTAAAATAATTCAATTTCTTTCAAATTTATTCTATACTATACTAATATTATAAAGAGGAAAGATTTGTATTTTTGTATATCTCAAAAACTACTAGACCGATAAAAAAAATCTTTCACTAATACACACCTACTTTATCAAGGAGTAACATAGGCTATATTTTATCCTCATATTCCCACGGGAACGGGAACTACGCGGGTGAAACCGCGGGGCGCTGCTAGATATACAATAGATGGAGAAAAATTACATGTATAATTAGGTCTGATTTTAATTTACCTAAAATTAAAAAATTGAGCTTTGGAGTACCTGCATCGATTCAGAGTTGGAAAGAAAATAAATTATTGCTTTTCCTTTAATTTATCCAAAAACAAAATTGATTGGTTTGAGGTTCAAGAAGCTCATAGCTTCTTCGGGGCTGGTATGTATGTATGTATGTTAGGGTGTCCCAAAAAAATTAAAGTAGTTTTTTTTTTACGCATACCCTCTAATTTTTTTACTTTTAACTCAAAACATTTATAAATAAAATTTTAAGAAGGTAGGACCACGGTAACCCGTGCCGACTTACAATTATATATGTCAGTACTTGCTCTCTAAGGCTGACGCGACCTAACGTGTCGGTGTGCTTGTGATTACTTGTTAGTTGGATGAAGAACACGCATTGTTTTCAATCAGTTAACGTGTCAGTGGAATTACGCAATTCTAAAAGGAGTATATTTTTAATAGGTGACGTAAAACATCAAATAACGGGTTCAAAACTTCCGTCTAATGGACAAGTTCTAGCAGTTTTATTTTCCAATATCCGTGAAGTGAATTTAACTGTCGATGAAAGCGCGATTCTCACTATTTGCGAGTGTATTATCTATTGGGAAAGGGCGCGTATTCCTACTAAATCTGTGCCTAATAGTGTGAAGAAACTTGCAAACTTATATTAAGTTTGGAGGGACTTGCAAAAAAATGTACAAAAGACACAAGGTGTATTTAAGCAGCGCCGTCAAGACTTTATCAACAATTTAGATACTTTGTTTGATATTGCACACGCCGATGCTCTTCAATTAATAAAAATAAATATAGAGAAAAAAAATAAAATCTGACCTCCAGGTGCCATGCACCAAGCTCGAAGGATGGCGAGAGCAATTTATTCCCTGAAAAATTCCGTGAAAACTTAGTACTCAATTCAAGATCACAAGCAAAGATAAGGCGGCATTTATTGACGTTTGCTTGTTCATTGTAACATCCTACATTAAACAATGGCTTCAATGCACTTCAGCAATAAAAGCACCCTACCAAGATTTGTGCTTTTTGAAATTAATGACGTCTTACGAGAAAACTGATATAACGATCTCAAAAGCAGCCTTGCAGAAGATAACTCAGCATTTGTGGTATTTAACTGACGAAGTTTCTATATTTTGACGATGACAGTTCATCGTCAAACAGTGAAATTAAAGTTAAAATGATTGATAATTAAACCAAAGAGGAAATAACTCATGGAAAACGATACATCCCATCAAAAGAAGAACTTTGCGGTTTATTGTATGGTAAGTATATTAAATAACATTGGCATTAAAAGGTTTAAAAGTTTTCCGTAAAAGTATATTTTTATTTTTGTTTCAGAAAAAAACGTCTCTGACTTCATTAAAAAGCAAGTCCTTATTCAATCGCCTTAAAATTGAAGACACATTTCTACGTGAATGTCCTTCTTTGTGGTCAAATAATACTTCGTTACAAGAAGCTAGAAAGAAAATTTCAGCACTGAGGGTAGTAAACGATGTAGCCGAAAGACCGGTTAAGTTGATGCAAGACTTTCATGAATTAATCGCAGTTGAGGAGGAACAAAAACAATTTTTATTACGTTGTATACAAGAACACCGAAATCTTAACCGAAAAATTTATCCTGACTGTAAAAAAACTAACGATAAAAAGGAAATTTAAACAATAATATTATTTTTTAATGTACATGAGTAAAATATATACTATTCGGGTGTATTGGAATTTTAATTAAGTAATAAAAATTTAATTATTAATTCCTCCTATAGTAAGTCAGTACAAATTATTATGTCAAAAGTTTGGCATCAAGTCGGCACGGGTTATCATTGTCCAATCGCTATAATTTTTATTATTTAAGTCAATGAGGTCAAATGGAATAAAAATAGAGGGTATGCGTATTTGATTTCGCGAAAAAAAATTTTTTCCTTATGTCTTGGGACACCCTAATGTATGTACTTTACTTAACTCACCTGTTAGCCAGCTGGGGCACTTCATACAAATGTTCGTTCCTCGTGTTGGGTGTGCTCGTCTGTCTGTGCGTCCTCCGCGAGTCCATCGTGTGGAACTCCTCGTGGATCGTCAAGTCCGGCTGGTTGGTTAGAGTCCGTTTTATCACGCTACCGAAGTAGTTTGTACCTGATTTGGTCACAAAACAGATATTTAAAAAAATTGCAAATTACCGTAATTTTTCTAAAGCGTTATAAAAAAAAAATTGTGTTAAATATTTTCGCAGAGTGCATTATTCTATTTATATGTGAGTAAATTTACTGAATTATCCGTAGCAGTTTCTAACAAACTGAAACTAATATTTTTATCAAAAGAAATTCTCAAATTAGAAATGATTTGGAATATAAAAAATCTTATGCTAAACAGTTTAAAGCTAATGAACTGCCAAATTAAACACAAAAATAAATCAATCATTAGAATTTATAACACTATTAAAATATCACCTGAAGGCGGTTTCACATAGGGAGAATTTTCAGTCATCTTTAATTTCATATATTTAATTCCCAATATAACAACAACAACAAATATTAGGAAAGCAATTGACAACGCTATTAGGAGGGGCCAATACGATGATCCTGCAACAAAAGAGATTAATGAGGCACGCGATAAGGAAAACAACTACTTTGGCGGAAATCAAATCAGTATTAAGAGTAGCTCTGATGTCTAACTTACTTGTATTTTTCAATACATAGGTTTTATCCATTTGTAAATAAATATCCAGTAATATGAGGAATCCATTAAAATTCTGGATGAAAATGTTGCTATTATCAAATCGTATAATCTTAAATAAAACATTGTAAATAAAATTCTAAAATTGAAATTGTAATGCACATTCAAAGCACATCAGAACCTTTACTAATACGTAAACTTAATAAAAGCTTTAACTGAGCAAGAATTTACAGATATAGAAGATAAAAATACACAAAAAAGGATCTAGATATCTATGCGATAATCAAGCTAAACTTAATCAACTTTAACTTTCCGGGATGAAAAGTAGCCTATATGTTATTCCAGATTATAATCTATCTCAGTGCCAAATTTCATCCATATCCCTTTAGCAGTTTTTGCGTAAAGACGTAACAAACATACACACACACTCACAAACTTTCTTTATAATATTAGTGTGATGACAAAGAACTTACCATCATTGATGAGAGCGGACTTAGAAGTCCTTACGCAGACAGGGCACTGTGCAACCTGGTAGTCAGTCCCAGTGCACGGTTTCCTAATGCTACTAAGGCATCGTCTCCTCCTGGTCTTGAGGCAGTCGGTGTCGCATTCCGACCACTCTGACCATTGGGACCATCGGTCTGCGAAGAAGAGCTTGTGTTAACATCATTATTATATGCAATGGCATCTATGAATCTAAAGTTAAGTTATTAAAGTGCTAGATTTGATGTTTTTTTTGTACGAAGACTATTTGATGCTTCTTTTTGCGTGCTAAATAAATAAATTTCTTGATTTTTTTTTTCAAATTATTTAGCAGTTGAAAACACATTTTTCTGTACATGTCCAAAACATTTCTTTTTCTGTGCGTCTAGTAAGGAATACGCACGCTACTTATTAAAAGATCAATTATAGTTATTTTCTATAATAATGACTTAAATAAAAAATATCTTCTGTCAGAAACTTTTAGCAACAGTAAATTTTTAGGTTAAAGTTATTGTAAAATTGTATTACCTAACAATATATCAGTGGATTCATCGGCCAACCCATCTATACCATCGACATACATATCTGGAAAAAAGTCTATTATTAGATAGAAAAACGCTTCATTCAATGAATTTCTTAACTCTGTTCGATATAAAGCTAAATATTGTCAATTATCGATGCATTCCTATAAAAAAATGTGCATCTTCAATTTATTTATAACGGCAAAAGTTATTATTTTATTTTCAATAAAATATTTATATTTTCTTTTTACTCGACTCGATTACTTAGCTTACGTACACATAATACAATAAAAAATTGTACTTATAGTTCTGAAACATTAATTTTTTAGTTTTCAATGTGTATTTCAAGATGTATGGAAACTAACAAATTAATGTAAATATTATATATAATGTCCTCCTAACCGATATCGGTCACGGCGGCCAATCTCAACGAGCATTAGCTAACTACGCAGGAGATATTATAGTGCACACAAGTGTGTGCGCAAACACAGGTGCACTCTCTGTTCCTTCACTCTCATAGTCCGGTGAGACGGCAATTCGACATGACCAGAGAGAGGTCTAACGCAGGACCAACGGTAAGCCGTCGGAAAGCACGTTAAGACGTGCTTCCCAAGGCACGGGGGTGATTGAACCGCCAACGCCGACTCTGGACTATTACTGAGTAATTTTAAAATATTGAAATAGCCAGCCACAAATTTAAGCCCGACCCGGGAATTGAACCCGGGATCTCTTAATCCTTAGGCGGCGCGGGCTACCACTAGACCAACGAGGCAGTCAAGTATTATAAGTGCATTATAAACGAACATAATTTTTAAAACTAATATTTTGTATAAAAACGTGAGATAACGTACATTAGTTCTTTAAATAAGTACTTAAATATTTTACCAGAAAGTGCCTATACACCTCTTAATTAGAAAATTAAAAAAAAACGCTGACCCAGACCACTTAAGGACGCCTTCATACCTTCTACGGTACCAAGTACTAACCTAAATCACAATCCAAACAGTCCTTAGTCTTCTGCACCTCCTGCCCACTACACGGCATCCCCCCATGTAGGGGAGGCGGCGCAGTACACGACCTCGCCCTCCTCCGCCCTCCACGCCTCTCTCTCCCTTCCTGGCTGATGCAATAGCAGTCACTCCAGCCTGACCATGTCGTCCAGCCCCCGTTTACTGAAGGGACAATATACATACAATCTCCGAAGAGGTAAGAAAGGCCAAGAAGTATTAAGCTACTTTAACCTCATTAGCCAGAAATAACACTAAGTTGGATTATATGGAAAACTCTAAAAAAGTAATGAAAAATAGCTAGCTTGTCGCCTATACAATCACATACCTAATATCTAATATACCATACGTCTCCTTTTACGATAATGCTAGACAAGGACTACGATTGTCATATCATTTCTATGTCCCAGACTAATATGGATCAGATTTGAAGTCCCATATAATCATAATGTTGAATGTCTCCTAAATGTAATGATAGATAATGGTAAATAATAATTTTCTTCAAATATTTACACCTCACAGCTAACGATACGCGCTTCACATAACACACACATAGTGAAATATTACGTTGATCTTAATAATACCATTTGAGGTAGGTATACAAGTTTGTGATTGTGACTCGACCTATCGCTACTATATTATACTATTGGAATATTAATAGAAAATCGATTGATTTTTACTGACCAAAACACAAAGACACCTAATACCTTAACAAAAGGCCTAACTAACCAAATTATGTACTTTCTCGAAGAATAAAAGTTAGTGATAAATGATACTTAAATTTTTCCTAGATATTGTAGGAAAAAAATATTATTTAGATTGCTTTTCCCTCTTTTGGGCTTTATAATGAATATGAGATAGCAGGGACAATTCTACTTATCAAGACATAATGAAAAACATAATATTAAGTCAAGGTCTTTTTAAATTTAAAATATAATGGCTCCATATTGGTCTGGGACTGAAAAATATTGCACCACTGTGTTCGTCTTTTAATGTTATAGTTATATCGTACAAAGCGACTAATAGTTTAAAAGATGTTAAGTCTGCGATTTTTCAGGCAACGAGACAGCTGTTACTTTTTCAAAATTTTCCAACGCAATTTTATTTTTGACTATAAGACTTTTCAATTCGAATTGCTATGAAATACTTATAAATCAATTGTAGACTTGGAGAGTTATTCTGAAACGAACATTAACTTACCGATAACTTTTAGCTGAGCGGGATCAGAAATCCTTTTGCCAGCCAAATTTTCTGCAACGCATGTGTAGTTCGCCATATCCTAGATAAGACTATTGATTATTTACTTTTAATTGTGATATTTGAAATAACGATTTACAAGGTATTGTATGAAACAAAACTAAATTTCTCAGAGCTATGGTATATAAACTTTCTTCATTTTCTAAATGTAGGTGTATCTACTAAAACAGTAACGTATTTAATCATCTAGCAATAATATATATTTCGATTGGCAAGGTGGAAAAAAGGATGTACAAGTTTTTTTTTTAATATTCTTAGCATTCAAAATTAAGTGAACCTCTATGAGTACTTTCGTCGCACATCATACGAGGCATTATCATACGGTGTGTATTATTTCAAAAATAATTTTGGAAATAATCTTATTAAACAAGTTTTATCAGTTAAATCTAGCTTTGATCAACACGTTTTTTTATACTACAAACGTAGCATGCATGTGTGGTAAGCCTAATTAATGCTTAGTTGCTGACTGGCTCGATGGTGCATTTGATAGTGACCCTACCCTATGCGCCAAGAGTTATGGGTTCGATCCCCACCCAGAACAAACATTCGTGTGATGAATACTTGTGTTTGTTCTGTGTCTGGGTGTATCTAATATTTTAATTATATATATTTTTTAATACCACTGTCGTTTCTGATATCCGTAACACAAGTGCTTAAGCTACTTACCTCGGAGTCAGAGCAATGTATGTCATGTAGTCTATTTATTTATTTATTTATTTAGAGGATACCGTAGTCTATGCCGTGTCCGAATACTCCGAATCCACTTACCAACAGAGACACCTGCTTTATGACCAAGTGTCCTTCCTTGCTCAGTTGGACATTATCGTCTGCCACAACGGGAGCACCATTCTTGAGCCAATACAGCTGAGCGAAGGGCGCCGCAGGAGGCGGCTCGCATCGAAATGTAGCTGACGAGTATTGCTTCACTAGCTGGGTTTGTGGCGCTACTGGGAAGTGCTTCTTTATATCTGTTGAATGGAGATCGGTTAACACAATACATATTGATGACTAGTTGTATAACATAACCTAATTGACAGTAAAATAGTCTAGTTTTTCGTATAATCTCGCGTTTACTCCGTATTGCAACGGTCCAGTTGTGACTCAAGACCTTTGAAATGAGGCCGAAACTAGTGTTGCCGATCGATAGTCGACTATCGATGATTACTCGTTAGCCTATCGATAGCCAACCAATCGTGAGACTATCGATCGGTCTATCGATAGTATTGATACTATTGATAGCACTGAACCAGGCAATACTATCGATACTATCGATAGTATTGTAGTTCGTTAATAACAAACTAAAGCATCGATAGTCCAAAACAATCGATAGTATCGATACTATCGATAGGCCTATCGATTTTATCGATACTATCGATAGGCCTATCGATTGTATCGATACTATCGATAGGCCTATCGATAGAGTACATGATTTTCGATTTAAACTATCGATAGTTTTAATATTGAGAGTTCGGCAACACTAGCCGAAACTTCAAGCTGTAAGTATTCATGTACTGTATTGCATCGCATTTAGTACTATTAGTATTATTTCTAGTGATAATGCAACGCGAAAGCTTTAAATGACCTATTACGTTTCAAAGATAAATCCACAGACTCACTTACAAGCTAGCTCAACGGTGGCTGGCTGGCTCCTGATGTGTCCTCTGCTTGTCCAGGCGAAGCAAGAACACTGAAACTTCTCGCTGCCGAAGTACTCCTCGACGTTCTCCCGGGACACCTCGTATTCGGCCTCTATTATCCGCACTCCCGTTTGAGGGTCAACGAACTCGAAGTTAGCGGGCTGCGTTTTAAGGCCGTTGCATTTGAAATATACCTACAGAATTTCTTATATTCAGAATTTGTTATATATAATACTCGTTTATGTACAACTTTGAACATTTGGTTCTTAAGACAGCGCGTGATTGGTGAAAAAATACGAGATCAAAAAATATTTTTTCTTTCTTGTATGACAAATTAAGTGCATTATTCGCGTTTTAGGTGCGCATGCTATGTAAATTAGTAAATATAGGGCAAATTCTAAATAATCATATTGGAAAAAAATTAAGAAAGTACCTTACCCAAAATAAATTACAATTTAATTTATTAACATATATCACCATACTTTTTTTTGGATTTACAGTGATTTTATTTAGATTGAGCGACATTTCAATCAAGAACCATACAAACATTTCTTGTATTTTGAAAGAGTAGCTTCACACGGTTTTATAAATAAAACGGTCACTGGGTGACTGAACAATATTTTTGCTGCCATTTTTATTTAAGGAGAGAATTTATTTTATTATTATTTACCTATACTTTATATATAGGGGATGACTTGAAGTTGACATTATCATAGCAATATACGAGTACACCTACCTAAGAATTTATATAAATAATTAATTAAAAACATTTAATTTTATGTTTCTTACGCATAAACGAAATTACGAACAATAGCGTCAGAATTACACTCGATAATTCAATATTATTTGTTACTAATACAATTAAACCCGTATAGTAGATATAAAGGTACCAATGTAATACTAGTCTGGGCGCCCAGCAACCTTTTGAATGAAGAGGTATATTTATTTACGACTTATAAGTCGTAAATAAATATACCTATGTATAGAGATAATGAACTCCTTAAGTATATAGCCCAATATATTTTAATTCAGCTATAAAATTTTGCCATTACATTTTTCATCGACCAATTAAAGTTTAAAAAAACGAAAAAGTTTCTAGTAAAAATCGACTTCAAAAAGTAAAAAAAGGACTAATAAAATGTATGAACTTCATACAATCGAATAAACTTTTTTCCAATCGATTATGAAGAAAATTGTAGTCATGCCTTCGATATTGAGACTACAAACTTAACATTTTAGGTTAATGTGCTTTTAAAGTTCAATCGAATGATTTACTACTTTAAACGGGAAGCATTTCATTCTCCATATGTACACATTCCAATAAGGCGACTTTCTCTACAAAATCAACCTGTCGCAAGATTTATTACCCCATTACACATGAGTTACAATCCCATCGGAACTTTGTAAACCGCCCCAAAAGTATTAGACGAACTAACAAAGTTACTTACTTCCAACGCATTCGCGGCTCGACATTTCAACGTGGCTGGTTTATTTTTAACAACATAAGTGTTCTCCGGCTCTAGCAGGAATATAGGCAGATTATCCGTCGCTGTATGAAGAGGTATCTTGTCATCTATGGGCAGTACTTCTTGGTGAATATCAGTTCTTGTTGTAACTAAGTCTGGTGAATCTTTGTAATTGGACTCTTTGGCGTCGTAGTAATCTAAGTATGTGGTCTCATCTTCACCGTCTTCTTCTTCGATTTCCTCATTACTAGGGAATACAGGCAGCAAGTAATCATTCGCGTCATTTTTATGATGATTTACGAGAAACTCTAATGGTTTGTGATCGTAATCCTTTGTTTCTGATTCTGTGCTATCATCTTTGCGTGTTGCACCTACAAATAATGTTGAGCTAGAGATATTTTTACAAGTACGTAGGTATAAAGCAATTTTTTAAATTGTGATTCTACTTGGTTTAAAGTCATAAAAAATAGGAATATGTGGGCACTGGTTGTCGTTTTTAATTACCAGTATTTCAATATATTTTACTTTTATTTATTCAATGCCCAGTTAAATATCAACCTGATATAAAATAATAAAAAAAAATTACATATACAATTCTTGTATCGTCTTGTATTGCATTCTTTAACTCTAACTTAAATCCAAAATATGCCATAAAAAAAAAATAGTACGATTATAATTTCTATATAGGTATATATCGTATCCATATACGATACTCCTATTCTGAAACTCTGTCGCAATATAAAAATCCAGCTGTTTGTGATAATAGTCATGATATAAATAATCTTACCAAAAATCCCATAAAGTATAAAACCTTTCAAATAAAGTCAGACAGAAACGATACTCTTGTCACCAACTTGATGATCCTTTAACAAATTACATATCACATTAAAACTTACCTTTCACAGCACTGTCCCCTTTTATCTGAAATGCCAGCTGCAACTGTATCAGAAAGAAGAAACTCCAAAAATTCACTTCCATTTATAACTTTTTCCAATAAGTTTAGATTATCAACAATCGCCTCGCCATCATCTTGTTCCATTACTGCATTCACTTTAACATTTACAAAAACTGTTTCTTCACTAAATCCAGAATTCACAACATAAAAGTTTTCATTGTCCGAAATTACTCCGTCATAATTTCACAGCCACGAAATATTTTGCGATCACGAATCGTATTCGGAGTCGTAAAAGTTTCGTAGTTCAAAATGAACGCGAGGACGGGTGCGACCCCTTCGGCGGATCGTACCCAACTGGGAATTAGGGGATGAATGAAAAGGTCTCAACGACAGCCGCACACTGCGCATGACAGAAACTTGTTCAGCAACTTTTGTGATATTTCAAGAGAAAACTTTTGAGTGCTGAAAAACATTACGGCAACATTTTTTCTGCATTTAAAATTATCTCAAAACTTATTTATGTCTTTACACGGCTAGCACCGATCGTATGAGGACGTATGTAGTATTATGTCGCGTTTACAAATATATTGGATTTTTTTAGTAATTGTCGCTATAATTCTAAATAACATTATGATAACACACGTTTCAAAATGAGTGGTTATTATTTTGACAAAGTATAATTTTGGTCGTATAATTTTTAAAGGGCACATTAAACACGATTATGCTGTTGCTGCAGGTAGATGTGCGTTTAACATTTATATAAATGAAAAATTTTGTTACATACTGCAGTGTAAATTAGCCTTTTATTTTATTAATTTTCAAATAAAAATATGTTAATCATGTGTTATTTACTAGTTAGTAAAAAGAGTCTGGTAACATAAATAACACTTAATTAACATATTTTTTATAGTTACTAAGTACATAAATATCTTGCAGTTGATGTTGGGATATCGAAGAAGTCAATATTTTCTTTATCAGATCTTATATGTTAAGACATGATGAGACCTACTTACAAAGCCTATTAGGAATATATAAACTGCAATAAAAAAAAATAAGTAAAGTTATCGCAGTCGTAATAATATATTTAATAGTTTGTCAGTAGCTTTTCCTCTCAGACTCTATTAGCTTCCAAACAAATGTTATAACAATTTTTTTTTATGCTATGGTGGTTTAGGCATGAAACCGTAACAAATCGTATCTACAATATTAACAAGGATATAGTAGAGAGTAATTATTATTTTTTAATACACACCCCACTCATCATCATCCTCTTGCCCTTCTCCCAGTTCATCTGGAGTCGGCGCAGCATGTCTTCCTCTTCCATACGTCCTGGTCAGCCGTCATCCAGCTATCCACTCCCGTTTCACTCATATCATCTTTCACACAATCCATCCATCTCTTATTTGGCCTTCCTCTTCCTCTGCATCCACTAACATTCATACTCATCACTCTCTTTGTCACACACACTTTTAATACACACCCCACTGGATTTTAGAAAAACAAATCAGTCGAATTGAGAACCTCCTCCTTTCTTTTGAAGTCGGTTAAAAACCATATAAACTACTAATATTACTGCTAACCTATTCCATCGTGCCAATTGATCAAAGGCATTTTAGGTCAAGATGACTTTGGTAGGTTAAGAAAATACCCTCTTTAACGGTAATAAATTCGTAAATTGAATTATTCCGGCCTCAAAGTTCCGTGGAAGCCTACCCGGAGAGAACTTCTCAGGCCTACTTAAGCCTGGTAAAATATTAACGCCAGAAAGTTTTACAGATGGCCATAATTTTAAGACTCTTTACTGAAATCTTAATTAATATAAATTATTAGTTGTTAACGTAAAAATACGTTAGAAGGGAATATTAAATCCGTTTTGCAGTTCACTTTTTGACATTTACGCTGATCAAAAGTTGTTACATTTAGCTTGTTATTCTGGAATATCTAAATTCTGTAATATTTAAATCCTTTTGTATGAATCTCATCACCGCTAGGAGCATTGTATTCTATTCATATGGACCACGGATCAAGCCTTGTGGATAGTGATGGACCAAGAGGAACTCATCACTTAGTAAATGATCATATATTCATAGCGAATCTAGTGTACACATTAAAAAGAATGCCATATTAATAGGTTCCCTGGTTTAAGCTTTTTTTGTGGTAACACATCCATATTTATTTGAATATCTAGGTCTGAATGCATATTTATCTGAACGTCTAGACATTCCCAATGTTTTTATATAGCAAATCGTTTTACAAGTCGTTTTTCGGAACGTGTTTGTAAATGCTGAATTGTAGCTCTAAAATTAAAATGAGCTCCAAGAAATAAAGAAATTTAGACCCTTTATAAATGTATATTAACTATAATATATTTATGAGGAAAATTAATCATTTATATTTAGTTTCCATTTCTTGACTAAGACAAGGTCTCTCGGGCCCGAGCCTGCCCTGAGACATCGCTAATAGCCGTGAAGGCCTTCCTATAAAATTATAGTTAGGTAGTAGTCGAGTCGGACAAAATATAGGTAACAATTTATTAATAGGAAGGTGAAAAAACTCAGTTCATATTTATTAGTTTGTTTTATTAACAATATTCTCTACGGTGGTTCTACTGGTGTGTAAATATACCCGCAAACAACTGTTCTTTACCCACTTTCACAAAATACAAAAATGGTCGATTGACGAGCATCACAGGCGGTAGATGCACTGGCAATATTTCGAATTCTGTAATAAAAAACAATAATAAAACAATCCGTCCCATGTTGGTCTGGGACATAAAAATAATGCGCAAACCGTACGATCTGTTTAATTTAATAAAATTATGGATTTTTACGCATTATCGTTTATTTTTGATTTTGACTTGACTTAGCTGGGGGCCTCTTGAATTCACGGAGCCCTGGGCTGAATCCCAAAAAGCCAATTGGTAGATCCGGCCCTGGGGTAGTATCACTACTTACAATAAACGTACGGGTACTATATGTATAAACAACCTACCTAGCTGTTTGGGTATTTTTTTCAAGAGCTTTAATGTGTCTGTTAGAATTTACTAACGGAAAGTATTTGGCTATGTTGAATATGATGTATAATAGTATCTTTTCTACACAATACACATAAAATCAATAATCATAATTTAAGTTAAATGAGAAATATATTTTCCTAATTTTCGCACCTGATACCTGCAAATCGACCCACTACCCAAACTAGCTAGTACCCGTACATTTATAGGTATACATACTACCCATTATTACACATTTCATTTCTGAGAAAATTAGTAAAGTCTGGCGATTCTGGAATCTCACTCTACAACAATATTTGTTGGAGACGTCAGAAAATAAATACTTGAAAAATCTTAGAAAACTTCTTAAACACATTGTACGTGCCTATAACATTTGAGGGTTTCCCTAGATTTTCCTGGGATCCCATCATCAGATCCTGATTTGGTGGCAATGGGACCATCTCGGGAGTAAACCCTTTTGAATAATAAAACTTTTAAAAATTGCTTAACAATTCTCAGAGGCAAAATAAAAATCAGTCGAATTGAGAACCTCCTCCTTTTTTTAAGTCGGTTAAAAATAAGCAGCCACGCGGGCGAACCGCAGATAAAAGCTAGTATAAAAAATATATATATAACTAATAAGCACAAGATGAGGGTATATGGATATTTCTACTAGCTGTACCCGCAGTTTCATCCGTATTTATGGTTAATGTTATATAGCCTATAATAGCCTTCTTCGATAAATGAACTATACCTACAACACAAAATTAATGTTTTCAATTCGGACCATTAGTTCCTGAGAGCGCGTTCAACCAAACAAACAAACTCTTCAGCTATAAGTATTAGCATAAATGTTGTATTTATTCAATATTTTCATAGACACTTTCGTCTATTATTTTATATTAGACACTATTCGTTGCATGTTCGTTTAAATTAAATTATATTAAGTGGTCTAGGGAAATAGAAACGTGATAAATAGATATTATGATTATGTTAAGACAATAGTTTTAAATGTTTTACGTATGTAACACAATATTTATTTTAAAACAATTAGCTTACTTTGTAATAATAAGTCTTAATTACCTAAATTAAATGGTTCAACTTACATACATACATAACATCACGTCCATAATCCCCGAAGGAGTAGGCAGAGACAAAGAGGAAGCATGCTCCTTTAGCCAGAAATAAAACTGGGCTGGGTTATGGTTCAACTTAATATTAATATTAAAATACCGAATATCATGTTTCAAAAATGATTTTGATAATATTATCTGTAATAAATACATTTTAAAAAGTTACAAATAGCGAGTATCTAATCATCACGTGACGTAAAACAAGTTCAACGTAATATCTAAAATTATGTCCTGAGTTTGACAGAATGTGTGTTAAATCTACCGAACCGATCCGAATATGATGTCTTTTCCGCACCATAATAGTCTGCAAACTGAAACGTCAACTCGTAGCGTTTAAGCAGGAAAATTTGTTTTAAAATGTCCTTTTATTTTTTTATATTAAACTATTTAAAAAGAACCCAAAAACCCAAAAAAGACTTTTTATGTTAATTTTGTGCCTACCTATATTGAGAAAGTTGTTTAAAAAAATTGTAAATTACCCTATTATTTGTTAAGTATCAATATTCGGCATCCATCTTGAGACAAGCGGGAGTCTTACTACCTTTACGTCAGCGTTTCCGGTTCCTTTGCTCAAGGTGACGCCCTCTGCAGTGTCGGTTTGGTACTACTTACTGGGCGCGCGAGCACCGGTTAGAGACTCGTAATTTTTAACTACTTGTTTTTCGCGCCGTGCACAAGTCATTTAGTGAAGTTGCAAAAAACCTTTTCTGTTTAAATCAAATATTATATTTTACGGTTCCTTTCTGCTTTTTCCAATGGAGAATATTAATCCTTATTCGATAGAAAATAGTGATGAAAATATGGCTTCGAGAAAACGTGTTCGTTGCCTGTCATCAAGTTCTAAAAGCAGCGATTCATCTAGCGGCAGCAGTAATCGGCCCAAGTTTTATTTTTAGGTAAAACTCTCTATTCTCCTAGCGTTATGTTCCCGTGCTTACTCGAGGTCCGCTTGGACCATGATCCAGGATTTAGAGTCTGGTAATTACATTGAAGCGACTGCTGATCTGATCTTCGTGATAAGGTAACCAGTCAATTTGGATAAGTATGTAGGAGATGTAAGTATTTAGCCACTTGGCACAACTTTTTATACAATAATAATCCATCTAATCCGACTCAAAGGAATAAATGTATTGCTCAATGGCTCCTACCTACTCCTTGGGGATTGCAGGTGTTATGGTATGTATGTATTTAGGGTATGATTGTACATATATAATATATGTTATGTATGTATGATACGTATGTCTATACTTTTACTTTTTATTCATATTATTATTATTATTATAAAGAAGAACGATTTGATTGTTTATTTGTTTGAATTTAATAGTACTTACCAGTCGCTGCAGACGCCTTGGTGCCCTTTTCAGAGACTTCGATAACGCATTTCTGCACAGCCCGTGCTAAGATAAGAGTGTTACCTTCGCTTATTTGAGTTATCCCTGATTTCAACCCAAATATGCTCTGCAAGCCTATCTGTGAATAATTATGTTTGTTAATGTTAACTCTGGCATACTTTTATTAATAAAGAGGTCTGATCAGCCTATCGAGTTCCGAAGATTATTATTATAAACAGATAGATACTAACTACAGAAGTATTTCGAGGGCAGGCCGGTTAAATGCTATTCGCTAACTGTATGTTTTTAATACACAACTACTACTATAAAGAAGTTTATTTTTAGTATATATACTAAAAATTTTAGTATATATATTAAAGTATTTAGTATACTAAAACCCATTAACGGGTCAAATAATTTTATTTAAAGAAACCGTATAAAAATATATAATCGTAGTTCAAAAACTCACGAAGCTACAAGCACTGACTTAGCACGAGTATGGTTTTGCGCGTTTTGGCGTTTGCGCTTATTAGAAATAATACCTACTAATGGGACCAAACCAACTAGCAACCTTGTAACAAGCGATGCGCACGCGCCATACAGTTTTAGGTAGGGTGTAACTTTATTTGAAGTTAAATATATTTTTATAAAAATAGATAATAATTTTTTGGCAAAAACTATAACATAGTTTAGAATAAAAATTACTGCAGTCGGTTCTATTAACGATTCTGTACGAATAGTTTTCAGGTTTCGTATTAACTAAAAATAAAGTTATATATTGCTCTCCTACCTTCCGTCAATTGACATTTTGCACAAGGTTTAATTAACGGTAAAATAACGTCTCGGAAAATTTCGCTTATGTAATGCGAATTTTATATAGCTTCTGCCGTTGGGGCCTCTATAAGTGGGGAGCCCCGATTTAATAGCAGCTACGCCACTGTCTTAACGAGAACTTGACACAGGAATTGTTACCTTATTGTACAACATGATTAAATCCATTTCCGAATGCACTTTGAACTTGGGAATCGTTAATCTGACTGACGTTGGATGCATATCCTCCATGGCCTGGTTCAGGAGTTCGGGCGCAAGCTTTAGTTGCTGCAGGACTAGCGTCAGACCACTCCTCGCTTCAGGTAATACAACCACGAACGAGGCCTTTTCGTTGGCATACGGTATTTCTATTATCTGGGAAAAATAGGGCGTATCAAAACACACATTAATGACGCAGAAAATTTAGACACAACTCAAAATCGTGTAATATGAAAATATTTCTGAAGGCGGTTTCTTAAAATATTTGGAATTAAAACTAAAAATGTGCTACTTTTTAAACATGCAAAAAACGGCAAATCACGTTTCTCATATGGAAGCCCCACTTAAATATTTATTTTATTCTGTTTTTAGTTGTTACAGATTAAACAATTTGTTGTTATAGGGGCAACATAAATACATCATCTGTGAAAATGTTAACTATCTAGCTATCACGGTTCATGAGATACAGACTGACTGACTGACAGACAGACAAAAAAATAATGTATTTCGTCGTAGCACAATATACCTTTCATATGATAACCAGTCGTTAAATAATTGCCTATTCATTCAATTCCCTGACGAACCAACAAAATTAACTCAAACGTTACCCACCTGAGAACCCAGGGTTTTGCTTGTTCCGTAGTTGAAAGTACTCTCGAGGGTCATCATCGGTATTTGGCGAACACCCTGCGGCGCATAAAAATCACCCACAGCCACCCTTTTGAATGGTTCCCTCCATAAGCCCTGTAAACATTCCCGCAAGTACGCATTATCCCCTGCTACGACTACGAGACCTTATTAAGGTTGCTTACCCCCACCTACGAATATGCGTAACAGAAGTATCCATTTACACTAATATTATAAAGAGGAAAGATTTGTATGTTATGTATACTTAGTACGTAACAAATAAACATTAAAACTACTGAAGGGATCTAGATAAAATTGGACACAGACATAGATTTATAGACTGGACTGCACATAGGCTATGTTTCATCAATGTGCCACGTGAACGAAGCCGCGGGCAAAAATAGTTTCCAATATATCGGAGCGCTAAAGATAGCCCCCCAAAGAATATCAAATAAAATCTCACATGAACAGCGTTTAATTTTCTTTCGTCATAGTTATTACGGCCTATCGGGGACAGGGTTTCTCTATCTTTCGAGATTAATAGAAGAGCTGCGAATTATAAGCTAGAGAGCGAAAAAATATTTGAAAATTGTGTGCGAGATGCAAAGACAAGACTTTTAAAAGAATGTCTGTCTTATTACAGCGTTAAGCCACTTTTATGCATGTGTAAGAAATTCTTATGGATACCTAAATATCGAAAATGTCATTTGGAGCGCTTAGTTATGTCAATGTGTGACGTAAATTGCGTGTCAAGTTGGAGCACTTGCGCAGCTTCACCATCTAGTTAGTGGCACGTTTTTTACTAGTCCACCGTGGCAAGGTGATAAAGTTAACTCGTAAGACGCGCAGTGTCGAGCAAGCTAAATGGGCTACATTAGTAAAAATAAAGGGCGCAACCAAAAAATTAAACACAATAAAATTAACAAGTGATAATAAATTGTGATGTCCTAAAACAATAAAATAAAAAAAATATATAAAAAGCACAATTACTCACTGCGAAGTAAACTGCATTGACGATTAAGGCTGAAGCCATGGTTATATCACTTGGGCTTACAATTTCAGGTATCATTCCTTTGGTTTGAAAATTTACCTGAGTTTGAAAAGATAATATAACCATTTATAAACCAAAAAAATATATAAAATGGTCTACCTGCAAGGCAGTGGGGGCAACCTAGAACCTGTCAATAATGTTCTTTTAAATTAAAGGGCCCAATTGTTATATCGGCTATTAATGACTTTTAGGAACCAAAAGCAATTATGCAATGAACATAACTTTAAAATAACCATTTCGTATATTTATTTGTTCACTAAGTTGTAACAATTCAAATAAGACTAACCAATTTTGGTTGAAAATTCAGATAGAGGTCCGAACTTAAGCGGCTTCCAAATTTATTAAAAGGGCCTCATAAATAAATTTACATTTTCATTACATACAGGAATATTAATCCAGAACTCTCCTGTTTTGATATGAATAAGTTGTCTATTTTAATACCTATGAAAGTCCAATCTTTTTACAATTTTAGTTTTTATATGTACCAATTGCTTAGTAATAATTTTTATCTTTTACCTTTTACTTTTTTAGTTATCTGATAAGTACCTCTAAAATATAAAAAAAACTACTGCATTTGAGTAAATCGAAACATTGTATATTTTTTTCAGCAACTTTGTTACCCACCCCCTTAAGCTACGCTCACGTTGACAGATTAAAAGAATTTACACTTATTAGCTAGTAATTAACCCCCCTAACTTAATCTAACGCACTCGAGTATCAGTCAGTCAGTCGGTTGATTAGTCGGTTGATAGTCAGTTGATTAATCTTTTTTACTAATAATAATCATTAATTATAATCATTAATAATTATTACTCGTACCAGATCTCACCGTTCCGACCACGGCACCAGTCCATTTAGTGGTTGAGCTGTGTGTTGACTGATCAGCCAGTAACGGCTGCTTTTTATATATACAGAAGAATGAAGAGTCCATTACCCATTTATTAACGAGGGCAGCTGAAGCAACCGGTGATTTTAGGTCTAGAGGCTCACACGAGGACTGGAACACTGATTCGGCCAGCTTCTTATAGCTCGGGGAAATAGGGTAATCTTTGTAAATGTACACTCGACTGGCGACCGATAGCGTCACCCCAGGCAGGAATTGTAGCTCCTTCAGCAAACTTTTAAACTGTTTTTTCACCTTAATATAAACACAAAAAATATAAACGTTGCTTTATAATTTTGTCTCAATACAAATAAAAAAAGAATTCAACATTACAAGCGACAAACTCAGTGACAAGTCACAAAATTTCAATACAAATACTTAAATCTTGAAAATCATGAAGACCACTCACTTCCTACCCCAAGTTGACAGAGATCCATTTGTTGCAAATAGTGTTGCCCAAAGCAAGACTCTTGCGGCGGTCTTGCATGTCGTCATCTTGCGGATTTAGTCTTGTTCTTGCTTAAATGTTGCTTGTTGCTTGGTCTTAACACAGGACCAAGCGACAAGCAACATTTGATCATGAACAAGATTGAGTCTGCAAGATAACGGCATGCAAGACCGCCGCAAGAGTCTTGCTTTGGGCAACACTAGTTGCAAATGATCTCTAGCACAAATAATTTTAAAGAATAGGTCGAATTACCAGTCACATGTATAGATATCAGTAAAGCAACACT
Organism: Glyphodes perspectalis; assembly: GCA_951394215.1. NCBI lineage: Eukaryota > Metazoa > Arthropoda > Insecta > Lepidoptera > Crambidae > Glyphodes > Glyphodes perspectalis. The sequence goes on along the minus strand of OX596205.1, from coordinate 14,314,425 downwards.
TTGAAAAAAAAACTATAAAATCAGTAATCACAAATTCCGTACTCACCTGTGATTTGGTTGCCCCAATAGCTTCCAACAGTTCCTTGCGGGAATCTCCTCGTTCCGTACCCAACACAAGTTTCCCAAGTGGAAGCAGCGCAGACACTGGTGAGCACACAAGGCTTTTCTCAGGTCTTGCCAAAAAGGCGTGCTGATCAAATATTAAAATAAAAATTAATTCTTTATCTATAGTCAGCACAGAAGATTTTTCTCAGATCATTACTGTTTTGCAGATAGGTAACACAATCCACTGGCCACCTCGGCCTCCCTCTTGGCTTCAGCCGTGGATAGTCCAAGTTCAGAGCTTACTTAGCCCCCCCAGTAGTTACAACAAACCGAGGACCCCCTATGAAAAATGCATGCGACAATTACCAAAGCAAAAGACTTCCTCAAAGTTCCATTGAAGTTGAAACCTGACGGGCGTACGGACCATACACCATCCTCAAGAACCGATACTGTTTTTGTCATGGAATCTTTATCCCGATGCCGTGACTTTTTTGCCGTAAGTACAGCCAATGATGCCAAGAAAACTATAACAAAATTGTTCATAACTTAAGTGATCTGTGTAATATTAAGAAATTTTAGTTATCTTCTTACATATCTTTTAAGTAAGAAAATGAGTAATATTAAATTTAGATCTTTAGAAATGCGAAGTTTGCGTAATGAAGTTGTAACAATTTTGATCTATATATATGTATGTACCTACTTAGACACATTTTTGATTTGAAAATAAATATTTAACCATGTTCTTTGCCTAATAAATGATGCGAGAGAGGCGACTAATGGTGACACCTTTTAAATTATACGACGGCGACGGGCTAGCCAATATTTCCCAATTTTCCATCTAATTATCAAATCAAATATTTGGTAATAAGAGCTTATGCTCCTTTAACTCTGCCTTCAATATAAGCCCTTGAGACATTGCGAACGTGCAATTGCAACCGATAAGCATGTATGTAATGACCTTTTTTAAGAATAGGTACTAGGGTGACTCTATTATAAAGCCCGATCCACAATTCGACGTTTTCAGAAACGGGGCATTACTACCACAAGACATTCTGATTAGCATAAATCTATATTTTTTAATTTAATAAATAAATTCTTACTCACGAGCAATACCCCATTTCATTTTGTCTTTATTATTCAAGCAGTATTGTTGATAATAGTATGATTAGGTCAATAATTGAAAAAAAAAGAAAACACATTCCCTAATTTCATGGATGGCCCATGGCGAATGAGTACTTAATTGATTTTAATTTCATTAAGTGTTATAATGAGTTATATCATAAAAGGCTTCTGCGCGCGGATTAAAAGGATATTTAAAAAATGTATCAATCATCTCTACAGTGCTTTTTAATTTTAATATATATTTAACAACATTTTTCTGAAAAAAAAAAAACGCTGCTTTTCAGAATAAATTCTTGGCAAAGGAAATATTTAAAAAATAATTACATAATTATTTCAGTTTTTAAGTTTCGATTCCTGTAACTTGCTTTAAACAATTTTTTTTTATGTAGCCTGGGCTATCCCACTGGTGGGCAAAGGTCTCCCCTGTTTTTTCACAATAATCGATTGATAGCTAGCTTCTGCCAATCTTGAACGTAGACGTCCAAAGTATCACGCCATCTTTTCTTCGGCCTTTCTCTCTGGCGACGGCCCACGGGCTCCCATCGGGTGAAGATTTAAGTAGTAATATTTATCCTTAATTTAATTACTTTGGGTTTTTATAAATTGAAATCAAATTATTGGTCGGTTTTTGTATTTTCGCTGGGACGTCACTATGGCGCGTTATAAAAAAGTATAATATCACCCTGACAGTGACAGTTTGTCGTAATTTCCATTGTTTTTGTACGGCGGCTATAATTTCGCAAAAAACACAAATATTGAATGAAAGTACCAGTACTTTACATTAAATTCTTACTACAAATAAAAATAAACCCAATTGATTTTCTGTCCGGATCCTGCCTGAACTAAAATATCTAAATTTGTAAAGAGTATTGATCCACCAATAACATGATTCCTAGTGATATTTTCGCTGAAGATTTAATGAGCACTGTTATCCGATACGGGTTGTACATTGGAGCTGCATTCCAACTCGTGTGCCTACTTGCCTGCGTCACTATAACTGATGAACAGAGCGAGCCTCATCCATATGAAAAGGTTTGTTTTTATTCAAAACTATATAATTACATGATTTGTGAAGACTGAATAGTTAATGCTTATGAATTAACTTACTGTTAACACTAATTAATAACTTATACTCCTAATTAAGCAAATTTTTCTGCCAAATTTATACAAAAATAAAGCAAACTTTAACTTTTACTATAGGATTTTTTACAGTAATCTATTATCTTATACTTTTATTTTATAAGCTTAATAATGAGAGTGAATGAATTTTAAAAAGAATTACTTATATAGAATAATGTTTCTTAAATGTAAGTACATTAAATGAACTCTAAGCGTAGTTAAGTGACCACTATAACCTTAGTTTCTGCAAAAAGCTATTAATTTGACAAATGGGTCAGTAGAAACTGGTTTTGGTAAAGGTAATAATGCTATTGACAAAACTTTCGTTATAACGGTATACTTTCTTTATTCATTTACAGACATACACAGACAGCGATGAATGCAGCTCGGAGCAATCGTCTCCTGGACACAGAGCAACCATGTCTAGAGCTCGGCGACACGACAAGAAGAAACGACGTTAGCCAGATGAAAACAACACCCGAAACCCATGTATTCTCATCTAGATTATGCTTTAAGTTTTAACTTTTGCTACATAATATAAGCTTTAAGTTATTTACATATGTATTTTTTTTTAAAATGTGATATTTTTAGAACTTGCATTTAATTTATATGAAGTATTATTTTTTATCTATATTTTTTTTTTATTTAAATAGGTATGAACTAGTATTTAATTTTATTACATGGCATGGAACAATCTATAACAAAAAGACTTATCATAATGCAAATGATTTATGTATGCACTCTTTTATAGAATATTCATAACTTCTTCTAAGTCTCCCATATCTATTGAATAAAATACCTAATATCCCACCATGTATTTTACTCATCAATTAATAATGTAAATGATCAATAATGAAGAAATAAAACAATACAAATTTTTATAAAGATTTTATTTGTGACATGCGACTAGAAATCTTACATAATATTGATTATTGCTTGCTTACTGCTAATTATAAAATCTCATTATAATATTATTCAACACTTTGTACAGTTTAAGCTTGGTATAAGTACATTAACAACATTAAGGCACTGTTCTCACAGATAATAATTATAGCACCAACTGTTTCAGTTACATTTGTATATAATTAAATAATTTGTAAAATCACTATTAACAAATATGGCACCATGAAGGATTTTATAGATATAATATCTATCTTACAAAATAGTAAATACTTATAATTATGTAAATATTGACTGAAAACAATTAGATATACATAGATAATAATATCAAACATTTACAAAAATGCATGTATAGTGTAACTTTGAAAGTGATTAACAAAAATAGTAAACAAAATAGATGGTTGCATTCAAGAACAGATACAATATCAATAATACTATACTGTAAATACTGTGGTTAAAGGGCCCTGCTGCCCCTTTGACTCTGTCTACCCCTTCTAGATTATATATGATGTTATGTATGTATGTATACTATATCTTCAACAAAGTAGCGACGCCTATACAAGGAACAATGCTTCTTATGTTACTCTTATTATTAAATGCACAATTTTATAAAGCAACTAAAAGCGCTAAAATGTGGTTGACAGGTTGAAGTTATGCGATTTTAACGCATGCAACAAATCGTGGTCCGACAAAAACTGTTTAAATGCGTTTAGTTTTTTGAAACAAATCGTGACACAACAGGACTTGGTGCTGCCTTGAGTGCAGCACGAGTCGGTCTCCTTCGGAGAACTCTCATTCCACTCTTGACTCGTCTCGCCTTCTTGCTTGTGGCACGAGCATTTTAATGTATCAATCACTTTGGCCGCTGGAGTCAGATCGTCGCATTCATGAAGGGAAAATCTGACGCCTAGGTCTTCTAAATTGGAATTGTTGTGTCGCCTATGGTAGTGCATGAAAGTGTTGTGGTTAGTGTCAGTGGCCCGGCCGCACCCGACGGCGCATTTCATGGCCGCGTGGTCGCATTTGCAATCGACGCAAGAACATTTGTCCTCTGTGCATCCTTTCTTCGTCGTACTCTCTTCGGTACCACAGTTTGAGCATTCTCCCTTGCTAGGGTCACATTCGCACTTGTTGCACGAGCAAATGCCAGCATCAGCCGCGAGTTGCTCCAACGCATTTCTTTTAGCAATTTCCTTCCCAAATATATTTTCCGTCCTCACAACGTACATGTCAGAAGGAGGTTCGCTGTCGAAAAGTAATGTTTCCTCCAAATCCAGCTCCGTATTAAACAGGACGGAGTTGACTGGATTTATTTCAATATTATGCTGCACCTTAGACGGCGGCGGAGTGTTTAGCGATCTATCATCTTCAGATTCTTTCAAAAAATTATCGATCTCACTATCCAGTTTCGTTGTATCCAAATTCGTGACAAGTTCACTATCGTTAAACACTTTATCGCCAACATCCAATATACTTGGAGTTTCTAGTTCAAAGGCGTCTTGCGAAATAAGATTAGCTGTAGGCGCTGAACTGGAATTCAAGTCTATATAGCTTTGCATGTGAGTCGGTATAAAAGTGGCAAGAGTGAAAATACTTTCCGGCGTTTTCTCCTTAATACTCACCGGTGTTTCCGATATAGACGCCGCTAAGGCACTGACGTCTACCCAAGGGGCTTGCACCTCTATTTCATTAGCTAAAGCCAGTTGCATCGCTTTCGATTTGACTTCCATTCTAATGTTGTTTTCAACAGGCGCAGGTACAATTGGTTGTAAGTCACAAATGTCGACCCAATCGTCTTTCTTCGGCTTTTCCACTACATAAGGGGAGACCGTTACACCAATATTTGCCAAATCGTAGTCAATAGGTTTAGGCATGTTAGTAGCGTTATCGAAAAGCAGTTCCGTTATGTCTACACTAGTGCTGGTCAGTGGGTTAACGTTGGTGACGTCATCTAAGCTGCCGTCTGTGGAGTTGGACTCAGTGGTGATCCTCCCGAAAGACTCGAGGAGCCCTTCCCAGTTCATGAGATCATTTGCGGGTTTTGCTGGTTCGATCTCGGTGACTTCTACTGTTAGAGCTTCAGCTTCTATCTGCAACATGAAATGTAAATATGACTTGATGCGGTGACTATGGTCGCCAATGGTCCAAAATATAGTTCATCAATAGAAAGGTAAAGCGTGCTACAATTGCGAAGAACTAGATTGATTGATTTACATTTGCATGGACTGAAGTTTACGACGAGCAACACGATACAAAACTCATGTCTTCGATAAATTTTAAAATTGTTTTATTTGGAAAAATAGCTAGCTTTATCTAATGGATAGAGCTACTTTCCCACGTAAAACTACATATCGCGAAGAAAATTCAACTAATTAGAGGCCAACCTCTGGCATGCCGTTCAAGGTTCTCTGGTAATAATAATAATAAATATCTGACGTCATCACATACATTGATCTGATTCCGAGGTAAGTAGCTTAAGCATTGTGTTACGGATATCAGTATCAACTGTGGTATCTATTACAAATATTTACGTAAAAATTGGATATTATTAACACCTAGACACAGAACAAACACAAGTCTTCATTACATGAATGTTTATCCTGGGTGGAGATCGAAACCACAACTCTTGGCGCATGGGACAGAGTCACTACCGAATCGAGTCAGTCAGTGGGTATATTCTTTTAAAGATGACTCGTATTGTCCGGGGGACTTTTTGTCCGGCGGACTTTTAGCACATGAGTAAATAAACGGAACAGAGCCAAAGCTTCTTAAGAACGTGCAACATATTTACCTATTTTGGTAGGGTTGTCACAAGAGGTTAAGATAAAATAAACAAAATATTTGTCAAATAGTTTTATTTTATTATTAAGTATGTTTGGTCTTCTATTTTATAAAAGCATTTTATAATTATTAAGCATTTTAATTATTATATAAATAATATTGACAATATTTATTTCAAGACTGAAATATTCACGAACCACACAGTACAATAAACAACCATTATTAATAATAAAATACCACGTTTTTACATTAAAATACGTTTTTACATTTCACGTAAGATGATTCCCGTGATAGGTGTCAATACTCCATTTCATGCATTGTTCTTTCTACGATTCAAAATATTCAGTTTCATACAGATTTAACTTTAAACGCTAACATTATTGTAAAGAATAGTTAATCTCCATTTATTAATGTAAACACGATTTATGAATTTTGTTCTTAAATGTATTAGTAATTTAAATTTAGTATAAATAACGTATGTATTTGCATACTACGGGAAACGGAAAGTTTACTCATAGAGATTGACACTAGTACTCACATCACATCATTAATCGATATGGCGGGCATCTTGTCATAGAGTTAGGATATTTTACTAAAGATATTTCATAAGGGCACATTTCAACCGAAAAAATGTTCCGAACCCAGTGACAACAAAGAAGTGTCCCCTAAGACACAAACAAAAACAAACCATACTTATTTGGATGATTCTGAGTCTTCCAATCGCGTGCGCTTAAGACATATCTGCATATTATTTACGTGGGAATACCAGTATTAACAGATATAAAAATAATTCATAGTTTTAAATAATTTTAATTTTAATTAGGATTTAAAATAAAATAAATAATTAACAAAACAAACTGTGTGTCGCACTAACCCTGAGATTGTCAACTGGCTGTGCCAGCGTAAACCGGTTTTTTCTAGTCTCGCTGCGTACGCGATAAGCAGCCAGTGGTCACGCACACATGCCCCGCACGCTTGGTGTAAATGCAACCGATTCGAGCGGTTGTATGTAGTTTAATTTCTGTACCTTTAATCCTCTGTGCTTTTAATCCCTCGTGTGCGTTGGCTGGTGCAGTTGTAAACTATCTATTTCCAAGGACTAAAAACCCTCATCTGCGCGCACCTTTATTTTCAATTAATGCACGATCCTCTAGAGACTCTAGACACTGACCTGGTGTCTCCTCGCGTGCGCCTTGAGCGCGGCGGCTGTGGGGAAGAGCTTCCCGCAGCCGACGCCGGCGCAGGCCAGCGGGCGCGGGCCGGCGTGGGTGCGCGCGTGCGCCTTCAGGTGGTGTGACGCCGTGAACGACTTGCCGCACCCCTCGCTGCGGCATCTGGGACGAATATAATACATACATAGGTACCTTGATTGCAATGCTGGATTGAGCAATCTAACTAAACCCGAATTTTAGCTGTGCTAGATCCAGCTACATTGAACAAGCACATGTTTCAATGCCGACTAGAGATTGGAGTGCTATATCAAGCAATCCACCTGGGTCCAGCACAGTTTTAGGTCTGAAAAATACCTCTAAATTGCAATACCTCCAATCCAAAGTCCTAATATGTAACAGCATACCACGCCAGTAACCGGGGCAAAGAAGTAAGGCCCAGCTAGGGGATGAGGCATTGCAAGACAATGCCATGCCTTCAGAAATAATATTGACTAAGATAATAGCTAAGATGGCTGAGAAGTCCAGAGTCTACCGATACCTCTTGGACGAACCAAGCGCCCGTTGGGGTGGGGTGACAGCTTGTGGTAGCCAAGTCAGGGTAGATCAAGTAAAAAAATATTTGCATCCTAACTGTATCATGTATTCTAAAATCATATCGTATAAAATGGGATGGTATGGCCCTGCCCTGAAGCATTCAAGAAGCATATCAGTATAAGCTCCTTCTGTAGAGTATGATCCTAGGCCTCAAGAAATAACTCATTTTTTGAAAGATGATATGTCTGGTGAAGGGTAATATTTCCTTCTTGTTGTTTTTACTGTTAAAGGGGTAGTGGGCCAATTTAATAATAATAATAATAATAAAATTTATTTTCCAAAAGTTACAAAGGCATATTATTACATTAGCTGATCCCCACACTAGGCGAAGCCTGTCCTGTGGGGGAAAATTTAATTAAGTTAATTTGGTTTAAGTTTTTAGTTTATTAAACATTGATTAAAATATGACCTTACTTGTAAGGCCTCTCCTGCGTATGAGTTCGTATGTGTTTCTTCAGGTCGCTGAGTGTAGTGAAGAACTTGGCGCATCCGTCAGCTTGGCAGTTGAACGTGTCTCCGCTGTGCAGTCTTTGGTGAGCTCGTAACCTACCGAAGACAAATGACGTATCGTCCGGTTATATACATAGCTACATAGACAGATAACATCATTCCCGTAATCCCCGAACATGAAGAGAATCCAAGGGACAGCAAGCCATTTATCCACATTCAGCCAACAATGAAGGCAATAAAACTGGGCTAGGTTAGATGGAAAATTGTGAAAAAGTTGTGACATGTGGCTAGCTCGTCACCTACACAATCACATATCCAAAACCCGATATGCCATTAGGCGCATTTTACGACATGGCAACGAAGCACGGTTGGTGCATTCTTTTTTTAAGACCCAGACCGACATGGGCCTAACCGCATATAACTAACTAACGAACTAAACTTCACACCATTAACCGTATATAATATATTATTATACCATTACTTAACGCACTAACTACAGTTTATGTAGTAAAAGAATAGACTAACAGTATGGAACTTAGCTCCATTATCCAACTGTTGCATAGATTTTGTATTTTGGCGAGATTCTTACAGAAGAAACAGAGTGCAACAACTACTTAGACATTTTGCTCAGGAATTCAGAATAATCGACATATGACAGTCATAATCGTTTACCTAAAACAAGCAGGAAAAAATATGATGAATAATGTTAAACATTATAAATTAAAACATTACGTAAAGTCGCTTATGTTGGCCGAGCGTGACTGAGTGATGGCCAACGCCAACGTGTAGACAGCATATTTGCATTGCCTTGTCATCGCTCGCCTAGTTGGCCGAATGAAGGCGAGTGCCAAAGTGTGTAGACCTCATCTGAGGCAACTTGTGTTTGATCGCCGTCCCTCGTGATCACTTGCCTCACTTAGGACCGGTGTCGGTTTTTGTGCACAAATCAAAAGCGCTTGCCTGCGCTCGGCCAAAATTGCCAACGTGTAGGCAGCTCGACAGACACTCGACTACGTTGGCAGCTTGCATTGGCATTCGACGAACTTGCCGAACGTGTGGACATTAGCACTTGCTTGGGCATAATTTGTCGACGCTTGCGTTGGCCTACGCTCGGCCAAAACGTATAGGCGACTTATAATTCCATTCCACCATCTCATGTACAAAAGTCCATTACACTTTCGATATCTTTATTGCAATAATAACGTGCGGTTTATCAAACGTCTATGAAGATTATACGCCATAAACGTCCCATGCAGCGGTAACGGATGCGGCAGACCACAGCACAACATTGTATTGATAATGTTCAGCCAACGCTATTAAGTTTTATTTGTATGAGGATACATAATTTTACTGCTACAATGTGTTAATACACAGGATTATAGCTCTTATGCACTTCTATTTCGTTAAATTTATTCATTTATATATATTTTTTGGCTAAATCTGGTTTAAGTAAAAAATAGCCAATTGCTTCTTGGACCTAGCCTAAACCTTCAGGGATTGCGCGCGTGTTGATGATATGCTTGTATGTATTTTGTTTCTTTATATTATATGTGTTCAAAGAGCGGTGGTAGCTCAATGGTAAGAACACGCGCCTCTTAACCGAGGAGTGCGGGTTCAAACCCGGGCATGTACCTCTAGATTTTAAAAAATCTATGTACATATTTATACCACTAGCTCGGCGGTGAGGGAAAACATCGTGATGAAACCTGCAAATTCAAAACAACTTTGAATTTGTAACCATGATCCAAAAATTGTCTGGTTCCCCTATCTTAGGGTTACGAAGGTCAGATCGGCAGTCGCTTCAATGTAATTACCAGACTCGCTAAATCCCGGATCATGGTCTAAGCGGACCCCGTCTAAGCACGGGACATAACGCTAGGAAGATGATGATATTATATGTGTTCATTAATAAAAAAATGTCATAATAATACAACACTAAAGAATCCTTTATATTTTTCTCAGCATGTTTAATTGCCGTTATTTATCAATGACACGAAAATAGCCCAGTGTTTTCTTCACAAAGATGCAAATCAAATGGCTCTAATTAAATGAATTGGCAGTACTCCAGGCAACGTGAATTATGCTACTTTCTTACTAGACTTGCGTAGTCCGCGACTTCGACCGCGTGGAATTAGTCATTTTTTTTTAATACAACTTGTATCATCATCAGAGAAAATACCTTCAAAATCGGTTAAACAATTACGAAGTTTTCCGAAATTAACAAACAGATAGAAAAACTTTTAAAATTGATTTTGTTTTTATACGAGCAAGTTCCCTGATACTTTCATATGCATTTAGTAAGAAGCTGATATTACATACAGACACATCGATTTTATTTACCAGTATAGACGTTTGACTCTGGTTCTCTCGATCAATCAATTTTATTAGCTTTTTCAAACCACTGGATGTGTTGACTAACTCCTTCACATAACACTTTAAGATTATCTTATATGTGACTAGATTTTTTCGGAAACACAATTTGCGCGTTCTAGAATTTCGATTTCGTCAGCGAGATAAACAAAGTAATTTAAGTCGTAAATTATATGAAACTAGCGTCCGCCTTAGACTTTATCCACTTAGATATATAGGCTATCTTCTGAACGATGTTCTAATTTGCAAAAGTACACTCATAGCATCGCCCGCAATCCCCGAAGAGGGTCTGTACACATCATAACGCCTACAATCTCCGAGAGAAGAGAGGCAGCGCCAAAACCAGTGGCGTAGCTACCCAGGGGCAAGGCGGGGCAGTGGCCCGGGGCCTTAAGCTTGGGGGGGGGGCCTTAAACCTGATAATCACACCTCTTCATTCGAGTTTCATTTGACTCTGTCTAACGTAGGAAGAAAAATGTAAGTGCCCTCCCTGCAGTGGGGCTGTCCAGGGGGGCCTGGACCCAAAGCTGCGTTAGCCCATGGGCCTTAGTTTCTTTTTTGCCCCAGGGCCCTTTGTCACCTAGCTACGCCACTGGCCAAAACAGCAGCAAGCCCAGTTTAACCATTTTTACCCAAAAACAAAAGTTGGATAGCAAAAATGAGAAAAAGTAATGACAAGTGACCAGCTCATGTCTTGTACCCGATACACCAATAGTTGCATTTTACGACATGCTAGTTACACAGTTGGCTCAATCTTTTTAAGTCCCAGACCAACAGGGGAATTGTCAAAGGAAATACGTTCATGGGCGAACGCAGCTTTATCTTCTTATAGTAAATAGACCAGGTACCTTGGCACACGGGTTCCTGGCGTTCCGTCTTAATGAGGGTTTTTTGAATTAAAACATCAGATAGATGGCGTAACTGTAACGTACGGTCTTAACACCCTCCTCATTGGTAGGTTTTCAGAACAAACTGACATGCTGTCAACAAAGAGCCAATAGTGACAGTGATAAGACCACGAGACTCCCTCGTGCCATCTGGCGGTTTTTGTATTTGTGAAAACCCTCATTGCGTACGCCCATGAGTGAATGAGGGAAAAAGTAAAATAGATAAAAATGTTAGTTGCACAAGGAATAATGAATGCACGTACAGATAATACATTCTATTAAGTTAGTTATAAACGCACACTGACCTGTATAAGGTATTGAATGCTTTTCTGCAGTTTCCAGTGTTACAAGCAAACGGTTTGGCCTTTGTGTGAGCCCGTACGTGGATTTTCAGACTGTATGATGTGAGAAATGCTTTGTTGCATGATTGCATTGGACATTTGAACCGGTATTCACCTGTAATACCAAACATTCTTACGTAAATATTATTACCACATAGGCAACTAGTTATTTAAAGGCGTGTTATCCGCCTAGCCTCGCAGTTGGGCCAAATTTTGTGAAAACCCTCATTGCGTACGTGATTTGCAAGACTACGATGATCACTGAAACCGCTATATAATACTATATAATAACCATAATAATCGACCTTCACCGAGCTGATATTAGAATAAAATTTTTTTATAATAAATTTAGTATATTAGAAAATATATTAAAAAAAGATTGGCTAAAAAAATCCCGGACTGACTATTTTTATTATTTTTTAAAAATGATTTTTAATAACATGTTGCCTTATCACATATAAGTAGACTCAGTTGCATTAAGCCAGATAGAATATACATAAATTGTTCTAAAAATGTTTTGTAGTAGGCAAATCCAGCATGGCGACAAAGAGTTGGAGTCATAACTTTTAAAAAAATTGTTCGCTCTTCTTTTGCGACGGAATTCTTTACAAAAATACGTTTTATACTATAAGTCAGGATAAAATTTTCTTATTATCTTGATGTTGCAACATTTCAATAAAATATTTTTTTGGAAAGCAATTAAAAATAGTCAATCCAGTCCCAGCCAAATCTTGGATACTAGAGTGCCTACGGCCATGCAGATCCGTGCCCGTATATAATTAACGCTGCTGCCGTTTAGTACGTGAAGTTAAACTTTATTGCAGAGGTTGCATATTGGCTGACAACACTCTTCCATGTGACGCTTATTTTGTATAGGTATATTTGTTTGCAATGGCTAACAAGCGTACCACCTCGTAGTAAATATTACTATACTAAGGTATTGTTGAAGATTCACCGTGAATAGATGAAGACATAAGACAAGAGCGCGACTAGAACCTTGTCGCTGTAAATCCTACGAAGCAACAGCTTGAGAAATGCTGCATGGTCCTATCCCAGTAGCGCCAGCGCAGGCATGCCGAAACCAATGCGGATTATTACATTCACCAGTTACTATCATGTTCATAGCACTATCTAGAATTCCAGACTTAACATAATGTAGGCAAATGTGAGAAGTGGTTGGTGAGACAGTGTAAAGTAGAATGATTTTGAAAACTATGTCATATTAGAACATCTAAAATAAAAACGCATTATAAAAATTAGTTCACAAGTTGTCTTATATCCTGCAAGTTATGCTACACCCTTTACACACATTTTGATGTACAAATTTACAAAACAATGTCTGCACAAACATTGCATGCAAAGTAAATGTAGGTTAATTCATTAGACTGGCCCGTTGGTCGAGTGGTCAGAGACCCTGGCCACGATACCAAGGGTCGCGGGTTCAGAACCCGCTGGGGGAAAAATTTTCGTGTGATGAACATGGACATTTGTGTACTCGAGTCATGGATGTTTATAAACTTATTTAAGTATGTCTATCCATTCTCCTAGTATCCATAGTAGAAACTAAGCTTACAGTTTGGAACTACGGAATTGGTGTGTCAGTCTGGACAATTTATTTATTATTATTAATTTGATAAAGAACATTATTGTTGCAAATATGTATTTCTTTGACAACTAGTCTTTTGTAATTACACATGCAAAATGTATTCACAAATAAATCATTAGCTTAAGTAATTTGTCTTTAATGATGATGTAAATATACATTTTAGATAATAAATACTTTTTGCAACTGATTATAAAAATTACTGTGTACACAAAATTATCTGTACTGTCTAATTAACTATACTATAAAAAGATGATGTGTCTTTCACAGCTAACAATAGTCCTCACAGTGAAGCGAAACAGGTGTGGTTTGTTCATGAGTGCTGTAATAGACACACTGAATACTTGCCAAATAACAGTGCTTTCATAAGTCCCTTACATAATTAAGATTTAAGATGACTGCGAGATGTTTTACAACAATATGCTGCAAGTCAATAAAATTAAGACATAAAATATGTTAGATGGATTGGCTATACCTGAAAGCAGTTATACTAAAAGTTTGTTCCCTTCTGGGGGACCACAAAAATAGATCTTGTACATAATTAATAAAAAACTAAATGCTCCAAGGAAAAAAATCCGTCAAATGTTTAATATTACATATCTACGACTATGCCGATTCGATACTGTTTAATTATTCTAGGGCTCCGTAAAATACTCTGCTTCTCAAAAGGGTTTCGGAACCAAAAAAAGTTAGAAAACCGCTGCCTTAAACTATAAAAAATATTTTAAGTATATACATCATCCACATGTTAATATGATTTGATCAGAACACAATTTCTTGAGTTTATAGCAAGTGTATTACTACTTTGTCTCAATATTAGATGCAAATTTAATTCTAATCAACTGTTGTAATAGTATTGCTGGTGGCCATTTAATTAATGCATAGGCATTTTACAACACCAATTCCTCTTTTACCTTAATCCAGTGACCAATGCGAGTACAAATTTTTAAGAAAGCATTTAACCACATGTACAAGCATCAGCCACAGATGTTTGAAGCAAAGCATGTAAACAGCAAATTCAGTTCTCAACATAAAACATATTCCAAATCTAACTTACTAAACTACACACACTTCCCTAGTAGGGTAGGCAGAGAGAACAGAATGACATATGGCACAATCCTTACAGACCTTTCTGATTCTTTAACATTATACCACTAATATAAGCAGCTGTTTTTAGAGATTTATCAAAATGTTTTACATCAGACAATAGGAGAGAATTGTTGTATTATGTCATATTATCATACACCATCATTAAAATCAGGCCCATGTTTTCTATTGGGCATACCAGTCATGGGCCCAGGGCCCTGCGATCGAGAGAGCCTCCTAGCGGAATGTTGCATCTGGGCACATTAGGAAATTAATTGTACTATTTACTAATATATCAATAAATTTTCCAATGTGCCCAGGGCCTGCAATAGGTTAAAGACAGCCTAGTATATAACAATACAAGTATATTAAATTTAGAAGGTACCTTTATGTGTCTTCATGTGTGTTCGCAGATTGCCCACAGTACTGTAAGTACGCTCGCAACCCTCATATTCACACTTATATCTAGCGCTGTTGTCGTCAGCTTTCCTCTTGCTGTCCATATCAACATTGATTCTTGACATGTCTGGTGTTGGTTCATTCTGACTGAAAACACCCTATACACATATCACTTTGTTTCTTGGTTATGTTTACAGAATTAACATCAATAAAAACACTTTTACAACATGTTAATTTCTCTACCCAAGCTTATATCGGAGCAAGAAGTGGTCACATGCAGCATTATAAATGTGTTGCCACCATGAATCAAGATATATATGCCGTAGAATACTCAGAATGATACATTTGAGAAACACACTACTTGAACATTGATAATAAATTTTCTAAGATAGAATTTGTAGCCGAGTTCAAATTACAAAAGAAACACAAAATAAAAATTACCTCTTGAATGTAACTTAAAGATAAACTCGTCGGAGAACCCAAAATTAGGATATTCGCATCACATCATGATGGTAATGTACTAAAATAGAATGCCCAAAAATGAAATAGACGAAGAAGACCACATACACACAATTTGGTAAGAGAGAACGAGATAGAACTATATTGACAAACAGCTGATTGAATAATTCTTTCGGCGGCGAGAAAAACGGCGCCAATTTATTGTTATAGCTCTTAGTTGACTCTGTAGGAGCACAAAAAGGAATATTAATGGTTCAGAACTTACAATAACAATCCATCGTCTAAATCTTCAGGAATGTCCTTTGATAATAACTTGCTTTTTGAAACGCTAATTTCCCGATGTTTTTCCACATCAAAAGACACACTGAACTCACTAAAACTTTTATCAAATTCTTCTACCTGGCTTTGACTATTTTTTATGTTAAAAATATCACAAAATTTATTCGTTTTTGAATTGTTTTGTGTTTGATTTTCAGAAGTTTTGCTGTCACTTGGCCATGCGGCCATGATTGTTTCAATAGAGTTGTCCTTCAAACGGTATCTGTCACTGTCAAAGACATTAAAAGACCGGAAAATGTGATAAGCTGCTACATTACGAAAAGCTTCACCAGAATAGTGGCAGATGGCGCTTTTACGCATTTAGTAAATAAAGTTTGCGGAACGTTATGTAGGCGCCTGTAGTGAGGACTCCCGGCTCAACTCCCGTTATAATGAACACCACTTGTTGTCTGTGCGGGCAGTGCGTCGACCGCACGCCCTTCCACTCACGCGAATGTATCATCTTCACATTCGGACATAATTTCGCGTATAAAAGTGTGCCGCACTAATTTATTTATATTATTCCTAGTTTAATTATTACAGTTTAATTTATAAAATGTGTTTAAGAAATATATCATTATACATTCATCTGGTAAGTGGGAAAATAAAATTACTTTTATATTCGAGTAATCAATTCATCATACACATATTCATTTAGGTAAATTTATAACGAATTTCAATTTAAATGTAAACAGATATTTTTATCGCATGCCTGTTACAAATTTTGGTTCTATTACGACTGTATAAACCGAATTCTTTTTTTAAAATAAGAACTGGTTTAATTTTTTACTGTTATAAACAAACTGTTGTAAAAATACATCGAGGTATTAAATACTAATAAAAAAATAAATCATATTTCTCAGGTTAGGTCAGGTTTTCAATGAAATGTTAACTTAAGTTTGTGATTCGTCATAACTTTCTTTAGTTTAAGAACTTGATTTATATTTTTTTAATACTCAAGGATATGCTTTCCTTGAAAAACACATAATTATTAAAACGTTTTAAAGTTCTTATACATAAAGATATGGCAGATACACATATTTTGACATTTAATATAAGTATTACATACTATTACCTCAAAAAAGATTTTCTGAGCTCATAAAATATGTAAAAATGCATCCATTACATGAATATTTAAAACTTTTATTGTTCTTCATTGATTATTAAGCAAAAAATTAAAACAAAAACCATCAATTTATGGAAGCTAAGTTTACCCGCAGAATGCTTGACTGACTCATCGCGTATGCATTCAGAGCGAACAGACCGTGAGGGAGATAGGTAAAAAAGGCATGAAACAACAGTGGGTGAAGTTTATCTTCAAGTTTACTGTTAACTACGGCACCCATTCGCCGTCTAAGCGCATTAACGTGTCATTAGTCTAAGGTTGCTGACCGACGACATGTTCTATATATCTGTCCAAAATAACTCATGAACACCCTAACTTAAATGATCAATAGACAAATTAGAATACGTACAATGCAAACGTGTTACATATCAAATGAGAACTGTAAACTTTGTACGGATTTCGCGAGGAGACTAGAACAAGACGGACTAATTTCCTAACAGGTTTTTTAACTGTCCTGTGGGCTGTCGATAGATAACATAATAATGTTATTTTGACCTCTACGGACTTGCTACGAGTTGCGTGAATCAGTCTGGAAAACTGTAAACTATTTAAATACTAGATTTTGTCTGCCGTTCCACTTACGCGTAATTCTGTATAAGTATGTATTATAGAAGCCTCTAGTCTATAATGTTTATTTATGGACTTATTAAATCTCCTTCCTTTCTTAGAGTTCATAAAAATGCATCATTTTAGAGTATTGAATTACATCTTAATCGATTAAGTTTTACTCATGTAAATATAACAACACACGAACTTCCTTGCGCAAATGTCATAATAATAAATAGGTACTACATCGTATTTGTAAATGTAGCGTACGTATATTGCAAATAAACATACAAAATACAATTAAATTTTGTAAGAGCGCATGAGAATATTATCGATGTATCTACCCGCAGTTTTTGTAGAAAGTTGGGTTTATATGTTTAACCGACCAATGACTAATATGTATTTTGATACTGTGCCAAAGGAATAGTGAAACTATCATGTAGTCAAACAAGGCTTTCGCTGGCTCGCTTGGCATAAGTGCGCATGTGTTAACTACTGTTACTCGGAAATCAAGCATCAAAATGTCGTTCAAGAACGTGCAATCCATACAATAGAGCTAAGAGACCACTGACCACTTTCGCTGCTTTTTCTTTATACTAATTTCACTTTTGCATCAATTTCCTGAGTCTGCAGTCTCTACGGGATTCGCAATAAAAGTAATCCATCCCCAAGGAGCAATGTTGCGTCGCATTATTATGTTGATGGAATTCGTGATGTAATCAGTGACTATATAATACGTCAAGGAATTATATCCGATGCTTCAAGAAGGTAATTGAAACTTGAAACCAACTAAAAGAGAAATTTGTAATTTCACCGATCTAATCAACTACTTAGTATCATATTATGTGTGGGTCGTAAAACAAGACGGCGCTTACACTTGACACCGGTCTGCACAAGCAGTTCAATGACATGTTACTTATACACAAATGACCTAGAAATCTTACACTGACACTTTCTTCTTGAGGGTCTTTTCGATTCATGG
Organism: Glyphodes perspectalis; assembly: GCA_951394215.1. Taxonomy (NCBI): domain Eukaryota; kingdom Metazoa; phylum Arthropoda; class Insecta; order Lepidoptera; family Crambidae; genus Glyphodes; species Glyphodes perspectalis. The sequence continues at coordinate 14,296,125 of OX596205.1, read as the reverse complement.
CACGGCACCTATCCCACAAGCTGTACTATTGTTTTAGTGCAACAAACACCGGATGTACATAAGTGTACAAAGCCATCATTCGTAAATTGCGATGTCCCAACAAAAGCTTTTTGGGACAAAGGTCAGATTATTTCCAAGTTGGTTTAAAATTTACCGCCTACTCCAATCTAATTATCCCATTCATCGTCCGTAACGAGAGGAGCTACCTATTAACTCATCTTTGTTTGAGTTTTTAAATTAATGGGAATCAAACAGCTCTCCCGTTTCATTATCACATAATAACCACAGTCTATCACAATCGTTAATTCCAATACATTGTGTAGGAATAAAGAAACTAGCGTGAATATTTAATTTTCTTTTAAAGGTAAAATATAGGAACCCGGTCACTTTCACCACATTTCTCGATGGGAATGATCCATTAATGACTGTCCTAATTTCGTGGCTTACGTTTTAATACAAGTGCAGCGGTGTACTGTAAAGAACAAGAAAAAGGACGGGTTTTGTTTGTCATAGTTGGTCTGAGCCATTGGTTGCGGGAACTGTGTCATTCGGCCACGGCACACATACCGCCCCGCGGCGACTCACGCGCTGTCTGATATCGTGAGGCAGCCGATGGTCTATAAAATATAATAATAATTGCTCCATTTAATAACCACGAGGAGAAATTAAAATCAATTTTGCAAACTCAATTTGAGTTCGTGCTCTACGAACTCAACTTGAGTTTTTTATCAGCTATTTGATGCACGGGTTTAATTAAGAAATATACAATGTAGACGCATTGGTGTTTATTTTCATTTGAATACCAAAGTAATGCAGAATATTATTTCCAAATAGATTTAGTAGATGTTAGATAAAGTGGAAGAATGAGTCCAAAAAACCCATTCACCATCCCAACGAAGCCTTTTAGGTTTTCTATGTTCGATTGCTTTTAAGAAGTACTTTTACATTTATACATGAAACTTTTTATGAAATACATATGTAGTACAAACTGTGTGTTAAGATGTTGTCATGAAGTCGACAACCATGATATTTCTATGTTCAGAAAATAGGTAAACTCAGTTAATAGCAGCAACTATGTATAATCAAGTCTAGATATTCACGTCACTAGAAAGTGTAGCTTGTGTAGAAAAGCAGTTTTATCACTCTTTAGCTCATCATACTCTAAAGTTTCTTTTGCGGTTACTAATTTAAGATAGAAAACTATAGTAAAGATCTTAAAATACTATAACAACTAATTTTCAATCCAAAAGAGATAAAACATAATTGACAGAACTTTTTACATGTTACCTAACTAATAAAAAAATACACAGCTTGTGTATCAGAATATCATGATCATCGAAACACAGTACAGGTTTAATTTTGATTATCGTAGACTATCCTGCTGATCGTGTCTTTCTTACACATTTCAGGCTCTCATAGCATGCTGTATAGCTGCAGACTGTGGGCCAAGATTGAAATACGCTTGGGGTGACGCTCTCCAAGGTTCAGACTGCCCAGGTCCAGATGGTACCCCTTACCCTAGGTAAGTGAGTTTTAGTTATTCTTATCTTAATTCTATTAATAATAAATAATACAAGATAGAAATCCCAAAAGAAAATTTTACCAGAAAAAAAATCGTGTGACGTCTTCAGTTGAATATAACAATAATATTTTCAAATTAATATATAATTCATTTGAAAATCCAACAAAAAGATATTAATCATAAAAAAAATATCATAGTACATTTTTGACATTAAGAAATTAGCAACTAACATCACTAATACCGATTAACCGTAAAAACGGTAGGTACCTAGTCACAAGACATTCCTCAAAAATGCGCCTTAACAAAATAAAATAATAATCTTGCTTGTTTAATACACTCGTGTTCACCACAAGTCATTCCTAAAACTACCTACTTATAATGTATCTACATAAAGAACCTATAACAAAACTCTTAAAGTACCTTTAGTAGTAGGCTATAATACCTAATATATAATAAAATATATTGAGGAAGGTCGATAAAAATTGGCTCGCGACGCGACTACGTAATTATTTTACTTACATACACTTAAAGATTTCACTCATTACAATTGTTAAATGAATATTTTATTGAATAAGATTTGAGTAAGTAAGTTACGATAGGTTGCTTCGACTGTTTGTTTATTGAAATTGCTACACATACACATACTTTATGTATGTAGCTAACAAGATTGGTTAACCGTACCTACCAATAAATATTTTGAGTACCTACCTACATCTAGCAGTAAGCATAACTAAATCGCTTACAGCATTATATCGTGCATTGACCTTCACCACAGTTAACTATAACCGGTTCTATCGGGTAAAGCGCGCATCCACTGGGCGGGAGTGAGACTAGCGGCTAGCCAATATTCGGCTTTGTCCGACCCGCCTCGGGCAACTTCGGAACTGACGTAACCCGATACGACACCGTGGCCCCTTCACCAGTCAGTCTGCGTTGTGCATTATTGAGTTAAGCTATTATTCTCCGTGTAAAACAAGCCAATTAATTTATTAAACGTTTGCGTGTTAAATGGACGGCTTAGACGAGTGTATAAAAAGTATGACTAACAATGACGGCGAAGTCGACAGAGAAGAGTTTTACCGGAGAATTCAAGAAGCTTACCGAAGTAAAAAGGCGTCGAACACGTTTCTTCTGACCCCGGAAAAGTACGCGCAAGTGATAGAACAGGTTAAAGCTGCTAGGACGAGAGTTAAAAAGACCGCTGCGGACTATCGCCGGATAAAACGGTACGTTGTGGTCGACACGCCGACGGGGGAAAGGTTGTACGCGGCGCCTAAGGACAATCAGAAACCGCAGCAAATGTTTGTGAACACGAAAGAGATGTACGATATTATACGCGACTGCCACTTGAAGTACAGTCACGGCGGAAGAAACCGACTAATGGTGGCGTTAAAACCTATATACAGGAACATAACTACTGAGAGTATATTGGTATATCTACAAATGTGTATGCCTTGTAAGAATAAATTGGTTGGGAAGCGCGGGAAGAGGCCTAAGTCGTCTGAAGAGACTTTTAGGGCAGAAGCTAATTCATTCGATGATACTTATGATAATAGTGATCCTTTGCAATCTGAGACTGGGATTCAACAGGAGTCAGATGCAGAATTAGATAAAACAATCTTAGAGCAGCTGCATCCAGAATTACATTCGCGTGGTCAAGTGGATATTCTAGATGTGACGTCAGAGCCTAATGAGGAGTTTAAATATATGATGGTGTATAGGGATTTTCTTAATAAATATACTCATTTAAAGCCATTGAAGGCTGTGAGTGTAGATGAAACAGTCGATGCACTCCTCGATATATTTTTAGTCTTTGGAGCTCCAAATATTTTGCAATCCAAGAATGGAAACTCCGTAATTACCCCAGTGTGCAGGCGATTATGTGCGCTGTGCCCTCAAATAAAGACAGTTCCAGGAAATGCTGTTTTCTCCAAGAGCGATTTCAAGGGAAAGTCCAACGAGGACATATTAAAGCAACTCAACAAGTGGCTGGAAGAAAGCCAAAGTACAAAATGGCATCAAGGACTAAAGTACGTGCAACATTTGTTGAACACGACATTTCAGATGTCGATCTGCAGAACGCCGAGTGAGTTGGTATTCGGTAGGAATCCAAAGACGGGTCTTACGTCTTTCATGTCTCGAAATGAATATGAATTTATTATGTCGGAGGAAGATTTGAAGACGGCTTTAGGTGATACTGCGAATAAGCGGTCTTCAAAACAATTGAAATTGGAAGAATCTTTAGTGTTACCGTGTAATTTTATTAAGATGGAATCGGAGACAATAGGCGAGGAACAAGAGGATTAATTCAACTGGATACGTATCTACGAATTGTTAATTGGGTAATATAATTATGGTAATTAGTTGTCTGTTTTGTTTTATTTTATTTTTCTTATGCTAAGTAGGCACTTTATTACCGGCGTTATGCTTAGGTAATCCCGATAATTAGGGATTTGAGATGACTAATGCAAAAACCAGAAAAAAATATAATGTACATTTTAAATCAAATTTACAATGTGTCATTTAACGCCATCTATAGAAAAAAATATTAACTAATACATATCTAAAAAGCAGACCTACATTAAATTAGCTTATTGTCAATATAACAAGTAGATGGCGTTGATCGGTAAAATAGATTCCACCACACGCCGCTAGAGGAGTGGGTTAAAAAAATACGATTAAGCGCTTCAAGAAAAAATGTCCTTACGTTTTGCCTGGCTTGTCTTGCGGGGGCTTTGCCGTGCAATAATATAGTTTTGATGCTAAGTAACAAAGCATTTTAAAATCATATCTTAACATGACAGGCAGCCCTCAGTAAATATAGGGAATTAGGTTTAGGCCATACCCACTAGAAGGCCATCCATCTTGTGAACTACATATTAAAGCTCTCGCAATGATTAACACACTTTGATAATAATATAATAATAATGAAATCATTTTGTTTCAGGCACTTAGTAAATAGAGCACTGAAAACCGGTCCATGGGGTCAGACGAGACAAGGCAGAGCAGCCCGGACCCTTGACCCAGCGCTCATGAGGCGGGCGCTGCTGGATGCCCACCAAGGATACTCGGAGGGCAAGGTTAAAGTTGAAAACGGCAATAGAACAGGTAAGTTCAAGTAACTTTTATTTTTTTGCTATAGTTAAGAGAATCTCTCGAGTTGTGGGTCCGCTAAACGCTTGTTTTAAATCCATCAAAAAAATAAGCGAAGAATGTTGTAATTTTTGTAACTGTGAAGTAAACCCATGTAAAATAAGTAATTCAACCAATTTAATACCCGAAGGGATAAGCAGAGTCCAATGAGGAATAAGCTCCCTAAAAGGGAGCTAAATCTCACCCAACCTCACGTGGGGAAGAGGAAGCTTTCGGAAAATATCTCGTAATTTTTTTTCTGCATAAACAATTTTATCACTGTAATTATAGATTGACTGGACTGGCTCGATGGCGCATTCGGTAGTGACCCTGCCTCATGCGCTAAGAGTTGTGGGTTCGATCCTCACCCATTCGTGTGATGAATACTTGTGTTTGTTCTGTTCCTGGGTGTTAATATCTAATATTTAAGTATATATTTGTAATACCACTGTTGATTCTAATATCCGTAACACAAGTGCTTAAGCTACTTAGCTCGGAGTCAGATCAATAAAACTTCTCTACTACTCTTCTATAAAAGTACCCACTAAAGCAAATTGTATTTTTTAAATATAGGGTATATTACGCACTTACAGTAAAACGACTATTTTTTAAATCTCACGTGAGATTCGGGGAGGGGTCGATTCAAATCTTAACACTCAATTACTCACTTAACTCAACCAACAAATAAAATATGGTGAAATTATAAAACAATTGGTTATCATTTTATAATTTTTTTGGTATCTACTAAATGTGTGGTTTGCCATTTCGGGGAGTTCCGAGTTTAATAGCTACCTACATAGTTCAATCCTTCACTGCTAATAAATAGTGGTTTTTCTTTTATATACTTAAAATTCTAATCTGTAGCATAAACACCAACATCACTCATAGTCACAATTATTTCAGTGTTAAATAACTAGTTATTAAAAAGTGTAAAAAAATTGTGATACAGTAGTACCTACTTATGACCGAAATAGAACCATAAATTTACCAAGTAATTATTTTACAAATAGGCGAGTTAAGCGAACCGAAATTATCTAGGTATTTGTCAATTGACTCAATAAAAGCAGGTCAACATTCCTAGATAAACGAAGCATTTTTGCTACCAGCATAATGCTTTAGAAAATACATCAATTTTCAATAGAAAGATCACGATTAACGGAGCATTATTTATTGTATTAAATTATCTACTAGAAAACTTCACCAAAGTTACCCATTCATAGTAAGACCTCTTTAGCTTTAGAAGTACCTACATCAAGTTACCAGTATCTTAATAGATATCATTTTAAGTCGATAATACCGCCTTAAGCGCAGAACTAGGCTAAGCCTTCCCACACTAAAGAGTGAGTACGTAAGAGTAACTAAGGTGTAGGTACACTAAGGAGTGCGTAAGTAAGAGGTATGAAGAGCATAATGTTAATATGAGTGTAGGTACATTCGCTTGAACAGGGTTTTGTGCGTACTTTAAGGGTGTTATTGACAGACTTTATGCATTATACCCCATACTTTAAAACGATATGAAGACTCCACGGGAAAAATAATGAATACCTATTATTTTTGTGAAACTGACGTTTTATTACCATCTAAGATTTATTGGTGAATTATTTTTACACTTTAATCTGAATTGGGTAAAACCGTCATAGTCCGTTGTATTAATTCAATTTCTATGGTCATCCATCGCAAGAAACATGAATGTCTGCGCGCCGAACGTCACAAAAACCGTCGTTGTCAAGTAATGACTTAGTCAAATTTAGTTTTAAAATAAGTTAATGTCATTAAAATACGTTTAAACAGGTGATTGCTTAAATCCATGTTATTTTTTTAAGTTGCTTAAAAAATTACTTGTTTTAATACATTTCAATGTGATGCAAAATCAGGAATGTCAGTGACATAGATTGTTTATGCTATAGTTACAAGTTTTAGACTTTTTGCAATAATTAATGTAGAATCGGAAACGTAATTTAAGTTTAGTATTCTTAAGTTTTTGTATCTTTACATTTAAAGTTTATTGTTCTAAGAGAAACGCAATAGGCACCATAAAATAAGGTCCTATCATTCAGGTAAAGCATTTAGCCAGATGTTAACCATTGTAATATTTTGTGAAAGTAGTTATTATCTTTTTAGTATTTAAGGTTTATTGTTTAGAGAAATGTAAGACGTCATAAAACCAAGGGATCATTTGGGAAAACATCTGGTCAGCAGACGATTATCTTAACTATTGTTCAAAAGTAGATATATTTTTATGAGCGTGAGAACGAAGTATGGTGTACGAGTATGACCGATGCCGGGGGTGGGAACTCAGGTATAAAGTCATCTGTACGTAGCTAAAGAGGGTAGTCCTTAACCAGCTTTGATGTAAGACAGATCGATAGCTTCGTGTTACTTTTGTCTTCGAAAACGCGTACTGTAATGTAACCGACCTGTGTACTACAATTCAATTAAATAACTTATAACATCAAAACATCAACCAGTATCATTCAACCATCCAACCAAGATACTACATTACTAAAATATAAAACTAAAGTATATTCTTTAAGTACCGTTAAAGAATATATTTATATAGTAATGAGTAGTTTCAATATTAGTATAATCTATACAAATATTATAAAGAGGAAAGATTTGTATTTTTGTATTTTTGTGTATGTATTGAATAACTGGCCCGTCGACATGTTTGTAATGAATAAACTCAAAAACTACTGTGCTGATTTCAAAAATTCTTTCACCACTGGAAAGCTACATTATCCGGAAGTGACATAGGCTTTATTTTATCCCCATATTCCCATGGGAACGGGAACTACGCGGGTGAAACCGCGGGGCGCTACTAGTAAAACAAAAAATAGAAGAAATACAGAATTTGAAACTATAAAAAATATTTTCTTTTTTAATTTTTTGTTTTTCTCGTGGAGTCTTCATATGCATTTTATAGTGCTCTTGAGTACTTACTTACAGCAAAACGTTTCGGCAGTGTTGCATAACGGGGCGTGGTCACACGTTTATTGTCGCTCAGTACATGTAGACAATGCAATTCATAGTATAAAAGCTTATATAATGTCTAATTTATGTTGAGCTTGCCCGACCACACCAGCTCTGCTGTCCGAGTGAAAACATGCGGATAATAATTATCCGCATGTTTTCACGGCTTTCTCTCATCGCAAAGTCGGTGGTAAAAACCTGTATGTGCTAAGAGACCAAGGCACTTGGATGACTTAGCCTTATTTCATGATATGGCCTGCTATATCATCATACTTATAACGTCTTAGACTAAAATATAGCAACGCAGCTTATTAGCGCAATTATGTTGTCTAGTACGTGGCATCTCTCAGATTATTGAAAATAATAAATTCTAGACTGACACACCAATTCCCTAGTCCCAAACTTAGCTTATGCTTGTGCTATGGATACTAGGTGAACGGATTGACATAAGTACAGATATCCATGTTCATCACACGAAACATTTGCTTCGTGGTCGTGGTGGTGGTCGTGGTGGTCATTATGCTTGGTGGTTCGTGGGTTTCGTGGTCAGGATTTCTGACCATTCGACTAACGGGCCAGTCAATATCTAGCTGTAAATGTTGAAATTCAGTCTAGTTGTTTGTTTTCGACAAAAGGCGCGTGTCTTTATAGATCCGCAGAATTGGGGCTAATGAAACAATAAAAGATAAGTATATTCAGTAGGTAAGAAAGTTGGGGCCATACAGAGAAAGTAAAATGGTGTATTAAGTTTTACCACCCCGGGCTCCTGACCAGCTTACTTCTCTAGTGCCCCGTTTACCCGATTGTAAACTTCATTTACCCATTCCAGGCCGCGGCATCAACGTCCCCAGCCTGACTCCCGCGCAGGGCAGCGCGTGCGGAGGCGCGCGGCTTTGCCGTTCGCGGTACAACACCACAGCGCCCATGTACGGCGTGTCTCTGACGTCGGGCCAGCCCGTCACCATCGTGCAGAAGTTCCCGGATCTGCTGCAGCAGGTCGTCTTTGAGGTTTGCGAGTAAGTATCCTTGCACCAACCAGTGCTGATCTATTTTGAAAGTCCATAGGTGGGTACCTACTTTTTAAGCTGTAGTAATGTGGGAGAACAACATATCAAATAATATGTTGCTTACGACAGCAAATATTCTTCTTCTTGTTCTCCAGCCGCGATACGGTCTCAGACTGGAAGGCCAAGTTTATATATCAACAAATTAACTTATTTCGTTTAAGTTTCATTCGGAATTGAGTGGATTGCTAGTACCAAAGAAAAATCTAAATCCGGAAAGGCTTTTTACGTCACTTTTTCGTCTTAGCGTTTAGTCTGAGTATACATTGTTGCGACTGCCACCTGACTGAAATCTTTGATATAGGACGAGACAAATTGGATACTTCATTCTTTGATATGCAGGTTTCATTTCGGTGTTTTTACTCAGATAGTGGTGGACCTAAAAATATTGAGTCTTGAAAAAATTCAAAGGTACATTTAAACATTTTATGCCTACATCATTTGCATGGGAGGAGCGTCTTTTCCTTGCCACTAATATTGTTATGCTACTTCTATTTTAGCAAGAAACATGTGTCTCTTTCAGATCCAGTGAATGCTCTCTGGTCCGCGGCTCCTGCACACAGACCTACATCCCCTACCTGTTCCTGGTCCTACCACTGGGTCCAGTCACCCTCACCGGGCAGGATTACGTGTTAGTAGAGTCCGGCTGTGTTTGCCGGCCAGATCCAATGACGTAATTACATTCAAGTAATGTCTGGGCTTGAGAACTGTTCGACTTGATAATGTTTAAACTTTCACTCAGCGAAACTTATTTGAAAAGGGACTTGTTTTATATTTGAGTATAGAGATGTGTTCTTCTATACCATGCACAATAGACCTTGTGCAAAATACACGGATTCCTTTGACAGGCCAATCATATTTTTAAGATACTATGCGTGCATATTTTTATGATATCTCAAAATTACAGTATATATGCATCATACTGTAATTTTAAGGTTTAAAAAATTTACCATTGATCTATAAACACTTAAATATGTTTTTTCTTAATTGGAACCATTTATTTTGCGATCATTTTGTGTCTTTCATATAAATATCCTCAAGTTTCTGGTAAAATAACTACTGCATTTATAGTCATGGCAACATAATAGATACACGTCCCAAAAGAACGAATGATAAAAATGTTATCATTCAATACAGACGAATTTATCTATTAACTTTGTAGATATTAAAGTATATCAATCAATCCAGTCTTGCTTAAATTGGTAGCTATTTGAGATATATCAGTATTTTAAGAAATGTATGTAAAATTAATTTGCGAGTTTGAGAATGTTGAAATGTTTGTATTTCATAAGTTTGTTTGGATTTGAAATGAACGTAGCGGGAATTGGTTCTTCATAAGAATGCTTGATTATACAAATTAATACTAAAAGTATCTAACGGGGTCATATATTTAAATTGTGTTATTACTGTAAAATCGCCGAAAAATTGTCTACGTCGGCTCAAATTGATTTGACGGCCATTTTACGGTTACGTTTAAATTCTTTTATAGACTGATTTTATTACTTATTGTTAATTTTATTATAAATATTTATGCTTCATATTATTATACTGTTACTGAATGGAGTGTATTTATCGGCATGAACGAATTAAAATGTAATTTATAAATTATAATTTGATAATATTAATATATAATGCCTTGTGAGAGATGATAGCAAATTACGAACAACGAATGTATGAGATTTAATAAAATTAATTATTTTACAGAATTGTTTGATTAAAATTCCTATTTTTTGATAAGGTTTGTGTTAATTATAAAATACGCCAGACACTGACGAAATTAAGAGGTTAATGAAAAAAGGTTTAAATTGGTAGAAAAGTTTATTTCTATCTATTTACAAACGCACACTTATATCTAAGTTACCATCTACAAGACTCACTTCTTCAATCGTCATATTATTATCACACTATATCATTCAACATCATTTTTCAATAATATCAATTCCACAACTGTAAAGATCAAGCAATTCAATTTTTAAATCATTATGTATGTCTGTTGAATTAAGCAAAGCAACTGATTAAATTGACGGTAGTTAAACTTTAACAACTTATTAAACTTAACTACTTACTTATGTGATACAAGTAATGATTCCGTTGGTTTACCACGAAAATGTAATTTAAATAAGAATGAGGAACAGTAAAATATGTTTGTAAAAATTGTAAATATAAATCAAAATAACACTAGTGATTACAATCGAGATGTACGAATGGGGACACGTTTTAAATTTTAATATTGAAATGATTGAAGAGGAAAATTACGTAAAGATAAATTTATAAGTAATATGAATTTCACTTAAGGCAAAAACGATCTAAAGATTTCAAGAAAAAAATCAAGACTAGAATAACCCTGACGCTGTGTCTGAATTGTGTCATTTTAAGCGACAAGACTTTTTAGACTATTTTAAAAACTTCTGATTGCAACCACTATTATTGTAATTAGATATTTTTACATTTAAGTCGGATCCGACATAACCATGGTAAATTTAATCAAATACTTGAAATTGAAACGTTTTATTACGAAACTTGCTCTAAATTTTGCGAATTTGGAAACAGATAAAAATTTGATGTCAGCTAGTTCAATGTCGTATAATTTTCGGATCCGACGTTTTTTTATTTTTTAAATTACTGCTCGTAACGGTAATACTGCTGGGGAGCCTGTTGGGGCTGCGGCCTGGGCTGGTGCTGGGGCTGGTGCTGAGGCTGGTGCTGGTGGGCGATCTGCTGAGGCTGCAGTTGGGGCTTGGGAGTGGGGATCTTCACCACGATGTCGGTGGGTTGACGGGAAACCTGCAATGAAATGCGTTATATTAGGGAATACCCTAGGAGGAATTCATTTGAATTCGTTTGAATTTCCTGATAAGCCGACTTCGGTCCTGGTCCTGAATTAAAAGAACTGATCATCACTAGGCATTGTCATGAGACACTGCGGATAGTTATAGCGGGGTCCATACTACCACGGGAAATAGTGCTTATTTGTAGATCCGTGAAGTATTCGAGTTTTAGTGAGACCGAATGTGTGATTTCGATGACGTTCAACATTAGGATCTACATCACTGAATCGAAATTCTTTTAGCCGCCTTAAAAATCCAATGCTCCATTGATTTTTTGTGGGGATTAATTAAGAGTGGCGGCACCGTAAAACCATTGCTATTTTTTATTGCCAGTAAAGTTATCATTCATAAGATGTTTTTATTTGTTGTCATCATCCCCATCAAGAAGATTAAAGGACCCCCAGAATCTTCGTTCTCCATACCTCAGCCCTGAAACCCTCCTTAGGGTCAGCAGTGTAAGTGACGGTCCTGACGAAGCCGTCGCTGTCGACGACGGAGTACGAGCCCTTGATGACGTCACCGTCGCGCTGTTCCTTGCGGTTCTGGTAGTTGGTGTACTGGTCGTCGTTCACGTCGAACCCGAATTGGTAGGAAGGATGAGGCTGTCAAATAATGGTGATTGGTTACTTTTTGCACAATTGAATGCTGGACTTGTAATTGTCTATAATAATTTGTACAGGATGTAATTATTCGAGGAAAAGGGAAATTGCACCTATTTTTTACTTCTCCCTCTCTCAGTGCAATGAAGAAACAAAAAAAAATTATAACGACATAATTCTGAAGCTTCTGTAACATTTATGTAACAGTTAATACCTAGCTCTTAAGAGTTCAAAGATTTACTTAGTAAAAAAAAGATTTGAAATTGTCTAATTTTAATTAGTAGGTACGTGCTTATTTAATTGCGGCTTCGAATTTTGATAAAAGTTTTTTTATTTTTTCATTAACTTGATAACTTGACTTCGAATCAGAAAGCATTGGAACACAGTAATTTGAAGCTAAACTGGTTCCAATCAGAACAATTGAAATGTAACTCCCTAACTGGCGTAAGTATATGTTTTTTAAGAAAAGGTCATAAATGCGACGGGATTATGGTGATATTTTATGTGAAGCGATGTTTTGTTGGCCCGAAGAAGTGTGTTACTTCTTTGTGATATATTTTTAATACTAGCCCACTTATTTGTCATAAGATAATCACTTCACATGAAAACTGCGTTACCCAATCCTCAGATGGCAATCTCGTTGTTTTGCGTACAAATAATAACACACAATTATGTTGCAAGCTTCAGTCGTCCACGTAATTCCGTCGCACGGCTTGATACAGCGCGAGTGAAAGTTGCATTGCAGTTGCATGCGATAGTCTGCGCTAATCTGATCCATCCGCATTACTGCAGCGACACAATGTTGAGTTCCGCTAACGGTGTTCGCACGTAGCTTGTATTTCCTTCCCTCCGTAAGGAATTACTAAATTTTGATATTGTCATTTTGTTGGATTCGAATAAACAGTGTTTTTAGACAGCATAAAAAAATACAGACTGTATTATTTTTTTGACATCAGTTACCAGCCACAATATAAAGGATCACGTGTCAGCGGTTTGATCTGCAGACATTGGTTTAGCTCCATTTTAAATGAATCTCTAGGCAACCAACGTTTAGTAATGCAAGAACTTTATCTTATTTACAAGATGATCTTTTGATGAGACAAGATGCTGTTTTTAAACCTTAAGAGAATAAATATTCACGACTGCTTTGATTTTTGAGGTCTGCAGCGGTTGTAGAATTGTAAAGGTTCTTAAATTTGAAGTTCAATGCCTTTATGTTGAAAAAAATATGGTCACACGGTCCATTGTATAAAATTCAGACGTTATTATCACACCAAACTGCAATATTTTTCCATTGTTTCTCATATCTGGGTCAAGAGTGGTTTAAATTAGGATGTATCTTTAGCAGATGACATATGGTAGATGGTAAAATTTGTAAACTTGGTAACCCTGGGAATCTGTCTGCTCTATCTATATCTACATGTAATATAATATCGGATTCTTCAAAAAGGTACCATATTTTAAACACTATAGCGGGAAACAATCCTACTATCCTACTAATAATATAAATGCGAAAGTTTGATGATGTGTGGATTGATGTTTGTTACTCTTTCACGCAAAAAGTACAGAATGGATTTTAAGGAAACTTTAGAATAATGAAGTTTATACACCTGAATAATATATTGGCTATGCTTTATCGACGTACCACGCGAGCAAACGCGGGCAGAAGCTAGTACTATATAATACACTTACATCGCCTATTAGAAGGACTCCGGTCCCGTAAAGATGAATTAATTGTCAGTGATCAACACTTATGATCTCTCTTGACTTCCTGAACTCATCAATAACCGGTTATCATTGAGATTATACCTTTCGTCTGATAAAAAATCAAATTGAGGTGTACGATAGGCAACTGAATGTATTTTACCAAATTTGTAGGAATGTAAGGCACCTCATAAAACAGTATTGTTGATAACTTAATGTCGTTTCCCTAACTTTGTTTGTGACTAAAGCACAAACTGTGTAATGCCAAGAAAAAACTTACGTCATAGTCCTCAGGTTCACGCTGTTCTTGCTGTCTTTGGGGTTGGTACTGAGGCCTATACTGGGGCTGGGGTTGGGGCTGAGGCTGAGGCTGGGGCTGGTACTGCTGTGGCTGGTATTGAGCTTCGCTCTGGGCTGAGTATGGCTGTTGAAACAAATTCGTTTGTTGAGGAATGGGCACTTAAGGTACAGTATCGCCTTAGTTGATAAATTATGGTAGAGGTAATAAAACATCCGTCGTTATATTTTTTTAATAAATTTATAGGAGTTTATGGTTTGATGCTTATAATTTAGGCAGAGCATTCAGGGTTATTTTATAGTAAAGCCACATATAGAACGTAACCAAATCATGCCATTCCAAAGCTAAATGCTGAATTCGTTACTGACTGAATCGATTGAGTCGAACTCTATAAGGCATTAGTGGATCTCAAAGGTGTACCGCAAGGAGGCGTCTTCTACCCCATTTCTAAGCGAGTTTAAAATGAGTAAAACATTTCTTCATCCGTCCGGAACAATGTTGGCTGTTATCAGTCGCGGATGCATGATTGACAAAAGTCATTCCCTAAACTGTAATCGTTTTGAGAGAAGCTAAGTTGTCCTTTAGGACTCACCAGTCTTGCGGGGGCGGCGGCTACAGGGCGGGGGATGACCTGTGTCTGAGCCTGGGCTTGATGTTGTCCGATGTACTGCCTGAGGAGGTGTGGGGGGATGCCTTCTACCGCTTGCTGTAAAGAAGAAAGGATATTTGTCGCATGTTATACTTATAGAGGTAAGGATCTGAATTATGATGGTTCAGTTATGGTCGGTGCTGTTTGGAATCGCTTTTCTATAGTTCGATGTTAAGGTAAGTGCAATGTTCAATAGAGATTGTATTCATATTTACATTATAAAGTTTTGTTGTTTTAACAAATAAATTTTACATCACTATAATACAATCTGTCTCCTCATGGACATTCAGCAATATGTTCATTATTTTTACTAGCCGAACATAATGACGCATTTAAGTCAGAGCCTCAAAGCACTCAAAAAGTCAAAACTAAGTATTTATTGTTATGAAACATTGACGAAATAATCGACGTTGTTTAATGCAACAGCACTTACATTTAAACATTCATCAAAGCATGAAATACTTCTGACATAACAGACAGACGAACGACTAATTAAAACAGCAGGTCACTTGCCGGTTAACGGATTACTGGCTCTCAATTATCTCGTTACGTAATAACTAGTTCGGGGGAACTAGTCCGGAATGAGCGAACTAGTGCGGTGAGGTGACCATGTCGAAATGCGTAAATGTAACAATGATTGCGTCGCGGGCGATTTGCTGCGTGTTCTCAAAATGCGCATACGCATGCTGTATGGTGAACTTCGTTTATGTGTGTGAACGATTTGGGCATTGAAGGGTATTTCGACTGTGTAATTTTGCTTGCTTAGTCCATTTTTAATGTATCCGACGACAAACAAGGGAATGGCTGGATGATCTGATCTTGCACGGCCACTATTACCTTTAAGAGCTTGCAAGTTACAGCTCAAGGGTGGCATTCGCACGCTGTCGACCTTATAAAGGTTCAATACTACTGAGAATACACCATTATAATAAATCTTACCCCAAATTCAACTCTATGTACTACCTTAGACAATAAATGCGTGATGTGATATGATAGGCGACATAATTAAGAGATACTTTACTGCCACGAAGTTATCTGGTATGTAAAGAGGATGTAATTTGATACATCACATCATTAGTCGGCGAGTCGTAACAATGACGAGATAAAGATGTTTTAAAAGGGACTGTTACAGCCTTTAATTATGTATTCTATGCAGTATATTGCATATATTGTACTCTTTAGAGGAAATATCAGTAATATATACCTAAGTATTATATTATACTAGCACCTGCGCGCTTCTTCGCTTGCGTGATACATCGATAAAACATTTCTTTTAAGTTATTCTGATTAATGAGCAATACCATTGTAAAGTTTCATTAAAATCCATTCAGTACTGTACTAAAGAATAACAATCATTCACGCACTGTCTATAATATTGGTAAGATATTTGATTGCAATATTATGTTGACGGGTGTACTTCTGTATATAATATCCCTGAGTAGGCTACGTAATAAAACAAACGTGTGATAATTTTTTCAACGTTACATTGAAGACTGGAATATATGCAATTTTCGTTTTATTATAGATTCTACGAGGTACCAATAGACTCTTATTAGTTACGATTTTGAGACTGCGTCTAGACGAATATCTAACAGTTGTGTAATTTGTCAGTACATTGTGTGGTTACTGTTTCAGATACCTTTGTGTGTACATAATTAGATGCCACGCTTTAAAATGTTAAGGTTGAGCTTCGCATAACAAACTCTGTGGCGTAGTTTAGTCTTTGTATGGATGGTTTCATTTTCTATAGAACTGAAATACTTACATAAATATTTCTATATAGCTATTGGTACAGAGTTTTATGATATTAAAATGAGATACGGTTTAATTAAAAAGTCTATTAATTATTAGGGGAGTATATGCCTTATGTTAACAACAAAAAAAGGGCAGTTTTTGCCATATGTCAACCAAAAAAGAGAGTAGGTACATGTCTAAAGAAAAAAGTATTTTTTGTAATTTTTGAAATTTTTATATTAAAGCTATTCTAGGGGTAGGTGTTATAGGTGGATCTACAGCACTAACTAAACATACATTAATTAGATTTGGTTAATTTAGAAATAATAGAGACAGAGATCATGTATTTAAATTCAAGCTAAGACTAATTTGCATATCTATATTATAATATTATAAAAAGGGAAAGGTTAAATTGTTTGTTTGTTTGTATCGAATAGGCTCCGAAACTACTCGACCGTTTATAAAAATTATTTCACGAATGCAAAGCTACTTTATTAGCGAGTAACATAGGCTGTATTTTATTATATTATTTATATATTTTATTAAAGGAACGGGAACTACGCGGGTGAAACCGCAGGGCGCTGTAGAATCTACCTACACTTTAGTATCGAAGATGCTTAAAAAACCGTAGATATATTATATCTACAGTTGGAATTATTTGTTACCAAGATACCCTTAAATTTAATATATTTTTTGGTTCAAAATGATAACTTGAAAATGCTTCTTCAATAACTGGGTAGGTAGTTAATTGTCGATTTAATGAATTTTCAATAGGAATCTCTATAATTAAAGGAACAAAGAATTAAAAAAAAAATAGGTTTTATCGTTTTAATTTAGAAAATTCTCATATTATAAGGTAAACATATACCTAGTAAATATATATTAATAATCAAAATATACATAAAATAGTCCCATAGTTTTGATTTTTAAATATTGTAAGCAATTTCCATGAATTTCTTTTCAGCCACATAGTAGGTAAATTAAGCGCATTTAGTAGCACGTAAATAATTAAATATCTTCGGTAAGTTTTTTGGTTACAGTAATTTCTTTTTTCAGTTGGACTTGGCTATTAAAATATCAAGTTGCAGCAGAAATAATATTCCTTCTGATACGAATCTATGGATTTTGAATTGGGTATTCAAGATATAATTTACGGGTGTTTAATCATATCTTTCTTGAAGAAAACATTATATAAATGTATGCACCAAATATAAATAAACGCCACTCATGTTAACGTTTAAGCCATTTGATCCCAACAATTTTAATTATCACTTTCTATCTAAAATCACGCACACCATCTCATTAAAGATAAATAAAGCCACTATTTCCGTAATCAACATTATCTTCCTCAATATAATCACGATGCCTTACGAGACCATAAAACGATAACCATAAATAACCAGGTACTGACTTGTTGGTATTGATGCTGCGGCCTGGCCAAAGCTGACCCCAACACCGCCAAGGATACACAAAGACGAAACATTTCACACACTAATTATTATTAAACTTTACAAAAAAAATATTAATTTACAAACTTAGCCCACAACACACTCGCGGACAGTATTACGTATGCTGTGCGTGTAGGTAACTCTCACTTTATATAGATGCACCCCTTCTTACGTGGGTGGATGGGGGAAGGGACACTCGGACATGTGTGGCCGAAAATTACGGATGGTGTCGGTTTTCGTTGTGTGTTCTCGGGTTTAACACCGGATGGAAGGTGACACTGGCTGAAAATAAAAGAAAACTTTCAGAAATATTATTTTTAAGAGATTTTATTTTCACAGGTTTAACTTCGAATTTCGAACAAATATATTATGATTTGGAAAGTCAGCTATCTAATTAAAAAGTTTTTATGCAATATGATGACCTATCTAAAGAGTCTAAAGAGTCTAAAGATTAATTTCTTGTCATTCTTGTTAGTTCAATAATATGTATGTAGGTACCAACTAAACGTAATTTAAATGTTATTGTTTATTATACTTTTTCCCTATTAAAATTTCATTATACAATGTAATTAATTGTATGAATTATGTATTGAAGACAATTAAATGTCATTTAAACATACTAGTATTTCTATAAATTTGGATAATAGCATATTACATATCTGTATTACTTAGAAATAATAACATCATCATCTTCCTAGCGTTATGTCCCGTGCTTAGACGGGGTCCGCATAGACCATGATCCAGGATTTAGCGAGTCTGGTAATTACATTGAAGCGATTGCCGATCTGACCTTCGTAACCCTAAGATGGGGGAACCAGACAATTGTTGGATCATGGTTACAAATCCAAAGTTGTTTGAATTTGCAGGTTTCATCACGATGTTTTCCTTCACCGTCGAGCTAGTGGTATAAATACGTACATAGACTTGAAAAATCCAGAGGTACGTGCCCGGGTTTGATCCCGCACTCCTCGGTTAAGAGGCGCGTGTACTTACCATTGAGCTACCACCGCTATTTTTTACTTAGAAATAATAACAAAAGTAGATAATTTTTAAAAAACAAAACAATTAGCGATATCTCCGTTTGGTGCATTGGTTTGGTTTAAAATTTGCGTCGAACGCATGGGGTTTGATTTCTATATACGGGGATAATAATTTATTGATCATTGGCAGTGTGTGGATCCTGTACTGTATCCATAATATGTATGTCCATAATACAAAACCTTGAACTACTTTATTTGGTATCAGACTAATATATGTTTTCTAATAGGGTTTGTTTACTCAAGCTTATTAGCTAGTCCCGTGTTGGTCTGGGACTTAAAAAGAATGTGCCAACTGTGTTTCTTGCCTAGCATGCCATAAAAAGCGACTAATGGTATATCGGGTTTTGGCTATGTGATTATGTAGGCGACCAGCTAGCGACTTGTCACTACTTTTTCCCAATTTTCCATCTAACCCAATCCAGTTTTATTTTTGGCTGAATGTGGTTAAAGGGGACTGCTGTCCCTTTGACTCTGCCTACCCCTTCGGGGATCACGGGCGTGATGTTATGTATGTTAAGCTTATTAGCTAACATTTATAATTTTATGACTCTTGATGCCTCTACATTTCTTTAAGTGATTGATGTAACAGTTTATTAGATAAACAGCGTTTAAGTTACATTCTTTAACGCTTAATGCGATGTCGCAACGATATAAAAAGTCATCTAGAATGCTAATAGTCCAATTGTTGGAGCGAACGTTTCGATCTCGTCGCGAGATGTTGCGCGATGTCAGCATATCTCAATAGATCATCAGTGCTCGTGACTGGTAGATAACAATATTATAATGTTGAATTTTTTAAGTGATTTTATTTATGCTAGCCCAATTTTTGGCAGGCCCATTGTGTAATGTTTCAGAGTTCGCGTCAAATGACCGCATACTCGGATCCATCTTTGGGCTACTGATATGCACGTCCGCTACCTTAATGCCACTCTAGTATACACTGGTAGATCGCCAGGACCTTATATACTGGACAGGTTCTTTGCTGGAGCGTGTCTTTGTTTTAATTTTCGGATAGCGATGCCGTCAACCTTTTTCAAAGGTTGGATCCACGCCTGAAGCACGGTGAAAAGTTTCATAAAATCGTACATGTAGTTGCTGATGACAAAAAAGGCATCATACCGTTCAATTTTTTTTCCATGTTCTTAAGTTAACATTTAATTATTCTTATTTACATTCGTCCTTATTGTAACAGCAAGATATGGCCGCCTTAAATAGAGTTTTACATATTTTTATGACACCACTGTAAAAAAATATTTTTAAGCTAGTTAGAAATAGTTTTACAGTGGTGACACATAAAATATACCAAAGAAAATTACATTTCATTAAGATTTAATCTAATTTAAAGGGTGCTAACACATCAAATTCAGATTCAAAATATCTTTATTTTTATGGGCTTCAAGAAAGCAATTATAAATAGTCAATATACATAACGATAAGAAACAATACTACCGGTTCGGACGGTAGACTCTATCGAGAAGAAACTACTAGATAATACATGTGTTCCCCGTTCGACTATTGATAGGTCAAGTCCGGCTTTTATATTAATAGACCTATCTACTATATCTTCATTAGTAATAAACTTTTGGTATCGATTTGATGGTTACCTTTTTATAACAAAGCTAAGGTTCAATGAAATGAAATTATTATAAACTAGCTGTGCCAGCAGAGTCACCCGCGTTTATGGTTAATATTATAAAGACTATTTCCGTCATACATGATTTCTATGTAACTTAAACCACACGCGACGGAAGTTTAAAAAATGGAGTAACTTCTCCCGTTTTCCCAACATTTCCCTTCACTACTCTGCTCCTATTGGTTGTAGCGTGATGAAAAGTATACTATAACCTGCCCAGGAGTATGAAGAATAATTGTACCAAGTTTCGTTAAAATCCGTCGAGTAGTTTTTGTTTCTATAAGGAACATACAGACAGACAGACAGACAGACAAAAATTTTACTGATTACATTTTTGGCATCAGTATCGATTACTAATCACCCCCTGATAGTTATTTTGAAAATATATTTCATGTACAGATTTGACCTCTCTACAGATTTATTATAAGTATAGATAAAACAGGATAAAATATCTAGTCTCAACACGACTAGGGTTATAACACGAAGCCTAACATTTGAGCTTCATCGCATTGTATCTCGGGTCGTCATCTTGAGAGCGCGCCTTGTTTTACCTTGGGAATCTTTGCTTAAGAGCACCCTAAAGTTTTCACATAAATATGCGCAACCAGGCTCGCAATCTACACGCTTCTAATATATTTGTATCTTGCAGTTCTGATATTAAACGAAGACAATAGCGATTTGAACAGTCGATAAAATATATTTTGATTTGAATCATGACCGATGTTGGTCTGGGACTTAAAAAATAATGTGCCAACTGTGTTTCTTGCCTAGAATGTCGTAAAGGTCGACTAATGGTATTTGCGGTGTTGGTTATGCGATTGTGTAGGCGACGAGCTAGCCACTTGTTACTACTTTTTCATAATTTTCCATCTAATCCAGCCTAGTTTTGTTTTTTTGGTTGAATGTGGTTATAGGGGCTTTCTGCCACTTTGACTCTGCCTAGCCCTTCGGGGATTATGGGCGTGATGCTATGTTTGTTTGTTTATAAAGACACATTTTAGGGTGTTAATTGCATAAATAGTTTACAATGATATGTGTTACCTTCTGTGTGACTAAGATAGCGTTTTCAATTACATTAATTTCTCTTAAAATAAAAAGTAAGCAAGCAGGATACTTCAGTATCCTCTTATACAAACTTGCAGTACCTACCCGACCCATAAGTCTGTGACTAATGATGAATAGTAGCTATATTTTGCATAAAAATTTAAAGTCTTTTCGTTTCACAATGGAGTTTGGATTGAACTAACATCCAAAACTAAAGGATGTTGGTAACTTGTGCTTAGACCTTGAATTACGAAGATTTACATTTGCCATTGAAAAGAAAACCAAGCAGGTTAGCCTTTAGAACGCTTTGTTAACTTTCCATGATGATAAATAGTCGTCTAGTGACCTACTTGGGGTATTGAAACGGATAGTTACTGGTATTTGGGTATGACCTTCAGTACACCTTTATTGCAAATACTGCGACGAATTGTATATGTGAGGTCTATGACCTAAGGTCGAGAACTGGGATGATACGTCTTTCATTAGGTATTGCAGGTGGCAGAGCCCCTCTAAAGTATTGGTTTCGGCATGACAAGGCCGCGCCGGCTTTATCGGATATAACAACTTTTTTTATGAAAACTATCGTAGAGGTACTTAATTGGGGTTTCATTCTAGAAATTTGGATGACCGAATTTCGGGAATGGAACCCCAATTACATTTTTTTTTTATTTGTGTCCATTAGATATGAATTGGCCAGATCTTTGGAAGTAGGCATAGGTACATTATAGATTTAAAAAATCAATAATCGTAGATTTATACATAAACTAGCGACATAATTTTTTTCCGAAGTTCTTCATAGAAATTGGAGCAGCATCAAAATATTTTCCATAGAAACTTTCAACCCCTATTTTGCACCCTTAGGGGGTGAATTCCAATAAACCATGGGACGCGTATTCAACGAAATGTTTTCAAGAGTATGAATCCAAGTTTTATTAAAATCGTTGCTAATTTAAAGATTTTTCTAAACAAACTTGCTATCCTTTAGGAGTAACATTTTTTTATCCATTCTTAATGTGCGTCCGCATTTTGGATTAAAACAACTTTTAAAATTTCACGTTTCTACCATTAGCGGTTACGGCTGTGCGTGCTTCTATATGTCAGTGGGAACTTCTCCTTTTATATACATAACATATAGATAGATAACCAGCAATGTCCAAAGGTATAGACAGAGATCAAGTAGCAGAAAGCTCTTTTAATGACTTTTAGACAAAATAGTGCTTGATCGTTACCTAAACAATCTATTAACCCAAACCATCATTATCGCCTCCAAAGACATTTTAAAATTATTTTCAAACCTTTATTTACGGAGAAAGGATCGGCGGTTCATTGTAATAACTAGACTCGTTAAATCCAGAATCATGGCCCAGAATCATCTTCAAAGACTGGCTCGATGGCGCATTCGGTAGTGACCCTGCCCCACGCGTAAAAGAGTTGTGGGTTCGATCCCCACCCAGGACAAACATTCGTATGGTGAATACTTGTGTTTGTTCTGTGTCTGGGGGTTAATATCTAATATTTAAGTATATATTTATGATACCACTGTTGATTCTGATATCCATAACACAAGCGCTTAAGCTACCTACTTCAGAGGCAGATCAATGTATGTGATGTCGTCGGATATTCATGATCTAATAGATCTTTACTAAGAGAGGGATATTATTCTAGCTACAAAGATGATGATGAAGACCAAGTCTTCACATTACTTAAAGTTAAAAGAAAAAGTTCGTAAAATATTGCGCGCCCTATTGATATTCAAGCATTCGCAAAGTGTTGTCAGCTGTGCCCGACATTCAGTCATATTGCAAGTTGCATTCGTTCCACATATGTCATTGGCTCGCCGGCCACGTGCGAGCGCCTACAGATATGTCCACTGACCTGCTTTTGGGACAAAATTGGCTAACCTTTCTTTTAGTGGACAGTTAGGCGGTAAATAGATTGTTGTTTTTTCAAGTCATGTTTGTTGCGTCTGGTAGGTGCATTGCGTGAATTTGCCGAAAGCATTGGAATATTTCTGACGTTACAGTTACAGATATATTAAGTCAGGAGACACTAATGAGTTGGAATAGGTATTTGTATTAAGGTTTTTGAATGTAACGGTTTAGCCCAACGAAAAAATCGGATATATAAGTCTGCCTATCCTTTACAAATGGTAGGTATATAATTATTTAAGGGGTATTTTTCATACCAGTAAGTGAAAAAGATGGTCCACCCTAAACTTGAGATCGGCTTTACCAATTTTGCAAATTCTTTTTTAGTTGTGTTTTTTTATTGTCAAGTGAAGGTTCTAATGAAAAAAAAATTCAAAAGTTGCACGGTAAATAAAAAAAAATGGGTATTGAAAATCCGAGAACGGGGCGTTACCAAGTGCGCCAGGTCAGCTAGTTTTATTTATATATTATATCATGATTGTGTAATAGCATAATTTTATTTATTCGGAAACGTGAAAGTCTGTTTTCTTTCTATATATCCCTCCTTCTTCACAAACTTTCCCGCTGTCCCGTGTCCCGTAGAAATACTTACCTAATGTAGTAGACTAGTCACAATGCTAAGATTTACAATAATATAATAACTCCATTTATTGGCCCATGAATAAACATCTGTAAATATCTATATGAACATTATTGCGAAATAATCATTAATTAAAATTTATAGTGTTGGCAGCCCTACTTCTTACCTAAGAAGATTTTATAGTAACTATCAAGTTATCATGAAAGTGAAAGTTCACGTCAGGAACAAGCTAGTAGGCTTGAATACATAATGTGAAATGTTGTGTTTTGTTAAGATTATTTTTTGGTTATAAACATATATGCTGATATAAGGCGATGCATATCTAAATGTCCAAATGACCTACTGAAGACAATTGACGCAACAAATTTTATAGTTAGCCTTTTTTGGTAGCTGGCCAAGTCGGCGATAGTTAGCGAACAAGCTAAATATATTATATTCGTTGTTATATAAGTTGTCCCGACAGCCGTTGATCTGTCATTTTCAACCAATGTTAATATTATACCAATTTACAAGCTTTATATGAATTTTTAAATATTTTATCTAGAATTATACAATTTGATGCAGTCGTTCAGGAGCCATGCGATGTATGCCGTTGTGCGCCTGCACAACCGCATACATATATTTGCATACATACATATATTTTGACGATTCATTTTTATTTACATAATAATAAAATAACTGTTATTCTATTCTTGTAATATTGTTTAAAATAAAAACAAAATTACGTTTCTCTGCAAAAGAAACAACATTTGAAGCCTCTATTTATAACTTTAGGAAATACAACAAAACGATAAACGATATTATTGAAATTGAAAAAATTATGACATAAATATGTAACAACGTAAACAAGAGTAAAGAGGTTTTCTTTACATACATATTTATTTATAAGGGTTAAACGTACGTAATATGTTGTTAATATAGTCGCCATAAAATTAAGGAAAAATATTGCTAGGAATTCTTCACATTGGTTTAAGAGCCGATCAAAATGACTTTAAATTCTCGCAGATTGCAGTGTGATAGTGTACAACTGTACTTTTACGAGTATTTTACGCATAAAATATGATCAAGTGACCACTTCCTGAACTATGAATGGGCACTGGTACAGGCGACAAGAGTTAGTGTGAAACTTGAAGTTGATACGAATAACGTAAGCGACCAGTCTAGAGGTTATGAATTACGAAGGTATACAAATTCATTAACATAATAGAAATAATGCATAGTAAGTACATATGTTTAAACACTAGTTTTCAACGAGAAATGCATGGGTAAATGCATTATAAACACTGCGTATGTTCATTAAAACTACGTCAGATTGGAACTGTTCGAAAAAATAATTAGTTTCTCAATCTAATTCTAGAGGACAGGGGAACCTTTTCTCTGGAAACCTTAGAGTCCAAAGCAGTATAGACAAAATTTGTCAATTAAACGTTAATAATATGTCTTCGCCATTCTTAGATTTGCTCGACAAAGAAACCTTTCACACGTACCTTATGATGTCGAAGGACTTTATACTCGTACAACGCCTAAGGACTCGGTAACATTTGGAGGCCCTCCTAAAGGGCATTTATTTATGACTTAAGTATATGACCTTCGATATTGACATTAACATTGAATTTTAGATTTCGTCATTTCCGTTATCCCCGAAGGGATAGTCAGTCAAAGTCAAAGTCTGGGCTGGGTTAGATGGACAATTGTTAAAAAGTAGTGACTACTGACAAGTGACTAACTTGTCGCCTACACAATCATGTAAGAGGAAGCGGTGGTAGCTCAATGGTAAGGACACGCGCCTCTTAACCGATGAGTGCGGGTTCAAACCCGGCCACGTACCTCTGGATTTTTCAAGTCTATGTACGTATTTATACCACTAGCTCGACGGTGAAGGAAAATATCGTGATGAAACCTGCAAATTCAAACAACTTTGGATTTGTAACCTTGATCCAAAAATTGTCTGGTTTACCTACCTATCTTAGGGTTACAAAGGTCAGACCGGCAGTCGCTTCAATGTAATTACCAGACTCGCTAAATCCTGGATCATGGTCTAAGTGGACCCCGTCTAAGCACGGGACATATCGCTAGGAAGATGATGATTCAATATACCCGATATAACATTAGTAGTCTTTTTACGACATGCTAGACAAGGCAGACAGTTGGCACATGCTTTTTAAGTCCCTGAGCAACCTAAGACAAATAGATAAATAGAATTTAATTCTATTGATAAAATCTTAAATCGAAACTCATACAAAGTGTAAATAGCGTAAAGTACTCTCAAAAGATAACATTGTACTTATGTCTTAAGTCATTCGATTATAAGAGTTCAGTATGGGTATGGAGCAAGGATATTCGCAAAGTTTTCAAAATCCTCCTATGCCTTTTATCATCAAAGAAAAGGATCCGACAAAAAACCAAGACAATAAGCGTCCTATTACCAAAAATTATTATTGAACGAATTCTTCATGACCAGTAAAGACCAGTTCTTGACTTATCGTGGCATAATATTGTCATTACTTCGATAGTCGGAAGGAACCAGCTGGTCGCGTTGACGGATATTTTATTCATTTCGCGGCTAATTGCGTCGCGGCAGGAAATTTAATAGTGAAAGTAAGAAACACTATGTTTCTGCTTCCATTGCTAAGTCGACATGACACTTAGCCAAAGAGAAATGGGCGCTAAAGAAAATTGATTATTATTGGTGGATTTAGAGAAGGGTGTTAAACAGTAAATAGTTATGTTAAACGTGCTAATTGATAAGCTATAGTTTTAGTAGCGGGCCCACATGACATCGTCTGCATAGATAGGTATATCATCATTTTTGTGAATAAGATTATTTATCACTAGCTGTGCTAGCGGTGTCACCCGCGTTTATGGTTAATATTATAAAGACTATTTCCGTCATACATGATTTCTATGTAACTTTAACCATTAAGGCTGCACACGCGACGGAAGCTTTAAAAATGGAGTAACTTCTCCCTTTTTCCCAACATTTCCCTTCACTACTCTGCTCCTATTAATTGTAGCGTTATGAAAAGTATACTATAACCTACCCAGGAGTATGAAGAATAATTGTACCAAGTTTCGTTAAAATCCGTCGAGTAGTTTTTGTTTCTATAAGGAACATACAGACAGACGGACAGACAGACAGACAGACAGACAGACAGACAGACAGACAGACAGACAGACAAAAATTTTACTGATTGCATTTTTGGCATCAGTTTCGATCACTAATCACCCCCTGATAGTTATTTTGAAAATATATTTCATGTACAGAATTGACCTCTCTCCAGATTTATTATAAGTATAATAGATAGGCCGTAAACAATGTAATGATTCTATAGTCTTCATTCAGATCAGCATACATTCAAACACTATAGATAGATCAAAATGGATCATTGCCATTGTACGTGTAAGCCTTAGTAATTTTTTTTTTACTTTTCATGCCTAGTTGCAGCTTTCTTATTGATGATTCTTCAACTAAGCCACGGAGACGTTAAACAATAAAAATACAGACGGTCGTCCCGAACACTGTGACAGTTCTTCATTAACTACGGTACCCTAAAACATGTTACGATTGCCTCTCATTACCCATCTTTCATCACAATAAAGGATATTAAGCCACCAATTTCCTTCCACAGCCTCTCTCGGATGTTAAAATTGCTACAGAGCAATAATTATGTCACTGCACTCGATACGCTTACATGCGAGCTCGTATGTTGCAAGTCGTGACTGGGCGTGGTCGGAGACAACCGCGCCCTGAACGAAATTGGGTCTAGGAATGGTGAAAATACCATTCAAGTCTGATGACCTTGGGGCTTAGGCTTGGCGCTCACTGTTTACGTAGGATCGGGTGACGAAAGTACGTGGATGAATTTACTGTTATTTGTATGACTATCTTTGATTATGGTTGGTTGCATTCTATTGAGTAGGTATTGTGTTTTAATCAACCATGGTGTTATGTATGGATTAGATGATGGTTTGTTAAATAACCGGTAAGTACAATTATTTCCATTCAGGGTACTAAAGTCAGAGCGCGGTGGTAGCTCAATGGTAAGAACTCGCGCCTGTTAACCGAGGAGTGCGGGTTCAAACCCGGGCACGTACCTCTGGATTTTTTAAATCTATGTACGTATTTATACCACTAGCTCGACGGTGAGGGAAAACATCGTGATGAAACCTGCAAATTCAAACAACTTTGGATTTGTAATCATACTCTCTATAATATACAATGAATAGCAGTTGCATCTTCCTTTTTGCGGTGAGATAAATTTTTTTAATACAATTTGCATATTTATTTAGTTGCTTATCTCTATAAGTAAAATTATCTGCAACTGAGATGATCTTAACAAGTGATTGCATATTATCTTAAGCGATCCAGTATTTTTTTAATACTTACTGTCCTTCCTCTACCTGCATTGTTAAACGAGACTGATACGATACGGTCTGAAAGTAATTGTGTGTAATGAGCCTTTGTGATGCGATCTGCGATGATGATGAACGATACAGAGTGTATAATCATCGCTTACCTACTTAGAAAGCATAGACAATTGCGTCCAGTTCGATTGATGCTTTCTTAACACTTAATGATCCATTCTACGTCAAGATTGATTGATCGGATCATAGTTTGATGGCTGTATGAGATAACATAATACACACATCAGTGTGTACGGTGAAATGTATAATGCTTCTGGATGCTGTTTCAACATCGTTGTTTTGTTTTATGTAGGTAATTAGATGCATGATTTTGTATTACGTCGGCAACTAAGCTGAGATAATTTGATATGGTATGGTAGATTATTACAATGAAAATTTAAAAATGTACAGTATGATAAATTTATAAACAATAAAGCCTATTTCATAAATGTAAAACATGTGATTCTTTGGGACATATAAAACCTACTTAGCGAGTAAGTAGGTAACCTTAGTAAAATTAAAGGTCACCGAGGTGCTTAACATAAGTCTTATTAAACTGCGCATGGCAAATAATGTATGATAGTAAATAATATTAGTCATTTTCGACTGGTGAACTTACAGGTTAGATATTTGAAAAGAAAAATCTCAATCCCTCTATATTGGTGGTCGAGGGTAAGAAATCGAACCAGAGCGATTCCTAGTATTGATAAAATCATCTCTAGCGTTTTATTTATATTTTATGGAAAACTAGCTGTGCCAGCGGTGTCACCCGCGTTTATGGTTAATATTATAAAGACAATTTCCGTCATACATGATTTCTATGTAACTTTAACCATTAGGGTTGCACACGCGACGGAAGCTTAAAAAATGGAGTAACTTCTCCCGTTTTCCCAACATTTCCCTTCACTACTCTGCTCCTATTGATTGTAGCGTGATGAAAAGTATACTATAACCTGCCTAGGAGTATGAAGAATAATTGTACCAAGTTTCGTTAAAATCCGTCGAGTAGTTTTTGTTTCTATAAGGAACATACAGACAGACAGACAGACAGACAAAAATTTTACTGATTGCATTTTTGGCATCAGTATCGATCACTAATCACCCCTTGATAGTTATTTTGAAAATATATTTGATGTACAGAATTGACCTCTCTACAGATTTATTATAAGTATAGATAAAGGAAATTTTATTAGTCTTATCAGATACTGAAGGATCCACAAAAGAATTAAACATAGAGCGTAGAAACTTAAAATATTTATTGCACTAATAATACTGCGATTACATCTAAGAGTACCACTAAATAAATAATCCAGGCGGCGTCGGCGCGCGCTAGGGCGCGTACTTGTTGCCGACGTGGTGGCGCACTCCCCACTTGTAATTGGCGTGCTTGTCGGTCTTGACGAACGTGTGCACCGGGCCCGTCACGCCGCGCGTGTCCTTGTGGTCGTGGTCTTCGTAGTCGTGGTGGTCTCGCTTCGGGCGCTCCCACTTCTCTTCTTCGGGCGCAGGCCGGACGGGGTGTGCTGTAATGGACGGTTTTGGTTAGAATCTAATAGTGTTCAGCTTAGGGTGCTAGCGATGCGCGGACGGATTGGGGAGTTGGTAAAACTTGCACTTAATTATGTAATAATAATATCCTCCTGACCGATTTCGCTCATGGCGGCCAATAAGGATTAGCCAAGTACATACACAGGAAGTATAGTGTACAAATGTCTGCGCAAACACAGGTGTACTCGCCGTTCTACGCTTTTATAGTTCGGTGAACGGCTATCCAACATTTCCGGAGAGACGCTAAGTGCAGGACCAACGGCTTAACATGCTTTCTGAAGGACGGTGGAAATCCGCTGCATTACAGACTTCGGACTTGTACTAAGTAATTTAAATATGCATGATCGAGACACGTATTTTGGCCCGATTCGAGTTTAGAACAAGTGAGGTCTTTAGGCGGCATTTGCTACCCACAGTTGCAGTTAACCAACGAGGCAGTCAAAGCCTATAAAAAAATGATATAAGAAATCATGTGACCAGTAACATATTTTGCATTGCTGGTTTGAGTTAATTCGAACGTTACCTACATTTCATATAGAATTATAGACTAACTCGTAATTTAGCCCCATTTTGGTCTGGGACTAAAAAATAATGTGCCAACTGTGTTTCTTGCCAAGCATGTCGTAAAAGGCGACTGATGGTATATGAGGTTTTGGGTATGTGATTGTGTAGGCGACAACCTAGCCAAATATTTTTTACAATTTTCCATCTAACCCAGCCCAGTTTTATTTTTGGTTGAATGACTAACTCTGTCTACCCCTTCGGGGATTATGGGCGTGATGTTATGTATGTATCGTAATTACGACTGGCTCGATGACGCATTCGGTAGTGACCCTGCCCCATGCGCCAAGAGTTGTGGGTTCGATTCCCACCCAGGACAAACATCCGTATGATTTGTCTTGTGTTTGTTCTGTGTCTGGGGGTTAATTAATATCCAATATTTAAGTACATATTTGTAATACCACTGTTGATTCAGATATCCGTAACACAAGTACTTACCTCGGAGTCAGATCAATGTATGTGCTGTAGTCGGAAATTTACAAATTTATTTATATTTTAAAACTGTTTATTTATAATAATTTATTTATATTTTAAAACTGTAAGGTTAATGTATTCTACATATAGAGAATTATATGATTTGGTGGCTTGTTAAATGTTTTTCTAGTCAGTGATTCGAGGAATGTGTCTGGTGATCTAAATTGAAACTGGGTGATATGTGCATAGCCACATAGCAACTGACCAGTCACTGACGCGAAATATAACGTGCATTCTCAGTTACAAGGTTTTTTATAACGATCAGTAAAGTATGTAATACATAATATTCTAGTACATGTTTTCTATGTATTTTGTGTTCATTTTAGGTGTATATAAATTTTTAGATCTCTTATGTGTACAAACGTAAATTGAAAATTGATGATTGATGACTGAAGATTGAAGAAATGAATTGAATATTTGTAATACAATATGAGATAATAATAATCTATCAGAGTTTATTATTATAATACTGTCATATTATAAATAAATATAAATGTCAGACAAGATCACATACATTGATCTGACTCCGAGGTAAATAGCTAAGCAGTTGTGTTACGGATATCAGAACCAACAGTAGTATTACAAATATTATACTTAAATATTAACACCCCGACACAGAACAAACACAAGTTTTCATCACACGAATGTTTGTCCTGGGTGGGAATCGAACCCTCAACGCTTGGCGCATGGGGCAGGGTCATTACCGACATGTTCCATTGAGCGCCATCGAGCCAGTCAAACTACATATACTTAAATAATGTTAAAAGGCTTGTCAGTTGTTACTGATGAAATTAAATATTTAAATCATGTCAAAAAGCGTGTCAGTTATTGTTGCTACGACCCACAAAATCTCTATTAAGGCTTCCGAACTCCTGCGCAACCCAGATGTCAATACCCCAGCGCTGAAGTGAGTGTACTTTAATTTAACACTTGACCGGCGCATAGTTGCGCAAGAGTTGCATTGCAGGCTTTCGCCGGCTACCGGCTGAGGGAACGTGAAAGGGCTAATATGGAGTTTATATTTAGATCAGCTCTGATTTTATTGTAGGGTTTTTACAGCCCTTGGACGCAAGCAGGGTTTGATCCTCGCAAGGGGATTTATAAGTTATTGATTGAACTCCTATTTGTCTCGGATCTTTTTGTATCTTCTTTGATACTAATTGTATTACTCAATACAAATGCTTAATTACGATTTATTTTTAAACCAGTATAATGTATGCGATGTTGCCTGATAATTATTTATACTGTTTTTATCAGACTCTAGTTACTTGGATCTTCTTCCGTTATATCTTAAATTATATTATATTAGTTGTCTAATACGATGAATTATATTTTTGGGATTGGATCGACAGTTTTTGAAAACTTCTTTCCCTTATTGAAATTCTTTCCCTTAGATTGAAAAATATCTTTACTTTGGTAATAACTAAAAATGAGACTTACTTGGTTGTCTAAAGTGGTGTGGAGGTTGTGGCGCGTATCTGGTCACTCTGAGAGGTACTCGGGAGGCTGGGTAGTAAGGGATGGACCACGCCGTCGTCGCCATCATTGTGCATGCTAAAATCAACTGGAAAGAAAGAAGACCCATGTTAAATAACAGTTTGTTAAATTTAGGGGTCCGAAAAGAATATCAGATGGATGTTAAAAAAGTTTTTATACATCTTGCACCGATATAAAACCTTTTTATAGCAAATGCAAGCATTTGATTTGTAAGATAAATAATTAGTGATAGCTCAAATATTTCACTTGTATGTGAAAGCAAAATCAATTAAGACGCTACAAACACCCAGACCCTAAAAACTTTCTCGGGTGTGGCTACCAAACGTGTTGCAAACGTTTGTTGCATAGTCTAACCGCGTGCACCAATTGAGGTGACTAAGGGCTGATTTTTCAACAGTCAGATAAAATATAACAATCGAATAAATCACAATCCGGATGATTGTATTAGAATACCTCATTGCCAATAGAATACCTTATGGCTTATGACTTAAATAAAAAAATAATATCAAATAAATATCCCACAACATCACACTCATTGATCTGTCTCCGAGCTAAGTAGCTTAAGCACTTGCGTTACGGATCAGATTCAACAGTGGTATTAAAAATATATATAAAAATACTACATATTAACACCCAGACACAGAACATACACAAACCTTCAATCATCCGCAAATTGGCGACTTAATACTTTATCAGTTAGTTAATTCTTATCTGACTATTAAAAAATCGCTCCTAAATGAAATAGTAAAGTATTCGAACATATTAATAGTATCTATACTTAATAGATAATGAACACTTTGAGAACCATTGAGCGTTAAGCAGGCGTATTATTAGCTTTAATTAACTAAGTATTTAGGCTACATGTTATGTAAGAACTGTAATAAAATGCCAGTCCAAAAGCAATAAACAGATAAGTGGTACAACCTGTTACAAAGAGAGAAGATAACATAATGGTATACTTCTATTATTACGGTTTATGGGTTTGTTTGTGGTCCAATTGATGTACAATAGTGTTTGTTTGACCTTATTTGCGTAGAAATGTTGAGACATAACTTCACGACATAATAAATAAATAAAAAAAAGTTAATTTTGAGTCTAATAATATCGAAAAAAAGAGATTCGTTGATCATTCGGTCTATTTTTGTTTTTGTGTAGCAATAGAACGAACAGACGGATAATTATCGGCAATTTTGAGTCAAGGTAGATGTCCTTAACCGTTAGTTACAAACTTGAAAATTGGAAAAAGTACTATTGTTCCTTTTTTGACTGGCTCGATGGCGCATTCGGCAGTGGCCCTGCCCCATGCGCCAAGAGTTGTGGGTTCGATGCCCACCCAGGACAAACATTCGTATGATGAATACTTGTGTTTGTTCTGTGTCTGGGTGTTAATATCCAATATTTAAGTATATATTTGTAATACTACTGTTGTTTCTGATATCCGTAACACAAGTGCTTAAGCTACTTACCTCGGAGTCAGTATGTGATGTAGTCGGATATTTATTTATTATTTATTTATTTATTATAATTTTTTTATAAAGATGTTTGATACTCTTTCACGCAAAAAAACTACTGAATGGATTTTAATGAAACTTTAAAATAATGTTGCTTATACACCTGAATAATATATAAGCTATGTTTTATCGATGTACCACGCGAGCGCAGCCCAGGGCAGAAGCTAGTATTAAATAAATATACACGCAAATAAAATAAATATAATACTTTAGGTATTATTATAGGTAAATAATTTGAAACATAGAATAAAAAAAAAAGTTGAAAGAAAGATTTTTCTATTACGTTACGAATTAAAAACGATTATTCATTAATTTTAATAACTATCTATAACGAATTAATGGACAGACACTGGCCGTATGGCTGTCTGGTCGTGTACCAGACAGCCACTCCAATTCTATTATGTAATATAATTTATATCAAGTATGCCATTATGTTACACATTGTTTAAATTATATTATTAAACATTTATCTAATGCAACATACGGAGTGCCATTTCATGGTACTTGCGCAGGAAATGGTGATTTAAATACTTGTGCGTGTTTTAACGGTTGCAAGTAAACGTTAAAAAGTGTGGAACCATTTATAGTGTGATTTATTGTCTTTCGGTTAGTAGAGGTGCCTAATCATTTGTAATCAAGAAGGCAGTGAAATATTAGAAGGAACTAGCGAAACGGAACATAAACTTAAAAAAGTTATGCTTGGTCATACATAAAAAAAATAGACGCGTCGAATTAATAGCCTCCGTTTTATTCGTCGGTTAAAAAGTGTTTAATCAATTATGACAAATGCGAATGTATGTTTGATTGTAGATATACATTTTACAAAGAGATATCTTATGCACAGGTAAACGTGTACGTGAAAAAAAGGTTTGGATATATTTTACATATATAAAGATAGCTTTCTCTGTGCCTACCCCTCCAAGGAAATAGCTTGTATCTAGTATACTTAGTTGTAGTATATAATGCCCGTAGCTTCGACCTAGTGAATTTGTTTTGTTACAGAGATATCGTGTGTTCTGTTCCTGAATAAATACTAGCCTGTATCTTTTCTCCTGATTGAAAGTTTGGATGTGTCAAATTCCATTAAAATCGGTTAAAGAATTTAGGCGTTAAGACAGACGCACATAATTACTTACATAATGCGAAGGTACTATACTGATAAACAAAAATTTCCAAGAAAAGTTTGTTTCATTTTGTGTGAAGACTGTAATGCTAATTTGATTCTGAATTATAATTATCTAATTAAACGTGAAATTAAATTATTGGCCCAGACCTACTGAATTGGACACACGATTTTGCATGGCCAGCAATGCTATAAGGTCTCACTCTAGGTTAACAGACAAAATGTGCCAATATTTTTGAGTATCAGAGTAAATTTACTAGAAAATGTTTGTATTTAAGTGCCTTTATATACGTAAAAAATCCGACCTTTAGTGTACCTAAGTAAATTTGAAATCAATTTAAGTAAAAATTAATAGTGATATAACATCGGTTTTGTAATTTTATTAAACTACAATATGTATTAACCTTGTAAGTACATAAAATAATAAACGAATTTATCCTGATTGTGGTTTAAAGCTGCCCCTTTGAGTCTTATTAATGAAACTTGCCAAATAAATCTCTTAAATGCCCAAATTGATAACTTTGAACGAATATTTCCTATATATTACAGGAAAAAGATCAC
The DNA here is from genome assembly GCA_951394215.1 of Glyphodes perspectalis. NCBI lineage: Eukaryota > Metazoa > Arthropoda > Insecta > Lepidoptera > Crambidae > Glyphodes > Glyphodes perspectalis. The sequence goes on along the minus strand of OX596205.1, from coordinate 14,260,273 downwards.
TTATTTTCAATCTCCTACGAAGCGAGTTCCAAGTACGAAAGATCCCGATATAAATTTTTTGCTAAGCATTTCTACGAAACTACTACTATCTTTATTCTTACCAAAAGTCGTCCGTCCATGTTTCTCAGATTAATGACTCAATATTATGGGCACCGTGACCAGCTGATAGGTACAAATGGCGTGAACTAGCCGACGTGCTTCTTATAAAGTAGAAAGAAAACGATTCCGAACACTTTCTAGCGGACGATGTTACGGTCGAGCGCGCGCAGATTCGGTTCAGACGACTTGCTCCCTGATAAGACTTACAGTAAATTGACGGTACCTACCAGTGGAGTCATTGTTCTCAAGTTTGGGAAATGTACAGGTTATGGAACGAGTGATTAACAAGGACATACTATAGACTGGTCGCGCAAAAATAATGATTAGCCAAATTATCATTCATATCAAATCTCGTTCTGTTCAATATGATAACATGTTACGTACTCTTAAAGATGCGCGGTTAAATTATTAACATTTTCATATTTTCTTTTAACATTGGTAACTTTTTCAAATATCCGGGCTTTTTAAATTTAAATTCAAATTCTTTTTAAATTTAAATTCAAATTTCAGTAGTCATTGTAAAATAATATTATTTACACAATTTCTTAATCTATCGTGCGTTATTAAATTGTTGTTAGTACTTAACAATCTTAAGTATGTATAATATATACTAAGTTACATATATGTGTATTTAGGTGTTTTATAAGTAGGTATTTAATTATTTAACATAGTTTGAATAATAATTTCAATAATGTCCGGATAATCATTTGATCCATAATAATGAATGTTATGTATGTACGTACATAGGTACATCGTTTCTGAGGTTTCCATGAAATGAATTATAAGCCGCGTCAAATACCTATTCAATGCAGTTTCGGGTCCATAGGATTTTATGAATTATGCAGGGGATCCGTGTATCATATAAATATTAGGAAATCCTGCCAGATGTATGAAAATGCAAGAAGGATACTCTTGGTAGACCAGTAATGATATGAGTTTTTTGATAGGTAACGGTAGATTCTCCATTCCATAAAGTTCATTGATTTTGAACACATATCACGATGAAACATACTTAGATTGGATTATATTTAATTATTAATATTATCTACAATGGCTAGAACAAATTGAGAATGTTGTTATGTAAAATTAACTTGGTGTTTATTAAATGTTATTCATATACCCAGGGCTGGACCGTGAGTTAAGGGGGCCCTGGGCTAATACTACTTAGGGGCACACCTAATTACTCAAAGTATAAGACGTAGACTTGAATTAGGTAAATGAATTGAATAGGTTTGGTTAATCGCAGGATTCGCAGGGCTGGAAACCGTACGATCTGTTTAATTTAGTAAAATTATGGATTTTTTCGCATTATCGTCTATTTTTGACGTTGTCTTGACTAAGCTGGGGCCTCTTTGAATCCACGGGGCCCTGGGCTGAAGCCGAAAAAGCCATATGGTAGATCCGGCCCTGCATATACCAGTTATGAAAGTGCAGTATACGCCATCGTAAATATGTGAAGGGTTAATTTACGCTTAGAAATTTGTTGAGAGAAGATAATGTTAGCAAAGTGTTATTTACTTTAGTGCGACCGGATAAGTAAGTTTTAGCCTGGGGTATAAGTGGAAAGCGGGGGTAGCAGTAGGTAATAGTAGTCTTTCTTCAAACTTAGTGTTTAAAATAGGGATGATGACTGCATTAAAGTACTATAATTCGATTTAGTCCGTCAGTTAGATTATACAAAAATACTAGACACATATTTTTCGCTTTATCACAAAAAACCATCAAAGTTTCGGAGCGGGGCATGCGACATCACTATTTAGTATTTTTTTACGAAAGTGTGACGTCACGCGCAACTTGAATGCATTGTACCTATATTCGACAATGTTTGTATGACAAATAAAAAAAAAATACGTGTTCAATATTTTTTATAATCTAACTGACGGACTAAATAGTTTTTTTTTGTCACCTTGCTTTTTGATTGTTTCTTATTCATGTTATTTATAACATCACGCAAGGTAGGCAAATGGGCAGCTAGCTTTCTCAATTACATGCAACCAAATGATAAAATTGGGCTGGGTTAAATGGAAAACTGTGAAGTAGTGACAAGTGGCTAGCTCGGCGCCTACACAATCTTCATAATATTTATTAAAATTCTTATTTTTCCCGTTTCATAAAGCTATACAATAATAATCAGATGGACGTAATCGAAGTCATTGGATTAAATTGGATGTCTGTATATGTATATAAACTTTATGGAGTTGCATGACAAGAAATATTTCTAAAAGGATTAAGGAGTTTTACTTAACCAAGACTCAAACTTTAATAAATAAAAAAAATATATATATTTTATTTGGAACAATACTTATATGGTTACAAAAAATGCAAGAAGTCGATAATTGCGTAATGGTCCTAAATATGCGTTAGGTATAAGACGGGAACGCAATTTTAAACATTTTGTATCAAAAGTACCTATTTGTAACAAATTGAATACGTAAGTACCTTTTTTACTGCAAAGGATTAGGCTAATAATTAGGCTATAGAAATATACATACATACATAACATCACGCCCATTATCCTTGAAGGGGTAGGCAGAGTCAAAGTGGCAGCAGGCCCCTTTAACCACATTCAGCCAAAAATAAAACTGGGCTGGGTAGATGGAACATTGAGAAAAAGTAGTGACAAGTAGCTAGCTTCTTGCCTACACAATCACGTACCCAAAACCCGATATACATTATTAGTCGCCTTTTTCGACATGCTAGGCAAGAAACACAGTTAGCACATTATTTTTAAGTCCCAGACCAATGGGACAATAGGCTGGGTTAATGGAAAATTGTGAAAAATATAGAAATATGGTTATTGCATAGAGTAGTTTCTCAATACCATCACTTGAATAGACATGATGTGAATTCCAAATGATCTTGTTTTTCTTCTTTTTGGTTTTTGTTTTCACCATGCAAGCCCGCTCTCTGCTTCCCGGTCAAGCCACAGGCAAGGATTGAATATACATAATAACGTTATAAGTAAAACCGGATTAAAGTACAATAGTGATACATTTTAGTAAATATATCACCCACACAGAATAGGACCCCGTCTAAGCACGGGACATAACGCTAGGAAGATGATGATTGATTTAAACCAGTTTCAATCATTGAAACTGGTTTAAATCAATCATCATCTTCCTAGCGTTATGTCCCGTGCTTAGACGGGGTCCGCTTAGACCATGATCCAGGATTTAGCGAGTCTGGTAATTACATTGAAGCGACTGGCGATCTGACCTTCGTAACCCTAAGATAGGGGAACCAGACAATTTTTGGATCATGGTTACAAATTCAAAGTTGTTTGAATTTGCAGGTTTCATCACGATGTTTTCCCTTACCGTCGAGCTAGTGGTATAAATATGTACATAGATTTTTTTTAAATCTAGAGGTAATGCCCGGGTTTGAACCCGCACTTCTCGGTTAAGAGGTGCGTGTCCTTACCATTGAGCTACCACCGCTCTGGTTTAAATCAATCTTTTCATGTTCCCCTTTCACCACATAAGAGCCACTCAGTCATCTAGACCAGGGTTTCCCAAACTATGGGTCGCGAGCAAATACTCAGTGGGCCCTGCCCGCTGAGCGACACACAAACCCACCAAGAACACCTTCTTGTCTTTATACTTAGTGGTAACGGTTAAATTTCCTTTGGTGGGTCACGAGTTTGTAAACTTGTATTATGTGGGTCGCTCAGACAACTTTGGGAACCACTGATCTAGACTATTATTATTTGCCTGTACTAAATGCGCTAACATTCAGACAATGATACATCCGAATGTTCGTGCACCATAAACTTCATCCATAACAATTAAGTGCAATCTATTGTTTTCATGATGTAACAAGTCATTACCGCGATCGTAAAAACTTCATCCGAATAAATCGTTAACCGCTTTCACTGGTCTTAATAGTAACGGTTTATTGAAAAAACTAGCTTCTGCCCGCGGCTTCGTTCGTGTGAAATATAGCCTAATGTCATTCGGGTGTATCAGCTATATTATTGGCCCGTTGGTCGAGTGGTTTTTGGTGTGGTATTTGATGGTGTTCAGGGAAGCCAGTTCAGTGGTGTAAAAACAAGTGCTTTTGGTAAACAGAGTTCTAGTTAGGCAAATACGATGAAATATCTCGATCGTCAGGCCCGTTGGTCGAGTGGTCAGAGACCCTGGCCATGAAACCGAGGGTCGCGGGTTCGAATCCCGCTAGGGGCAAATGTTTCGTGTGATGAACATGGACATTTGTACTCGAGTCTTTGATGTTTATAAACGTATTTAAGTATGTCTATCCGTTCACCTAGTATCCATAGCACAAGCATAAGCTTAGTTTGGAACTAGGGAATTAGTGTGTCAGTCTGGAGAATTTATTATTTATTTATAAAAAAAATCCATTTATTAGGTTTTGCGTGAAAGGGTAACAAACATCCAAACGAACTTTCGCATTTATAATATTAGTATGATGAGCTTGATAAGACAGAGACTCTGTAAGTGTGACACATTGAGGGTTTCTGACAAATAAAATAAACGTAAATAGGCAAGTGGCGTGACTGTGACGCAGGGTCTGGTTACAATGAAATAGTATACTTATTAAGCCTAATAGGTTAATCATGTACTCGTATATAATGTTTTATAATAATAAATGTGCAGTACCTATCATGACAGCATTCGTTCGTTTAATTCATCTCCTTAGCTGATCCCTATAACCATAGGGTTTGGTGCACGTTGGGAGGTATTGACTTAAAAAATAAGCATGCCTTGTCAATATAATAGTTGAGAGGTTTTGACCTCGTCTCTGAATTTTGATGGTGTTTCAACAAGACCATTCAAGTTTATTAATTATTCTATAATCGTGTATACCGAAAAAATGCGTTTTACAGTTCACAAAGATATAGGAAATTTCATCAAAATCAGTTGATCAGTGGCAATCGAAGCAAATATTTCAATTAGATTTAAGATATTCCAATAGAGCTACGAGTATTGTGATTAAATAAATGAAAGTGTATTTGTCTAATTTATCAACCATTAGCCACCTATAAATGCGAAATACAAAATTCAAAATTTCAAATTCAGTGTCAAAGTCAAACACAAGGTGTTTCGATGTCTTCATGTCTGCTATTGAAACCAACATATTGGATGATTGTTAAAAGAAGATCAGGTAGCGATTCTAATGTGATAACCAGATCCTTGAAAACCCTAGAAAGAACAAGTTAGCCGATTGCTTCTTCTCAAAAAATTCTAATAGGGGTGATGACTACCTAAAAAAAATAACTTTCTATTTAGTCCGTCAGTTAGATTATACAAAAATACTAGACTTTCGCTTTCAAATTAACAAAAAATCACAAAGACAAAGAGCATCAAAGTTTTGGACTGGCGGCTTGCGACGTCATTATTTTGTAAAAATTGTACGAAAGCGTGACGTCACTCGCAACTCGTATCTTCGTCAATGTTTGTTTGACAAATAAATAAATCTAACTGACGGGCTAAACAGATTTTTTTTGTCATCTTGCCTATCGTTAAGTAAATGTATAATGTAACTACCTATCCCTTAAGCATATTATGGTCATACGAGATCTTACCACCACAAAAAAGGGTAGACCTTAGTTAGCCAGTTTTCTCGGAAGGCATTAAATACGCATCATCGTTGCCTTTCACACTTTCCCCTTGTAATATACATTTCACTATGAGAAAAGATAGGATGGCATTGACCTTAAAGTATAATTCACTAAGATTCACAGCGTCCTGTTATTGTAACCTTGATTTAAATCACGTTTTCTAACAATAGACTCAAATTTCTGACCCTCTATGTTCTTTTTGCATTGAAGATATAATTCAAATCGTGTCTGACGATCTCTGAAGCCGAGTATAAACTTAGTGCGTTTAAATTTAATACCTAGAATTGACTCGGGACTTTAATTTGTGTTATGCAGGCGCCTATTTTAGATCTGCATAACAAGTTGTAAGGAAATACAAGCTTTGAGTGTTTGCTGCAAGTTACTCGCTTTTAGCGGAAATTTATTAATTTAAACATTTATTATTTACGTTGGTATGTGTATAACGAGGTTATTCATAATCATAATTTTCGTGTATAAACAAAAGGTGATGTAAAGAGTCATAAAAACCGTAGAGCTTGTATGAAAAGGATCATGAATGTTGAAGAGGCGAGTGAGGTATGTAAGGATCGTGCCATATGGCGTTTGGTTCTCTCTGCCTACCCCGCTAGGGAAGTGTCGTAAAGCTTAAGTTAGTTACTTTTCATGCTTATTGCAATGTTACAGGTACTTATTTTATGGGAAGTACTAAATCACTTACTTCGCAATTGTTTTCAACTTTAAAACTTAGAAATAAGGCTTTTATGCTTTGAAATGTCGACTCTCCTGCTTGATAAGTGCTATATACAAAATTACAAATTAAAGTTTATTTAGTGTGCGGTTATTCATACGCAACAAATTAATATATTTTATTATTAATTTTACCTATTGTTGTCCGTAAAAAACGCAGCTTATCTATTATTTGCTAATTTTTAACCTTTGGAGAGTTGACAATGTGTGATTAATAACCTATGTTGCAAGCGTCGGTAGGCTAGCGAAACCGCTTATCGTAAGGGTGTTTAGCCAAATGTGCGATTCCATAACGAACTTGACACATCCAGACTTATTCGGGTGGACAAATCGGGAACTAACTCCGAGTTCCGCACTTTGAGATCTTAGTAAACAAGTTTGTGGCGAGATACAAGCGATAGCCAAGTTCGCTATAGAATCGCTGGCGCGCATTTGGCTAAGCTAGGTGCTCAGTAAGATCGATTTTGATTACGTGGAAACGTATGGTCCACTATATGCGTCTTTCCTACATTTCTACTAATATTATAAATGTGAAAGTTTGTTTGGATGTTTGTTAATCTTCCACGCAAAAACTACTTAATGGATTTTAATGAAACTTTAGAATAATGTAGCTTATACACCCATGTAACATATAGGCTAAGTTTAATCGACGTACTACGCAAGCAAAGCCGCAGGCAGGAGCCAGTACTACATATAAACACCCCAAACGCTTCATCTCATAGCAGGGGTCAGACACCTTCTTTGTTTATTGTTACCGTCGTGATCGCAATATAGAGACGCGATCGGTACGTCCGCACAAACTGACATACTTTCCCACCGCTGGTGCATTTCACAACACCATGTTCTTGGTTAAGTTCAATTGTGGCACTTTAGTTTTACTATTGTGTTATATATTCACTTGACATGTAGAAGATGTGATTTATGACTAGGGCGAGGATGATTTAGTAATAACTGAGGTCGAAAAAAATTACCAGATAGTGTCAGACTCCTATGGTCGGTGTCCCAGTCTTTCATAGGAGTCCGGTTCAAAAAGTACGGCTTTATACCGCTAGGTATACAGCTGCGCTTATTTAAACTATAGGTACATACCAGAGAACGGACGGTAACTGTATGAATTTGTATAAATATTAATTTAATCTGTAAATTTAAATTTTTATATTCAATCTGACATTAAAAAGAGTAACTACCGAGTTTCTTGCCGGTTTCTTCTCGGTAGATGCGACATTTCAAACCGGTGGTAGATTCAAATTGTTTAATTTTGTACTTATACTATTTAAAAATGCTTTATGAGGCCTACTATAAAGATATTTTGAGTTTGAGTTTGAGAGTTCCAAGATCTCCTTTACAGTATATTCTTTCTAATCCACTAAGCTTTCAAAATCTTTTCTTGTATTTAGTATTTTAACCGTTATTAGTTAACACTCTGAATTCATTAACACTATTTCTACTACGTTGAAGTCTTTTAAACTAACTACTTTAAGGTGCATGAAACATGTTATATTGCTGACTATATTGGATTGAATTAATTTTCCTGTATATCTTATATATTTATTTGACTAACTCGATGGCTCATTCGGTAGTGACCCTGCCCCATGCGCCAAGAGTTGTGACAAACCGGGACAAACATTCGTATGATGAATACTTGTGTTTCTTCTGTGTCTGGGTGTTAATATTGAATATTTAGGTATAGACATCCGTAACACAAGAGCTTAAACTACTTACCTCGGGGTCAGATCAATGTATGTGATGTAGTCGGATATATGTATATTTATATTAAAGGGGAGGGTCGATCGGTTTAGTGACACGAGAACCTGGTCATATTAAAGGCTGCGGGTTCCAATCCCTCAAAGAATTCATCTTCCTTAACAAAAATACAAAGGTTGTTGCGCCTGCTATAATCCGTATATGCCATTAGCCAGACACAGCGACGATAAAAAAACATTCAGAAGTAGCTTCACTAAAACGGGATAAACTCTTAAAACCGTTTCTTAATAGACATTAAATGCCGGTAAAAAGCAATGAAATGAATTTCGCACTTAACGATAAAAACAAAACATAACACGCTTATTACACCGACAAAGTATAATGCTCTTAAAATGTTTAGCTTAGCACATAAAAATGGCTAATTACGAAGATATTTCTTAAACAAGATTGGAGATTTCAGCGAGCATTCAAAGTGCATTGCTAAATAGGAAAAATAAAAATTCTTGGAGCACGACCACTGCATTAGTGTAATTAAGTATGTTAGTAAAACTGCAATGTAATGAAATACTAAAAATGATATTTTTTGTTTCTGAAATAGAATGGAATTAACATTAAAACAATTATAATATAATGTTTTCATGTTTTCATCACAGATTGAGTTATATAATAAAAAGCGGAGTCGAGTGCGATAGCCTATGAATTTCTCATGGATTATTTCGCATCTTCTACAGATTTTTTATGAAATAAACATACAAACGGTACTCTATTTCAATTTACGTGTAGATACAAAGGAGAGTCGCCCTCGCTAGATAAGCACACACTCATTCAAGGAAATTTCTCTTCATTATGAAACATTCAAAATAAGTGTGTCATGTCATGACATGGAGTGTCATTATTTAATTTTATTCAACGTATAAGTAACAAACCTGCATCAATATCTCTTGTCGCATTTTATTCTTCGTTGATTTTGCAAAACGGCACACGATTCGACAAACCCTTCCATTTCAACAACTGTGCCGGATACCCTAATTACACGAGAATTGCATATAATTATAAAACTTTTAATGGCGCCCATTCAGAATGCACTCGATTATGCTTGTTTATGCAACTGCGTTTGCGCAATCGGCTACATCGGAAGCATTATCGTAAAGAGCCGACCGGAGCAGAGACAGTTTTTACACAAACACCGCATTTCCTGGATAACATTGAATATTCGTTAAGACAGTGGTGCACTGGGTATTTTATACCGTTATGATATTAACAGTAGAGCATATTTGTATACTATCTATATACTACTGAGCGGTGGTAGCTCAATGGTAAGGACACGTTCCTCTTAACCGAGGAGTGTGGGTTCAAACCCGACACGTACCTCTGGATTTTTCAAATCTATGTACGTATTTATACCACTAGCTCGGCGGTGAGGGAAAGCATCGTGATGAAACCTGCAAATTCAAACAACTTTGGATTTGTAACTAAGATCCAAAAATTGTCTGGTTCCCCAATCTTAGGGTTACGAAGGTCAGATCGGCAGTCGCTTCAATGTAATTACCAGACTCGCTAAATTCTGGATCATGGTCTAAGCGGACCCCGTCTGAACACATAACGGGACATAACGCTAGGAAGATGATGGTCTTTGTATACTATGGCGGTAAAATGCCTGTGTACATTTTTAGGTTTAATACAGCTGGTGCACCTCAGTGCAGCAGCATTATAACAGCGGTTTAATAAAATCAATATCATAATATGTATAATATACATATATAATTTTCTAAATACTGCTTTTCATTGACTATCCTATAAACGATAATAATGTCTAATTTAAAAAAAAAGGTTAAAACTACGTTGTGCATCAAATGCAATTGTACCATGATTATTAAGTGCCAGGCAAAAAAATTAAGGTTTTATTCAATAAAATGCATTTCGCCGTACATTTTCTATTATTACCATTTAAAAATGAAAAATTAAGGCCTTATCAAAACGCAATAGTAAATTAGTACCATTGACAATGGTCTCGGTGTGTCGCGGCATTATTATGAGATGTAACAATTACGCGATATTACGTAAAAAGCAGGTCGTCTCATTACACGGCCGCTGCCCGTGATTAGTTCGGACCCCACTTTGTTTTCTCTTCGCCAGGGCCGGATTAGGGCTTTCCTGTTATAATAGCCTGTATTTCGTTCGGACCCCACTTTTTTTTACTTCGCCAGGGTCAGACTAGGACCCTTCTGATATGAAAAGCCCGATCGGACCCCACATTGTTTTTACTTCCCCAGGGCCGGATTAGGGTTCTGACAAAACTAGATGAAAAATGGAGATTCTTTACCCTAAGTGTAACAGAATGCTGTTAGCATCATATCTTTGAAACCATGACACTAATACTGGTGTCTCTGATTTAGTACTAAAAATACAAATAATGTAGTTATGCAATGCAGATTTATTTATTGTATTGTACAAATGGAAAGCAGTTATTTTCCAATAAGATCTTACATACATACATAATATTACGCCCATAATTCCCGAAGGGGTAGGCAGAGTCAAAGGAGCAGGGCCCTTTAACCACATTCAGCCAAATATAAATAAAACAATATGATCTTGAACTGGATATATAGGTATGTATATACGAACACAGCTTGTATTATTGTGTCGATTATAGCCATGTATTATGACTGAATTTTTAAAATTGAGCTTTAGAAATATTTATATTTTATTATTGATCACTTGACCGGCCCTGGCTAAGTTCTACCTGAAGGCAATTAGATTAATAAGCAATACCGTATTTCAAATCTAAACGTAAGTTTAAAGATACGAGGAACTCTACTGACACGTATCAGTAAAATTGCGGAGTACACAACAATTGTCAAAATCGACGCGAGTTGCGTTAGAAATTGTACTCTAACGCAACTCGCGTCGATCTGATCAAATATGAGATTTCTTACTTGTGTAAGAAATCTCATTTTTGATCAGATTAGAAGAAAAAGCCGGTAGAAAGTCTCCCATTATTTAATCCATTCAAAAAACTAAATAGGGAAAAAGTAGGTTGAATAACAACAGGAGACCGCTGATTGGTGCGCAGGCGCATCCCGTTAGTCCAATCCACCTCTGTTTCCCCAATAGCGTTTGGCGTCCCACTTGTTAACGACCGTGGAGAGTTACGAATAAGTTCGTTTTCGGCCGAACCGATAGTAATTATTTGCGAAGTGCTGCGTAAATAGGCTAATTGCGTACTTCGCGATTAGAAAAATATTTCATTGTTATTCGCTTCACTTGTTAGCGTTTTGGTGCCGTAATGGTGCGTCCACACTGCAGTTTGGCGTCAAAATGTTTTTTTTATATATATATTGACGTATTAATTAACGTTGTACAACTGTACAAAACAATCGACGATGATGAATGATATAAAACAACTGTTATGGATTATTTCCGAATAGAATAAGAGAGAGAGGGAAATACTGTAAGTTTAGTTTGTGTTGCTAAGTTATAAAATAAATAAATATCAGACAACATCACATGCAATGATCTGATTCCGATCTAAGTACTGAATAAATAAGAACAAGTGATATATATACATACATATATATATCACTTGTTCTTTATTTATATTGGATATTAACACCCAGACACAGAACAAACACAAGTATTCATCACAAATGTTTGTTATGGGTGGGGATCGAACCCACAACTCTTAGCGCAAGGGGCAGGGTCACTACCGAATACGCAATCGAGCAAGTCAAATAAGCGATTAAACACACACAAAAGGTACACTTCTTATTTCTTCATTGGCCAAACATTGCATTCCCTCTTAACTTAATTTATCAGTAGTCATAGATGATTAAAAATAAATAGATTTGGAGTATATTTTTTTAATGAATTTTTTTTCGTAAAGCTTTATGGTACTCTGAGTGTCACGGTTCATCATTATCAGAAATGATCAACCTTTGCCTTTTTTTATTATTTAGCATTTAAAATATATGAAATATATAAAAGATGATGCAAGATGGATTTACCATCTAGACTTTTCGGAAAATCCGTTATTCTTGTTTTTTCTCTTTTCTGGATAATATTCCCATTGGAAATGAACACTCCTATTCATTATATGTTAATATATTTCCTTGACAAGTTTTTAGTTATCAAGATATGTACTATAAGCTGGTAATTTGAAAACCCAATCAAAACGATTGAACTGAAAGCAACCACACTAAAGGTGAAGACCTCAATAAATGAAACAAAACTCTTTAAATCAATTCGTAATGATACTGCAGTAAAATTTATAACCATAACCTTTTTTTTCCAATTGGAAATGTTGCCAATCTCTGGGCAAAACCAATTGATACCGTTTCCTCTATAAATGAGGTAACGCCTATTGGTCTCTCACACCCACTGTCAACGTCAAGATGTCACAACGCTTGGACTCCACGGTACTCTATCATTGTTAAAATCATTATATTTGTTATTCGATAAACCACCGATTTTGTTAGACAAATCATTATACCACATTTTGTTGTATTGTGATCAAATAGTGAGAGCTAGTGAAAGTGATAGTGGATTTTAAATATCTATTTCATTCATGCGCTTTGTATTGGATCGATGTGGAAAATCTTGTAAGAAATGGAAACTCGGTTCTGTAGGAATGATGCACATTAAAGTTGGAATACCATTGTGTTGATTACTTTTTTTTCAAAAGGATGTTTCGTTTTATAGTTTGAATTGATAAAGTGGTACCTAAAGTGGTACATCAATTTATGATAATGTTTGATTTCCACATTTTTAAGGCGTAATTTGGTAACAGTGCTTCTGAAACTTACAATAGATGTCTCGAATCCTGCTAGGGGCAAATATTTCGTGTGATGAACATGGACATTTGTACTCGAGTCATGGATGTTTATAAACGTATTTAAGTATGTCTATCCGTTCACCTAGTATCCATAGCACAAGCTTATAAGCTTAGTTTGGGACTACAGAATTGGTGTGCCAGTCTGAAGAAGAATAGATTTTTTTTGTGAACAAACCATAAGCGTGCATGCAATTTGCTCCCTTTATTATAGGGTTTTACATTAGTCAAGAACAGTACTTTTTACTGGATTTCCTTTTCCGTACCCCTACATGTGAAACAACCTGTAGAGAATTTTCATAACGATCGATTGAGATCCTCTGTCTTTATGGAAAACTTCATGCAAATAATTTCCTTCCTTTCCCTTAATTTAATCATTTCATTTCCAAAAACATATTTCAGTTACGTGCTCATGTCGGTCGGCAATGCGCGAGTGATACCTCTCGTGTTGCTAGCGTCCATAGGCTACGGTAACTGATTACCATCAGGCGAGCCGTATGCTTGATTGCCACCTTAATTGGTATCATGTCGTCTAAAAAAAATGTTTATAGGACTATAAACAATGGATGATAAAGAAATTCAAATACTTTATTTAATCAAAACAATTTTATTTCAGAAGTATCTTTGCTACCTGTTGGTTCTGTACGCGGGCTCATCATGGAGTCCCGTGCAAGGTGTCACAGTAAGGACTCCACCCAAAATTCCTTCCACGATTGAAGCGCAAGCGAAATTTTTCCAGTAAGTAATCTATATGTTACTAATAAGACTACTAACGAAATTTCATTTTAGTCATATACTTCATATTTTCATTAATGTAAATTTGAGTATGAGCGAATAGATAAAACTGTGTGTATAAATCGTAGTAATTGCATTTAAAATTGTACGCCTACAAGAAAAATTGGAAAATATGATTTTAAAAATAGTTAGGCTCATGACCTTTTGGTCGATCAAGATAATAAACAATCAGTAACTAAAGTCATCTACTAGAGTTGCTGATCAAACCTAATTGGGGAATTTAAATGAAACACCTCTCATCGTAACATACTTACTTTTACTTTAATGTTACAAATGTGGACATTGATACAAAGGATTAGTGGTCGACTCTTCTAAAGCTAATCTTTATACCTTATTTTTCTATTTATTTAAAATATGATAGGTACCTTTGGTGCAATTTTGAAGGTAACATTCATACACGAATTTGGTATTCATACATAGTTAGTTTCATATTCAATTGCAAGCAAATGTATTAATTAAATCTGTAAGGGCATAGTGCATCTTTAAAAATGCACTTCTCAAATAAATTCTGTTGATACCGAAAGGTAAAATATAATGCAAATTACCACATCTTACAAAAAATAATTGCGTATAAGTCCTTGGTCTTATTTCTTTAATTGGAGAAAACGAATTTGCCTACCATAAATTTATTGAGCAAATGGTGCAAAAGTAATAACTAACCATAGTAATTCTCTTTTTTATTTATTCAGAGTATTTATTTAAGATTTATTTCTAATTGTTAAGTGCAAAGTCACAATGAACTCGTTTCATTCAGGTGCTATATACAAAGCAAAAACAAGTGACAAATGCTTAAAAGCTGATAATTTCATTTAAATATTCACCTTCAATCGATTCTTGTGCCCATTTCGTCATAGCTGAACTTGTAACGGTTTGTAAGAACATTGAATAGGTGAACTTTGCTTTTATAGGGATTTTTTCTCCGTACAGTTGAGTCCGTACAAGATAGAATTTGGTCACGTGTGCGAAGACCCTAATACGTGGGAGCAGCGGTATGAGAAGAAAGACTTTAAGAACCACAGGGATATGGGAAAAGTAAACATATATACATTTGTCTCTGTCTGTCGCTAACTTCTCTGTCTGTGTGTCTAATGCTTGGGCTGTTGTGTCTTCCGTGGTGAAGTTGTTTATGTATAATCTTCAGAGTAATTTAAAAAATGTATTATGTTTAACTAATCACCCATTGTATGACCTTTATAATGCATGCTTTACGCTAACTGAATATGTTGTGGAACTTATAATTAACAAAAAACAATTGTTAATTACTAATTCATTGGAATAAGCATAACTTTTATGCTTTTTAAAATTCTGAATGATAATTATAAACAGTGTATGTTATTGCAATCATTATGCAAGGATGAAACATTTTCTCTCATTCTATCTTCACCACGATCAGCTGTCGCTTCTACAATTGTGTCTGTGTCTATCGTGTTATAATCGCGACACATGCATGCGTGCCCCAGTCTAACCTTTCTATTTCTTTCTCTGTCGCGCTTGCTTGCTTGGCTGAAGGTATAGAAACTTTCCCACTCACGAGGACTTCGATCAAGGACATCGGCTGGGCAGCGAACGCCATTTCACTGAGCGCCACGAGAAGGCGAGGCCATCTGAAGGATTGTTCTCTGCTAAAGTATGCTTCTTCTGCTTTAAAATTTTGAAGCCTTGTTTTATGTTTTTCAAGTTTTAAATTATGCCGTCCAGGATCTATAAAACCTTCAACGATGCATATAAATATCCATTGATCCAACATCATAACTTTTAAATGTTTGATATCAAAAGGCAAAAACGAGGTTTCTAAATGTTTTAAATCTTTGCAAGATAATTTAGTCTAACAATTCTTGGAACTAATACTTTACAACGTGCCTTTACGTTGTGCATTGTACTTATTTTAATGCTTCCTCTTTTTTCAACACCAATGCTATACTTAAAGTTTAACCCCTTTTTTAACTTTCTGTCTTCTTTTGACTAACATGAAAAATACCTCTTTATTTCTACAAAAGTAACAATCACCATTGAAATGACCAAGCACACATCTGCTTTTATAAACGACTTTCATTACATTCTGTTAATTAATCTATATGTCTGCAGGTACGTTGGGGCGACAAAAAGGGTGGATATGGTGAACATTACTGGGATTTAAACCATGCTGGTCATGCAGGAGACCACGGAGACCATGGTGATGACGGCCATTACAATGACCACTCTGATCACGATGATGGCTCCTACCGCAATGATGAAGATAATTCCAACCACGGCTACAATGGATCTAATGATCACTCTTCTCCTTACACTGATGATTACGACGCAGAGAAGGCTAGTTACGAAGAGAACGGCAGAGCCAAAAGGGCCCACCCAAGGATAAAGCCTGAAAGGAGGACTCATAAAGAACATCACAATAATGACGAGACTCCTGCACCCAAGCCCCAGAAAAGCGGTAGACATAAGGAACAATTGCAAGAAGCACCGTCTCACAACGTAGAAAAATACACAACTGATGACGATAATGATGGTGATTCTGATGACGACGTCTACAAGAAACCCAAACGGTCACACCACAGACATTCGCAAGAAGAACAAGATGACGTCAAACCTAAAGAAGCAAAAAATCAGGTGGTGCTGGTAGTTAAAGAAAAGGATAGAAAGAAGGAACAGAATCAGTACTCGAACAATCAAGATTACTCCCAGTTTGTTCCTTATGAAGGTGGCGCGGGTGTGAGACAGCATCACCAGCCTGAAGTGACAGCGGCTGCTTCCATGCCGAGGCTGTTCCTGGAACCGTCGACAGGTCACGTTGTGGACAGAGCTACAGGACAAGCTTACGTATTGCAGCCAATTGCGGCTCCCAACAATTACAATTAGAAAGTATCCATCAGACTAGATTAGTTGTTAGTTTCGTTATAGTTATTTATTTTCTTAATTAAAGAACTGATAAGTTGTTTTGTGTTTTTTAATACGATGACGTAATGGAGCCGTTATAATGTAATGAACATTATTTTATTACATTGCCGATTTATGTAATTGATTGGTTCACTGTTAATCTCGTTTTGCCTTTTTAGATTCATAAGTAATATACATAATAATGAAACAAACGAATAAGAAATAGTTTTATTATTAAGATAATGAGGACTGCAAAAGATTTTAAGATTATTATTCATTAGCAATGTTTTGAAATACATTTTTCTCGATTGTTTGAATTGTTGATGGTTGAAAAATACTTAGATGACGATACTTTTTAAATTCCGAATATAAAATGAGTACTTTTTTAAACAGAGCGTGAATATGTCAGAGGACTAAGTCCTGTATATTATCTGGAGATTATTCTAATGTACTTTCTATTGGCAAGTTTCCGCTCATTATGAACTAAGGTGTTATTCGTTCCTGGTAAATAAAGAAGGTTTGGAATTGTCAAGCAAAGACTTGCAGTTATCTCGTGTTTAAGGATTTAATGGCAATAATTTACAGACTGTAATACAGAAGGCCGAAAATTTAAATTATTCAGTATTTCGGTCTAGTGTGATTCGGGATAGCGTGCATTTAGGCTAGCGATATTGCGGTTAGCGTTCTATAGTGAATCGGGATTTCGATTTTTGGTCTCCAGCATTACAGTCTAATTTACAATTACTTCATTAGTAGAGTAGAGTAGAGTAGATACAACTAAGGCTTATAGGACAAACGAATACTGAATTTTGTACACATAATTTTTTTTATTTTTTAAATAACAATTACGTTCTTCCAACTTATTTACGTTTATGAGTGTACAATATTTAGTTTTTCAAACTCTATTGTAAAAAGTAGTGACAAGTGGCTAGCTTGTCACCTAGGTAATAAAATAACTCGATACCCATTGCACCATCACCATCGCTTTTTGCGACTTAACTTGTTAGTGAAGGAATCCACGCCGTTAATACTTGGCTTATTATTTTCTACTTTGTTTGTCTAGAGAGAGATGAAAAAGTAATAATAGGAGGCTATAGTTTATCGCCCAAATACAGCATTAGACGCCTTCAACTACAGGCCAGACGGGGACCACCATTGGCAGATCCCTTTTGAGTCCAAAAAAAAGTTAAGACACCTTTTATATCACCATCTATATTTGCATTTGCATTCTAGTAACATTCAATTAATTCAAATAGCGCAGACTCAAGAATTCTCAAGTAACCTCGGCATATACGTAACTGGTTAGATTATGTTATTATTTATAGGAAAGGCGTTGCACTTGCTAAAAGGTCATTGGTCTTTCTTGTACCTATAAGATCTCCAAGAATTTATACCAGACTAGTTTCTGCCCGCAGCTTTGCACGTGTAGTACATCGATGTAACATAGTTTATGTGTTACTCTAGTGTATGAGCTATACTATTATAAAGTTTCGTTAAAATCCATGCAGTACTTTTTGCGTGAAAGAGTAACAAACATCCATCCATACAAACTTTCGCAATTATAATAGGTATTAGCAAGACATGAAATCAACAAAACGTACCTACATTTATCTTATATTGGTGTGAGCCAACTGTCTCTTGCCTAGCATGTCGTAAAAGGAGACTAACGGTACATCAGGTTTAGTTGTGTAGGCGACGAGCTAACCACTTTTATACCTTTTCACGATTTTTCATCTAACCCACCCCAGTTTTTTGGCCGAATGTGGTTGAGGGGTCTGACTGCCTCTTGACTCTGGCTACCTCTTCGGTAGTTAAGGGCGTAATGTATGTACATTAAATCTCCTGACACGTACCACTATGGATTCAATATATTATAAACTAAAAAGTATACATACGATATTAGCAAATTTTATAAAACATTTGTAAAAATGCGATGTACCAGACGTTATCTATTTGTACTAAATTAGCTTAGTATAAGCTCATTTAAAGTGAACTCTGTTCTTTATGAGTAAATAAATGTCATTGGACTTAATGTGACAACATAGCGAAAGTGTGTACTATACTAAACAAATGCACAAAATGTAAATAAAGAAAATAGGGATTGTGTACTTTCAAAATGGCTACCTTACTCGTGGAACCATTATCGCTGTTCATTTTTTGTCAGCAACACACGTAACCAGATTAATCAGTTTTTATCCCTACCTTTGTTCAGCGTTTCAACACGTTTCGCAACTTTAATTTTTTTAAGTTAAAAAGTAAGTATCTCGGGATTTTATAGCTTTCTTTCGTTCCGCACCATTAGCACGGCATTACAAAAGCGTTTACTTAGATAACTTAGTATCAGACTTTTTGTTTAGAGAAATGAATTGCCACAACTCAAGCAAGAAATGACATTTTAATAAGCGTTTTGTCTAAGTGTTCTGTACTGCCGCCCAAAATGTATTATTAGCATTTTTCTTGCTTGCTTATCCCATATCCCTTGCAATCGCGCGCGCAATAGATAGCATTAAGTTAATAATACTAAATTTATCTTAATAAACTATTATTTTAGGAGCGTCACAAGATAATGATTTATCATTACCTACACACAGAATGTTGTTCTGGAAGGGTTGCCTGGTGACTTGAAAAATTACAAGCTAAGCTAGCTAAGCTCAGGTTCAAGGCTCCAGTCTCCCAGCACTTACAACTTAAAACATTTATGAAAGTGAATGAATGTAAAAACTTGTTTTTATGTGAGAAGGATAAAAATAGAATTAGTATATACACCAGATGTTTATTGTAAAACAAATATTTCCTCCGCCATTTTAGAACATGATAAACTCAAAAACTATTGAAATGAATTTAACAAAGTGATAACATGATTAAAACTGCATAAAATTCCGTACAACAATTTTGAAAATTCCTTATAGGTCATTTATGAGACATTTTTATGCATATTATGCTCGGCTAGACTTACGAAGCTAAGTCTGTATGCAAATAAAAACAAATTTACATTGTTATGGTTTATGCTGGCTAGCTAGAATCGTAATAATGAACCTTCTTAATGATACCGTAATAATGATTCCTTGACTGTGACTGATGACTCTCTGATGACTTTAGTCGGGTATCGCTTGGACCACGATCCTAAATGCGAGACTGGTATTATATTGAAACGTCTGCTGCCAACTGCACTTTGACCTCCATAACCTTTAGAGCTTCCATAATTATCGAAATGAGCAGAGTTGCTCATAAGATTTCCCTCACCGCTAAGCTAGTAATAGGATACCTGATTCATTTAAATATTATAGATAGGTACGGACAGTAGTATAATAATATATTTTACAAACACAAATGTTACAAAGGTCCCATGTGGGACTTTAAAAATGAGCCAACTGTATCCCTTGCCAGCATGTTGTTAAAGGCGACTAATGTAGGTATATATTCTGGGTATGTGATAAGCGTAGGCGACGAACTAGCTATTTGTCGCTCCTTTTTCACAATTTTCCATCTAACCTAGCCCAGTTTTATTTTGCTGAATGTGGTTAAAAAGCCTTGCTGCCTCATTGACTCTGCCTACCCCTTCGGGGATTACGGGCGTGATGTTATGTATGTATGTATCATATAATTACTTGTATAAGAACTAGAAGTTATTAAATCACCAAAACAACATTTTAAACATAAACTGGTATCGTCATGCCACGCTTTAAAATTCTAAGTTATCTATGTATGGTCTTCATGCAGAATGCATGCATGTCAGTAACTATATAACTGCTTTAATCAAACTAGAAATTTAAATACATAGTAGGATATATAATTACTACATTTAAGTATATATTATTTATTATCTAGTAGTATGCTGCACGCACGAGTGGTTCTTCGTCAATATAATTTAAAATATCTCAACTAAGATTATAAATACGAAGAGTTTGGTTGTTACTTTTATACGATTTCTTTACTGAATTGTTTCAATACCAATGTGATAATTACATAACTATATTATGTACTCATTTTACTTGTCTTAAGCTCCAATATCGACTCCACTAATCATAGATTTTCCAGAAAGGCCACTAACCTATTAAAATTTAATGAGATAAATGTCTGTTATTTGTTGCAAAAAGATTTTAGTCTTCTTCGTAAGTAGAAAAAAAAATTGTTTGGTTATTATGAAACTTTGCGTTCATATTGTACTGTATTAAAGAAAATGTGCTTTTATCAAAAAAAGGACTGTTAGTGAGCCATAGAAAACTCTATAAGACGAGCGTCACAAGATAAACCTAGTGAAGTAATATTAAACCAGCAATAAGGATAACTACTAACATCAATTCTCCGATCTGAAGAAGCAACTAACGATCTAGTAACAGTCGGTATTCACACGAAGTTCGAAGGGAAGGCACGGTGCTGTAAAGGGCTTTATTATAGCGATGCAAAGCTGGGGTCAGTGCGTTGGGTGATCTTTCCCACGGTGCGGCTCAGAGAAGGATTGCGCCGTTCAAACTGAAGAGTTTAGGGTTCTATTTTTGGTTTCTGACCGCCATCCTACTAATATTATAAATGCGGAAGTTTGTTAGGATGTTTGCTACTCTTTCACGTAAAAGCTACTAAATGGATATTAATGAAACTTTAGAATAATGTAGCTTATACACCAGAATAATATATAGGCTATGTTTTATCTATGTACCACGCGAGCAAGGCCGCGGGCAGACGCTAGGTTTCAATGTAGAAGGAAATTTTTGTTCATAAACATTATTTATTAATGGAAAACTAGACTTATGCGCGATTTCTGTCAATTAGTAGGTAATATTTTGTCTACACAGTATTTAGGTATAAGTAAAGGTTATTGGACAATAGCTATTGAATGCAAAAATAATATTATTAGCTTTTTTTCCTGAAATTTGCGCAAATAAAATATGCAGTTTTTAATTTTTTGAAAAATCAAATCGTAATCGTAATCTGAAGTTGCAGCCCACTTTTAGACGAATTTATATAAGTATAAGTAATATTGCGATGGTTCTGAATAGTTACAAAATATGAAAGTTTTCAATGACGCTACGTTCTAAAAACTAAAAAAAAAAAAAATTAAACAACCGTGTATTCTCATTTGTCTTCAAATGTGGGCAGACATTTGGGGTCAAATGGGAATAGACGATCTAAACCGCCTCAAAAATAACTAATTTCTATATAAGCTGAATGTCGTTTTAAAAAAAACTTGTACAGAACCCTTTCACCGCGATTTCCACGAGCCGTTACTGGACTCTCACCATGGTATCCGTTGGATGCGGGTGCTATCAGCTGACATCAGATTTCTCCGGCGATATCGCACCGGCCACGACGAGACGAGTCCTGTGAGGAGTAATAAACATGATGACGTCATGACGGTGGTTAAAAATTACCGTTAGAATGTCAGAATCCCATATTGTTATATCTACGTTTTCGTATATCATTTTGGGATTCAGATTTTTTTTACTGATATTATAAACGCAAGAGTTTGGAGCAGATATGAATGGATTTTTGAATTATTGTGTGTGCAAATTAAATTCTATTATTTTCTTGTCATAAAATAGTGTACAATAAAGCTTTTTTTTTGGTGGATGAATACAATATAAATTCAAACTCAAATTCTTTATTGCAAGTCACATGTTGAAAAAGAATAGTCTTTAAAGGGCAAGTACATGTAACGCCCTGTAGTAAGGGCATTGCATGATATGTGAAGTAAGTAAGCAAATTACAATAAGTAAAATAATTCAAGGCATAATACTTAATACCTTACTTATCCGATTACATCACATACATTGATCGGACTACGAGGTAGGTAGCTTAAGCACTTGTGTTACGGATATCAGAATCAACAGTGGTATTACAAATATATACTTAATTATTGGATATTATCACCCAGACACAGAACAAACACAAGTATTCATCACACAAATGTTTGTCCTGGGTGGGGATCGAACCCACAACTCTTGATGCATAGGGCAGGGTCACTACTGAATGCGCCATCGAGCTTGTTAATGACTTAGACTCTTTGGATGCCGATTAGATTATTATATTTGATTCATCCATTTAATGTCTTAGAGAGAAATGCTCAAACAGATTAATTTCCATCTTAACATATAAGTCCGCCTCCTAAATTATACAGACAAAATAATAAATCAAACATACATAATAAGCAAACAAATCGCACAGGTTGAACTCTCCCTTTACAACAATACAATAGGTACCCTCATCTCAACGTGTTCCATAGAGATGCAAAGTGCGCACGCGCCTATTTAAAAAAAAAAACTCGTTTGGTTTAGGGAGCAACATGGCGCATCTTAGGGTCTTTAAAGGGATGGGGTGCGGAGATTGTGTTTATGTTGCATTTCATATTTCATCACCTTTTGGCTATAGATTCAATGAACATATTGAATTCCGTAATAGGTAAGGAAATGAGATCAATAAGATGTTTTAATGATACATTGTTATCGAAAGGATTTTATATCTTGCTTCTTATGTATTTTAAAGAGTGGTCCTAGATCGGCATTAAAGACATTAGGAATGATGATAACTATGTATTTGAACATTGTTGATAAAGTTTAGTTTCGTCTAATTAAGAAGAAAATAGAATTTAGTAAAATGTTGGCTCCTCAGCTGTATGCTAACGTTACAGCGTGATGTTTAGGAACCAGGGACTAAAGTCATTATTGTTTATGAAACAGGTAAGTAGGTAATCTACAGTTAGCGCGAGTTGAATGCAGAGCTCAGGTATGTCTCGTCTCAGGCCCCGACTGCATTCAACTCGCGCGCTATCTGTACAATACAGAACAGAAAAAAAAACTGTTCTGTGATTTGACATCACGAGTTTTACAGGTTTTTAAGACAACTCGAATAACTGACTATACAAGCATAGTACATTATCAATACGGACCTTAGAGTCTGAAGAAAGGTTTCTCCTTTCTCTCCGATCTAATATTATTGGTACAAAATAGGTATTCTCTATTATTATATACATACTAGCTGTGCTCGCGGTTTTACCCTCGTTTATGGCTAATGTTATATAGCCTATAGCCTTCCTCAATATATTCACTTAAATAATTTTACCAGTAGTTCCGTAGAATAGCGCGTTTAAGCAAACAAACAAGACAAACTCTTCAGCTTTATAATATTAGTTTTAGTATAGAAGTAAGTATAAATTGTATGAATTGTTGTTGCCACTTTCACGCACTTAGCTAGAAGCTGGTAATATTTATTAAGTACTAAGTAGTAAATGTGCCAGAGGCAGCTCTAGAAATCTAGGCTAAAACAAATATTAAGAATAAGTTTTAATTGGTCAATATCCTGCTGAGTTTAGTATGAAGTAAATATGTTGTTTCCTATGGAAGAGCGATTTACTATTTCAATTTAAGTTATTAAAACTTAGCTGTTTATTTATTATTAAAAGCGCCTATTGAATTAAGTTGTTTAATATGATGTTTTGCGTTTAGTGTTTTCAGATACCAATGATTTAAAAATTTTAATATTATCCATCCAGTTTATGTGAGTGGGCTGTTAATTTATTTCTAAGGAATAATAATGTCCTCCTAACCGATATCGGTCACGGCGGCCAAGAGAGACGTAGTAATAATAGCTCAATGCTTTAAGTAGTGCACAAGTGTGTGCTACACAGTGCACTCTCTATTCCTTCACTCTCATAGGCTTCTGGCTTCATGTGCTTACCGAGGCACGAGGGTGATTAAACCGCCAATATCTCCTGACTTCGGACTATTACTGAGTAATTTTAATATTGAAATAACCAGCCACGAATTTTTGGCCCAACCAGGAGTCGAACCTGGGACCTCGTTGTCCTTAGGCGGCGCATGCTACCACTAGATCAACGACGCAGCCTAACCAATACAACATGATTATAGGGTTGCAACTTAAATAAAAATAAACTCAATTAAAGGTTTATGGATTAGTAGATAAAATAAAACAAAAATCTAGTGAAGTAATTAAAATCAACTTTTTACAATGAAACTTTTTTTAACGAACTTTTATTAAAACACAATCAAAATACCGTTCCCACATTGCTAAAAATAATCTTAGCGAAATAACTGCCATCACGTATCTATTCTTAGACGGTCAAAGGGCTTACCTGTCCACCCTTCTAAGCAAACCAGTTTGACCAGTTCCACGTGGGAACTATCCACTGGTCCTTTGGCCTTTAGCGAATAGATGACATGCAATTTGGCAGGACACTTGTCCGGAAGGGTTGGAACACAATGAGCGATGTCCCTTGTATTGGGGTACACATTGTTGGAAAACGTTTGGCGAGCATGCATGCTCAAAGTTTGTGACTAATATTATAAAGGTAAAATTTTGCATGTCTCGATATTTGTTATTCAATCATGGTTGTGAAATGGAATTATTAACATATTTGCCATAAAATTAAGGTGTTAGTCTAATTTAAAAATGCCTACTTACTATATATATTTTAAATACATAAATATAATAAAAGGTGTCAATTTTCATTCTTAATTTTTTGATTCTCCTAATTTCTAGGTAACACTATCATGTATCTATTCTCAAAAGTGCCTCAGTATGCCTTGAAAATATGTATAGATTTTGCGTTAAAGAAGAGTTCATATTAAAAAAAATACTACATGTATTAATATATAAAATCTGTTTAGTCTATTTAAGTAACAAACCTATACGAACATGAAGTAGCCAAATGTTCAACTATAAAGACGTATGAAAACGAAACCGCTTGACAAACGTTACGACCGTGTGTCCCACCAACAAAAGGATTGCGAAGTTCATGCAAATAAAGGGTCATTCTACTGTCCTTTCCCACAAGGAAGCGGTCAAACTGGTTTGCGACCCTCGCAATAAAAGTAAGAAAGTGTTGCGTTAGACAAAGGGCCGAAGGACACCGTGTCTTCCTGGCCCTTTGTCCAATACTGGCCGGACCGGTTTGATGTCCTGAGAAAACGTTTGAGTTTATTAGAGGGCATAATGGCGGATGGCGAAACGCCGTTAAAAAGAGATTTTACTAATAATAAAAGCTCTTTAATTAAATTATACATTTGATGAAGGTAACTTATGGTTTAAGGGAAATAGCACATGTCTGCGTATGTATAATATTGGTTCATACATATAAACTCGTTCGAAGGCGACTAGTATTTTTAAATTTAGTTATTTATGGTCGTGTAAACGAGGACGTAGTTTCGTGGGTTTCCTTAACTATGGATTATGAAGATCTAATAGCAGACGCTTTAGCCCAGACTCGCATTTCTGATCAGCATATGATCAAAGCATACACTTCTGTGAAAATGGCATAATCTGAGGAAGAAGTTTTAGTGACACTTCAAATAAATATTATCTATTATTTATACATGATTTGATTTCAAACTGAGTAACTAAGCACCCGTAATAAGAAAATCAGGATTAACGAAAGTACATAACTCAAAAGACAATATATTTAAAATCCCATGTTGGTCCGGGGCTTAAAAATAATGTGCCAATCGTGTTTCTTGCCTAGCATGTCGTAAAAGGCGACTATATCGAGTTTTGGGTATGTGATTGTGTAGACGACGAGGTAGCCACTTGTCACAGTTTTCCGTCTAACCCAGCCCAGTTTTATTTTTAGCTGAATGTGGTAAAAGAGGCCTCTTGCCCCTTTGACTCTGCCAACCTCTTCGTAGATTCGGTGTGATGTTGTACCATAAACACATATAAACGGGACAAATACGTGATACGTCAAGAGCTCTCTATTCTATTGCGAAGATCGAACCCACGTCCATTGCGTTCGACGCAACAATCCATTGCACCACCACACCAGGGCTATCCTTTGAACAATGGACATTCTACAACTCGCCAAATTTCAATATGCATGCAAATAAAGGTCACTCATTGTCCTTTGCCACAAGGAAGCGGTCCAACCGGTCCGGGCCCTTTTCCCTTACGAAGGGCTAAAGGACAGCGGTGTCTTGGCCTATTGTCCAAAACCAGTCTGAGTACGAGTTCTGAGAAAACGGTTTGCGATTTATTAATGAGAATTTCTTATTTTACTAGAATGTTATCTAAGGTAATTCACGCAAACAAAATAAAATCCTGTTATCGGTTTAAGCGGTCGTAATGCCAAAATAAATATACCTAAGTAGATTCTCTAAAAATATCATCATATCCAATAAATACCTTTATTGTGTAAGTATGTACATTACAGTACATCACAGAGTCGGCATCGGATCTGCAGCAACTAGTCACAACATTGAAAGATGATTGCAAGGAGAGAGGCTTACATTGAATGCGAAGAAAACAAAGATTTTGGTGTTTGAAAGAGATGAAACCAGAACGGATACAAGGATAACGGTTGACGATGTAGTGCTGGAACAGGTGAATGAAATTGTATATCTAGGATCTGCATTTAGTAGAGATGGAAGGTACTCCGCTGATATAGAAAGAAGAGTGAATGCAGGGAATAGGGTGAATGGAGCGTTAGGAAAACTTTTAGGCAGCAAAATCTTAAGCCAGAAGGCCCAGCTCGCCATACACAATGCGGTGCTGATTCCTACGCTAACATATGGAAGCGAGAGTTGGGTATGGCAGAAAGAGCATGAAAGTAGAATAAACGCGGTCGAGATGCGTGCGCTGCGGAAAATCTGCGGTGTATCGCTCACAGACTGCGTTCGGAATGATGATGTAAGAAAGAGAGTTGGCCTGAAGGACAGCGTCGGAGTCAAGGTAAGAAGAGGCATGCTCCGGTGGTTCGGACATGTGGAAAGAATGGATGACGAAAGATTTACTAAACAGATATACAATGCGAATGTGGAAGGATGTAGGAGCCGCGGAAGGCCCAGGCTCACCTACCACGACCAGATTGGTCGTGTATTAAAAGAAGGTGATGTTAGGAGTCATAAAAATCGTAGAGCTTGTATGAAAAGGATTATGAATGTTGAAGAGGCGAGTGAGGTGTGTAAGGATCGTGCCATATGGCGTTCGGTTCTCTCTGCCTACCCCGCTAGGGAAGTGGCGTGAAGTTTAGTTAGTTAGTATGTACATTACATAATCAAGCCAAAAAAATACTTTAGCTATACAAGTTAATAGGCATGGGTAGCATTGCCAGGCGTTCGGATAAAGCCGGACATAGTTAGGCTGTTAAATTGCGCGTCCGGCCAAAATAAACGGTGTCCGGCTAGTCCGGCTTTTGTTAGTCTTTTTACATTTCGCAAACGAGTGAGCGCCGAGCGTAGGCGAGTCGACTGTCGGTCGCTCTCCTCTCGCAATCCGTCGATAATATATGATGTCCGGCCTTTTTACCCAAATGTCCCGGGTAAACTAAGAGTTTACTCCGGACATTTGGGTCTGTCCGGCTAGAAGGTTTGGCGACCTGGCAACCCTAGGCATGGGCGCAGGGGGGCACGGGGGATAAGCTGCTGCTGATATTGACATTATTGTATTGCCCTCCCACTGGATCAAAAGCTACGCACGCCCATCTTAAAACATTTAAGAACTTACCCTACTTGCATAAATAGAAACGTCCACTTTAACGTATGTAGGTATCTATTAAAATTTGCGAAGAAATTAGAAAAACTGAGGAATTATTAAAGCAAAATTAATAAATACTTTGATGGCATTTGTTTTTCAGATTCTATCGCAAACCAATTAAAAAAAGAAATACGCGGGCAAACTACGTTTTGTTTTTTCAATGAAAATTAAAAAATAAACTAAACTTAAAGTATTTAATTACATACTGATCAATAAGATTGATTTTAATATTCTCTGGATTTACGCACATAACGTTTAAAGTGTAACTTATAAAATATAAATAACATTTATGGATAGTGCAAATTACTGTCATAGGCTTTCTGTTCCTTTTAAATTATTTTATAAACTTAATATTATGCATAGTGAAGTGACCCCTATTTATAAATTCGACAAGGAATATTTTTTTATCTTTGCTTATTTTTGAGTTGAGGTGCAACGACGATAGAGTGAAGCGAATAAAAAACAAATGGGGCGGGGTAACGCACCCTTTGCTGTTATTCCAGGACAATAGGATAGGTATGCAAAGCAAGTGACTTTACGGTCTCCTTGATAATGACGATGTCAGTGATGTACAGGTCGTCCTAGTGGTAACTTCGGCCCTTATCTTTACAAATTTATTTGAAGGAAAGTGAAAGTCGTGAGTCTGGTGGCGATATTTATTTTATAATTTATTACAACATAAGAAGCATATGAGGTAAGGGTATATTCATATTATGAAGTTGGTAATTTAGTGATTATTTTATGTCTTAGTTTAATGATTCCCCTTACAAACACATAGGCCCTACATAAGATATCTTTGATTATTATTATGAGTGAATTAATTATGTAAGTAATGAAGTAGGTATACAATTTAGTTATTTTAATTAAGGTATAAGAATTACGTATAGGTAGTGGTGGATAGGAAAGTAAATAGGTTTGTTCCGCGATTACTTTGGCTTGCTTGATTACGATTTTTTTTTAATTTTTAAAAGTTTTATTCTTATTTTTTTGGAGTTTTTGTTCATTTTTATTTATTCGGGCTCGTTCATCCTGAGGCGAGCGAAGTCTTCAAAGACGATGTTATCTTCTTCCTCGTTGGTGTACAAAGAGTTCTCGTAGCGATGCCTCTCAATCGACTGCATCTTCTTCATAGCGTTGAAACGCTGGCGCTCAATTGTGCCTGTAAATTAATAGACGAGTCAATCACATTAATTTTTCAGAAGCTGTTATCGATAATCCTTTTAAAATAGAAATTTTTATGGTGTATAATCATAAGGATAGTAAATTTGAATCTAGAATATCTTAAAATAACAAGCAAATATAAAGTATTATTTTTAAACGTAGTAACCGTAAAACATGCAATAGTTGATATATTTTTAATAATTACCTAAAACTAAGTAATTATATTATAAATGATATTCCTTCACCGAAAGAAAATTTAATTGGAACTAGAAATTGTTACCTTCAGCGGGGTGGAGAAGTTTGAATGGAACATCAGTCACAAGCTCTCCACCAAGAGTGCCGCAGTTGAGCTTCACTCTAACGGAGTACGACACCACGATACCGATAGCATCGGCCGGGCATTTGCCCTCAGCAACCAAAGTTGAGCTCGCCAAGTTTACGTCATCTTCCTTCAGATGGCCATCCAAAGCAACGCCTGTTATAAATATAAAGCATTTTAGTATGGTAAGAAAATTGGGATAGGAAAAAATAAATTGGTTCAGTGAGTCTCAAAGTTAATCATTGCCGAAAATAAAATGTACCCTGCTTATTTTCATTAATAATGAAAATAGGTGTTATTTTTATTATTCGGCTTATATTAAATGGCTACAGTTAAAGTCAAATGAAATGAGATAATTGATTAAAAAAAAACTAACCCCGGATGTCCTTATTGCTGCGAGCCAAGGGAACCAGATAGAATGTCTTCGACAGACTAGCTCCAGGTGTTATCGGGCATCCCTCACGGCTCTCCAAAGAAGCAACATGACGGCTGAACTGAGAGTTGATCATTGTAATCTCAACATGCTGAACGACCAGGCAGCGAATGTTGCGCACAGATTTGCGAGAGTTGTTGGAAACAATCACGTTGGCAGCGATCTTTTCGCCATGGTAGTAAATTTCCCGATCCAGGGTCACTTCCAAATTGATCTTTCCGTTGCTAAAGGTGAAGCCCTTGCTCACGAGTGAGCTTGGAAGACGACGTCCACGAGACGTAGGCGCGTGTTGCAACTGTTACAATAAAAATATATTTACAAACTTATTTGAAGGAAAAATAAATAAAAACAATTGCTATTTGTTTTAAACCTAGAGTATGTGGTAATTGGACATTAAGGTACCTTTTTGATGGCAAGAGTCACAGAGCTCCTCTTGTGACTCTTCTGGTCCTCATTCTCAGCAACATAGGTCCTGACGCAATATTCAACTCCCATGGGTTTTCCTTGATCTTCTTCAGCAGGTTGAAGAGTCACCTATGATAAAATGTGGTGTTAGTGACGGTTTTTGTAATAGAAAATTTACATAAGAAGTTCCATAAATTTACCGAGCTAGGAGCCATCTCAGGGTAGTTGAAGGTGAAGGGGTAGGCATTAGGTCCCAATTTCTTTAGGAGTTTCTCCTGGACAGGGGTTAGTTCCATTTTGGCATTGACCATCGGCACGACTTGTTCCTGTCCGATGACCATTTCCTTGGAGAACTTCACCCCCATGACTTCATCTTCCTCCCTACCATAGCGGTAGGTTGTCACGAGCTGAATAACAGAAAATACCGTGATAAATCCATAGTCACACACTGCACTTGATTCAACTTCACTAGAACACTGCACATAGGTAATGGTACCTGGCTGTAAACTTTCCTTCCTTTCAGGTACTCCGTGTCGACAACGACAACGCCATCAACAGGGTCGCAGTAATCTATATGATCAATGAAGTCACGCTTGCCAAGGTAAACCGTAACTTTTCCATTGGGAGTAGTTTTCTTGAATACTTTTACCGCGACAACGAACGCAAGGGAGATGTAATCCAACATCTTGCTTAAAGATGGGAATGAGAAAATTTAAAGTTTTGAAAGGAAATATACAAAGGAAATAAGGCTTAAGATTTGCGGAGTGAAAACTCGGTGTTAATGTTTTGAGGCTATCACCAGAAATGAATGCCCAAGGGAATGGTATCTTATATAGTAGGGCTATGTAAGGCTTCATACGAATTAGAATAACGTCTTAATTGGATTACGTTCGTAGGCGTGCTAATAAGATTTCGAATGTATGACGCATTACGTGCATTTCAATCGATGTGATGTCACAGCACTACGCTCTGCGTTTTGTTTCCTAGATATAAAAACATTGACGTTTGATTATTTTGACTTTTGTATTTTGACAGATTCGAAGTTAGGTTAGAAACTGCACTTTGGAGTATTAGCTTCGCTCAAGATTTTTTCCAATTGGAATATTCGTAGAATTTCAGTCAGTTTGCATTTATAATTTTATTCCGGTACATCCTTTTCAATATACCTAGTTTTCAATAAGGAATGTGATCCTTGTAAGTATGTTTATCTGCCACAATAAAAATGCATGAAGATAGGAAGGATTACGTTTCTTTTTTGTAATCCTCGAGATTCGTGTGATTCCTTGTGATATTTTTTATCTTAGACGTCATAATTATATTATAAAACGATAACAACTACCAAATGTCCATAAGATTTATTTTAAAATCTAAATTATTAACGCTGATGTGTTCAGTTTACTTCAGATGATAGCACCTTGTAATTCGCTTGATCTTAAGG
Source organism: Glyphodes perspectalis (assembly GCA_951394215.1). NCBI lineage: Eukaryota > Metazoa > Arthropoda > Insecta > Lepidoptera > Crambidae > Glyphodes > Glyphodes perspectalis. The sequence continues at coordinate 14,228,435 of OX596205.1, read as the reverse complement.
TAAACTGTATTATTGTTAGTTACGAAAAGGGCTGGGTAAACGCCGCATTAGTTGGTGCTAATTTCTAAGCCTCTTTATTTTTTAATTTGCTACTTATCTGCAGTTTGTTTTGAACCTATAGGATCAACCTTTACAAATATAACTGTTGAGACCTTAGGAATAATTCTACATAAATAATCAGTAAATTTGTTTACATACATTTTAATATATGTATCTAGTACATTTAATGTTTTTGTATCTAGCTAAAAGTCAATAACATGTCAATTTTACATAATGACTGGAACTTTATTTAATTTTTCAGTTACACTATCAGCATGCCAACATTCCTCACGCCAGGCCGGCATGGCTACAGCGTCAGGTTCTCACCGAACCGGCCTGATGTCTTGGCAGTGGCAACGAGTCAGTATTATGGTCTTGCCGGAGGTGGCACCCTGTTCTTCCTGGAGCTAGCACCAGATGGCAGCACATTGTTGGAACTTCAGAAGCTGGAGTGGAGTGATGGACTGTTTGATGTTGTAAGTAAAGATACCTACTTTGTTTGTCTTAAGTCCAGTCTATTATTTTATTTTATTGTCTTTGGTATGACTTAAAAAATTGTTCTAATTCATAAATTTTATCTATTCCAGAAGCAATATCAACTTTTAACCTTTAACTAAGTTTATGTTTGTTTTAACACAAAACAAACATAAACTTAGTTAAACTCAAAAAAAGATTCTAAACCAGATTTCCATATTAAACAATATGGTTTTAGTAAATCTTATCTTTAAAGAAATCTGGTTTAGAATCTTTTTCTGAGTTTAAACTAATTATTTTTCATGAAAGTGGAGACAAGTAACATCTGCATTTGCATGACATCAATTCTCATCTTTATGTTAGTCACTCACTATAAATGAGTTCATTATTTAAATAAAGCAGATTTTTTTTATATTGCTCTGTTACATTAGAGTTAGACTATAGGAAGAGCATGTTGCATGTAACAACAATTTTTTTATGTTTGAAATAAGATCAACTATTCCAATTTTTATCAGTCTTTGAATCAATGTTGCCAGTTTTTTGAGAAACCTGCAGGGGCTCACTTTAAATGTGTTTTGTGTAAAATATGTGAGTGTAGTGAGTCTATTTACAACAGAAAGATAATCAGAATGTAAGCACAAATATATTTTTTAAAGCACACTAAAGAAACAGTAACTGAAAGATAACCCCAAAATGGACCGATAACTTAGCTAGTTGGGTACATGTTTTCTGCACTTAGCCTCGTAAGTGGGCTACTGTGCGTAAAAGGTAACAGTACCACTACAGTGATTATTCAAACTACTTTAGCGCCGTCCAGAAGGTAATTAGGGTTTTAGGATGTTTGAGTGCAGCCTCCATCGAAGGAGGGTTGCCTCTTAGTTGTGCCTTTGTGTCACTTACGCTGCTAAAGTGTCATGTAATAGTACATGAGCTGGTATTTCTTCCGCCATCATGCAGCCTTTGCATAGGGGGCTGTCAGTGGCTCCTATCTTATGTAGTCTGTTTAGGTTGCACTGTCCTGTTATTATGCTGACAGTGTGGAGTAGATTGGTCCTACTTAGGCAGTTTCTTTGATAGGTTACTGTTCATGGTTATTATGGCCTCCTTGGTTTGGCAACATAACTTACAACTTACAACATACTTAACAACATAACAGCTAAATGTATACAAAAATATTTGACTGTAAATGGTTTGTGCAGGATATTAAGAAGAATTAATATATTTGTAAAATACCACTCCTGAACATTTATTTAATAATACAACATACATCATACTACTTACACTATCACACTGCTAAGCAGGGTGATTGTAACCCCCAAGGGCAGCCTTGGGGGTTACAATCACTATTATATACTATTTTTATATTTTAATACCTATTTTTTTTCTGTGCATCTTTAAATTTTTTTTCTTTCATATGAACCTTCACCTGATAATAACAAACACAACTAAAAAAGAATTAGTGAAATCGGTTCTGCTGTTTTCGAGATTTGCGCTTAGCAACATGTTCAGCGATTCATTTTTATATTATAGATCACACCCATATTCCCCAAAGGGGTAGGCAGAGTCCAAGGGGCGGCAAGATCTCTTAACCACATTCGGTTAAAAATAAATCTAATCTGTAAAGTAGTGACAATTTAAGTGGCTGGCTTGTCGCCTATACAATCACATACCCAAAACCTGATATACCATTAGTCGTCTTTATGACATGCTAGCCATGAAACACAGTTGGCACATTGTTATTAAGTCCCAGACCAACATCGGACAACATGGGACAAAGTGGGACTATTTTAATAAGATTAATATCTAGTAGGATATATTATAAACGCGATTTTTTTTATAAATGTATGGATGTTTGTTACTCTTTCACGCAAAAACTACTGAATGAATTTTAATGAAACTTTACAATAATATACCTTATACACCCGAATAACATATAGGCTATGTTTAGAAGAGTAAGAAGCTAGTATATCATAAATTCTCAATATACTGGCTAATTTATACAATCAAGTCTATATTTTTATTGTTGACCTACAGAGTTTTGTTTCCAATACGCGATCAGGTGAGTGTCAGGCTAATTATAATCCATTTTAATCTGCTCAGAACAACAATGTGTTGAAGCCCCACCGCTGCCGTTACGAGTATGAACTTGCTTACCTCAGCACTTAATAGGATAGTTGTTGTTCATTTTATTTATAGACAATTGACTTAAGTTAAAGTGTATTGTTAGCTAAATAAATGTTCAGTGAATATTTGAGCTTTGAAGTCATTCATTAAGCATGATGTTTTGTTTGTATTTTAGACCTAAATTGTCTGGTCTGTCTTTGTAACCTTTAGGAAGGGGAACTAGCTAAGTTTTAAATAACTAACTAAACATCACGCCACTTCCCTAGCAGGGTAGGCAGAGAACCGAACGCCATATGGCACGATCCTTACACACCTCACTCGCTTCTTCAACATGTTGAAGAAGCTAAGTTTTATAGTGTTTAAACATTCATAGTTATTACATACTAGCTGTTTCCCGCGACTTTGCCCGCGTTGTCTAATATTTCTGTATCCTACAGAATCTGTGCATTTTTCCGAGATAAAAAGTAGCCTATATGTTATTCCAGACTATAATCTATCTCTGTGCCAAATTTCATCCATATCCGTTCAGCAGCTTTTGCGTGAAGAAGTAACAAACATACACACACACACACTCACAAACTTTCGCCTTTATAATATTAGTGTGATACAGTTTTTCTCACTGTTAAGGTAGAGGTTTAACAAAGTAGTAATATATAGGTTTTTGAAATTTAGAGGTGTGTGTTTGTCTTCGAACCTAAATTACACTACATAACATGTTTATTAAAAGGCTATCTGTTGAGTTTCTTGCGGCACCTCTTCTCATCAGGCCATTCATGTCGAGGTGCTGGACCAAGAGCTCCCGGGTGGGGCTAAAAATTAGTGTGTGCTGGATATTTCAATATTGAAATTACTCAATAACAGCCCAGAGTAAGGAAGTTGACGGTTTAATCACCCCCCGTATCTCGAAAAGTACGTTAAGCCGTTGGTCCTGCGCCTGACCTCTCTCCGGTCATGTCGAATTGCCGTATCACTGGACTATGAGAGTGAAGGCATAGAGAGTGCACATGTGTTTGCGCACACACTTGTGCACTATAATATCTCCTGTGCAGATGGCTAATCATTGTTAATGGCGACTAATGGTTTACGGGCTTTTGGGTATGTGACTGAGTAGGCGACGAGCTAACCACTTGTCACTCCTTTTTCAGAGCTTACCATCCAACCCAGCCCACTGTCCCATGTTGGTCTGGGACTTAAAAAGAATATGCCAACTGTGGTTCTTGCCTAGCCTGTCGTAAAAGGCGACTAATGGTGTATCGGGTTTTGGGTGTGTGAATGTGTAGGCGACAGGTTAGCCGCTTGTCACTGCTTTTTCACAATTTGCCCCCTTTGACTCTGCCTACCCCTTCGGGGATTATGGGCGTGATGTTATGTATGTATGCATGTAAGACATTGTTATAAAGTAAACTACTATAATGTATGTCTGCGCAGGCGTGGGCGGGCAGCGCGGGCGGGGCGGGCGGGGCGGGCGGCGACGGCGGGGTGGCGGCGAGCGGGTGCGGCGACGGCGCCGTGGTGGTGTGGCGCGCGGGCGCGACGGCGGCGCTGCGCGTGCTGCGCGCGCACGCGGGCGAGGTGTGCTCCGTCGAGTGGCCGCGCGCGCACCTGCTCAGCGCCAGCTGGGATACTACTATTAAGCTGGTATGATGGACGTTTACTTAACTACTGCTTTACGTTTCATTTTTAATAGGTATAGAAGTATAGCCTAATTTTTAACCACCTCCCGTAAATCCTCCAACCGACATTACATTTTTATTACATCTCACATGATAAAAAAATGGTTACCCCATATTGTTAAGTGCTATTTTGTCCTATTAGATTTGCAATATATATTTCAATATATTATAATATAAAGGCAATTACTAGTCATATCATATAGGAATTATGGTTAGCTTCATAATTAAGTGTTCATCTGCAGTGATATCTAGTCTTATGTGTAGACTAATTAAGTTTACAAATTTGTATAATTGGCATTTAAAAGAGTAACTATCGAGTTTCTTGCCGGTTTCTTCTCGATAGAATCTACCTTCCGAACCGGTGGTAGTATTATTTGTTATTTTTTGTATATTGACTATTTATAAGTGCTTTCTTGAAGCCTATATAAATAAAGATATTTTGAATTTGAATTTTGAATTTGAATTTGAATATCAATCCCTTCCAGTGGGATCCCGAAGCGGAAGCGTGTCTCAGCACATTCGCAGGCCACTCGCAGCTGGTGTACACGGCTACTTTCTCCCCCCACTCAGCGGCCACATTCGCCTCAGTGTCAGGCGACGGGCACCTCAAGTTGTGGACTTGTACTGAGTCCGCGAGACCGGCAGCTGTTGTTAAGGCGCACGATGCTGAGGTAATTGTAATATTAATTATAAATATGTCTCTTGTGTAACTGGGATTACAATGTGCTAAGTGTATTCCTTGCCTATTATGTGGTTAAAGGTGAGTAGTACACCTTTCATTGCGGAAATGTCATTTATATGACTGGCTCGATGGCGCATTCGGTAGTGGACCCTGCTTTATGCGCCAAGAGTTGTGGGTTCGATCCCCACGCAGGACAAACATTTGTATGATGAAGTTTGTTCTGTGTCTGGGTGTTAATATTTAAGTACTTATATAATATCTATAATACCACTGTTGATTCTGATATCCGTAACACAAGTGCTTAACTGGTATGCCATACGTACTCATATGTTATACTGATCTAGATCACAAACTAGTCTCATACTAGTTTGTGATCTAGATCAGTGTTATACCAGTATAACATTTAGTAGTGTCTGACCGAAAATGGATTTTCAACCGAAAATGTAAACGAAGCTTCGGCTTCAGTCTAATTTTTGGCCAGTATCTTTTTCAGTATCTTTTCATAATATTGATTAGTAAATAAGATCTCTATTATATATTCGGCACTTTATAATTTAAAAAATTATCAATCGTGACAAAAAATTTAAAGATCTGTGAGCAAATAAATGACTAATTAGTTTTATTTAATGTATTATGTTATGAAACTAATAGTATGATGAACCTTTCAAATCAACTAAACTTTGTAAAAAGTCAACATTATTAAAGTAACTTAACAGATCCCTTGATTGAATCCTTATAAAAGTTCAACATAACGAAAGCGTATTCCTTTCGCTACTTTTGACGTCACCGTCATATTCACGTACCTCATATTCGGTTTAGCCGAAGCTTCGGCTCGTTTATAGCCGAAAACGAAAACATGGCCGAATATCCATTATTTAGCCCAAACTAACTAACTAAACTTCACGCCACTTCCCTAGCGGAGTAGGCAGAGAGTTATTTAGCCCAAAATAGGCGAAAACGAATATTCGGTCGGTCACTAACATTCAGTTGACTTGTAGGTGTTATCTTGCGACTGGAGCCGAACCGAAACTCACGCGCTGGCGACGGCCGGCTCCGACGGGCTGGTGCGCGGCTGGGACCTGAGGCGGCTCACCTCGCCCATGTTCACGTTGAAAGGTTTGCTTGTCTAGAATAACTGGACTAACTAACTAAACTTCACGCCACTTTCCTAGCGGGGTAGGCAGAGAGAACCGAACGCCATATGGCACGATCCTTACACATATCCTTGTCTATACTAACTAGTATTGTAAAAAGAAGATTTTGTATGATTGGAACGGATAAACTAAAATTCCACATACTATTAGATTTACATAATAACGGTCGCAATCTCAGAAGAGGTAGGCAGAGTCCATGTAGCCATAATTTTATTAAACCATATTCAGCCAAAAAATAAAATTGCATACATATAACATCACGTCCATAATCCCCAAAATAAAATTGAGTTGGGTTATAGGGGAAAAAAAGCTTAATGGTAAGGACACGCGCCTCTTAACCGAGGAGTGCCGGGTCAAACCCGGGCACGTACCTCTGAATTTTACAAATCTATGTACGTATTCATACCACTAGCTCGACGGTGAGGGAAAACATTGTGATGAAACCTGCAAATTCAAACAATTATGGATTTGTAACCATGATCCAAAAATTGTCTGGTTCCCCTGTCTTAGGGTTACGAAGGTCAGATCGGCAGTCGCTTCAATGTAATTATCAGACTCGCTAAATCCTGGATCATGGTCTAAGCACGGGACATAACGCTAGGAAGATGATGATCATATAGAAAAAAAAGACAACTAGTTAGTTAGTAGCTAACGAACCAATTTTAATCATTCTCTACTCGCAAGCTATGAAATCTTGAAAAACATTAATTAATTAATTAACATTTCCTCTCCAGGTTGCGAATGTGCAGTGCGAAGGGTTCAGTTTTCGCCGCACACGCCGTCTGTCATTGCGGCTGTGTCGTACGACTTCACGACAAGGTAAATACTTAGATTTGCTTCTTAAAGACGGGTGTTAGAAAGCACCGTATCACTAGGAACTAGAGATTATTTTGCTTTGACTTTGGGTTGGTCGTTAAGTAGTTGAATATGAATACTGCAATTTTACTTCCTTAATGGCAGTGAAGGTGCGAAGAAAACATTGAGAATAATGAATACATTGTACGCTCAAGTAAAACAATAATTTTTATTTGAAATGAAATGAAATGATTTATTGAGAAAAATAGCCTATTGTTTCGTCGCCCTTATTATAGTCATTACAAATTATTCCTCATGCCATCGCAATAAGGGTCAATATCCAAATTCTAGGTTATGGGACTTGAAGCGCGGGTGCGAGCCGCTGGAGACGATCCGGCACCACTCCGAGTTCACGTACGGGCTGGACTGGAACGCGCTGCGGCCGCACCAGCTCGCCGACTGCGGCTGGGACTCGCTCGTGCACGTGTTCACGCCGCGCTCGCTGGCCTGAGCGCGCCCCACGGTGGGTACATTGACACTTTGACTGGCTCGATGGCTCATTCGGTAGTGACCCTGCCCCATGCGCCAAGAGTTGTGGGTTCGATCCCTACCCAGGACAAATATTCCTATGATGAATACTTGTGTTTGTTCTGTGTTTGGGTGTTAATATCTAATATTTAAGTATATATTTGTAATACCACTGTTGTATCTGATATCCGTAACACAAGTGCTTTTAAACTACTTACCTCGGAGTCAGATAAATGTATGTGATGTAGTCTGATACTAGTATTAATATTAGTTTTCTTTTTCAGGGTGCATTCGAGATGCAAAAGTGGTGAAGATTGCTGACCCGGTCGGGTCGATGATATTGTGCCAAAGACACGTTTGCTACGGAGCAGTGGGTGCGTACTTATGTGGTTTTGTCGATTACATATTATTTGTAATAAAATTGTAATCTGTTTCAAAATATTGCATACATACTTAGATAATAATATATTCTCTAATGTGTAGTAAGACCTGGCCGAAAAATATTGTTTGGTTCAATAAAATTATTGTTGGTTCTATTTTCAAATGCAATATTATTCATTTGAAAAAAGAACGAAGAAAGAAAGCTTCTATTTTAAAATTTTTACGCATTAGACTTTTTTCTTTTCCGGATTCGAAAAGTTGTTTCGCGTACTAAATATTTGGCCAGGTTTTATTGTTTTTATTTCGGCTGTGTGTATGTAACTTATATGGATTTATATTATTATGTATAACCACGGACTAGTAAAAAAAGAAGAAGCTCCTCAGGTGCTGCATCTTGACACGCAACTTACGTCACACATTGACATAATAAGTGCTCCAAATGACCGATATCTGGTATCCATATGTATCTCACTCACACATGCATAAACGTGGCTTCACGCTATAGTATGACAGCGTGGAGTTCTTCTTTTTTTTACTAGTCCGTGTGTATAACTTGACTGCCAGAGACAGGGTCGATGTCTGTTGCTGGGTTGAAACATTGAGCGAAAACCAAATCTGTGAAACATCCTAAAATGAACTCTAAATGGATATAGATAAAATGTTTTTTTTTTATATGAAATACATATATTCCATACAAAATTATTTCAGGTATTAGTGATAACACTAAAATATTTTTGTGCACTTGTCTATCATTTATCAGTATTTTTGGGTAGGTACACATTGTGCAAAGTAATATTAGTTGTTATAATAGTTATAATTAAATGTGTCATTCAATATAGTATAGAGAATGTGTAATGATGTATAATGATTGATATGGAAATACATGTGTGAGTGCTAAATGTTTCAAACCATCTCTAGTCAAAAAGGAGCAAATAAGCACGCAAGCTAATACTTCAGCTATTACGTAAGTAAATGTAATGGCTTTGAATATAATGTAATTATGTAGGCGACATATATAATCTTTATAACATAAATTGAGAATCAAGAATTAATTTTATTCACTTGTTGATGTATTTTTAAGCTATGTTGACTGATTGTTGTATATATTTTAATATCCTTAGATGTTCAGGACGCAATAAGGTACGCTATTCAATATTATAGTACGCTTTGTACAGATAGTTAAGTGTATTGAGATTTAAACAGACATTCCTCTAGCTAGACTTGTGATCGAATGAAGGATTTATTGTTTCGATTATGTGCGGTATTCTTTTATTATTTTTGATGCGTTGTATCTGAGGAAGTTAGTTATGCGTAGGCTGCAACCCGGTCGGCCGCGGGAATTGATGGAAATGCTTAAGTTTGTAATAGCCGCTCGCCCCCATGGTCCTTCAGTTTGCAGTTTGAGGGTTGAAGGTAATGAGAATATGGTTTTCAAAAATAAAATGTTCACTTGATGAGACACAAGATTTTGTCGCTTTGATGATTGGCTATTCTCTAAATGAAGGAAGCGTAAAGAAGTGAATGTCATTCCTTTCCGAAAAAGAACCATTCATTACGGCGACAAGATGCCAAGGCATAGTTACCTGGTGGATTTTTTTGTTTAGACAACCTCATTTTAAATCAAGGCCGGCGGGGTCTATAATGAAATATAGAACCTAAATGTAAAATATGGTCACAATTCTCGCTTCACGAGTACATTTAATTATTGTTTATTTATGGTACAACGGAAGTAGCTGAAAATTTTTAAGCTCTGTTACTAACGAAATAAGAACTAAATTTGTTCAGCTACTTACGATGTTGTACTATGTATATCTGGAAATTTTATATTTTTGTTATTGTTAGATTTTGTTGAGGCGATTCGCTGTAAATTAGTCTGTAAAATATGTATGCTATACAGGGACTCTGTAATTAATATAGTAGCTAGCTTTCTATTGTAACTGGGTGGATGTGGAAAGTGGAAGAATCAAAGGTTTTGAGGTATTAACCTACTTTTAAAAAGGGAAGTGGTTTTCTATTCCTTGGATTTTTTTTCTATATGAACTGATAGCGTTGTGAAAATCATCGAAATCCATTTAATCGATATCTACTCAAATATACACTTTAAAAGTAGAAATGGAAACCTCTTAAAAAAAGGGCGTTTACACCATATAAACGCCTGTAAAATCAGTATCAGTTATTATGATAATTCTTATCAGTATTGTATAATAATAATGTTTCATACGGGTGTTGGAAAATAAAATGAAGATGTATTGAAAAGAAGAATTCGTTCTGGTTTTGGCAAATCTTTTTCCAGTTTCAATTATTTCTCGAGATTCGTGAAGAAGATTCAGATTATACATGGCCTGTAAATTGTATTTATTCGTATTGATGTCAATTTTAATGCTGTCTATGTTATGTATTTTTGTGCTACCTATGTAAAACCTAATTAATTCGTGGTAACAAGTAAGACATTTCAAGACGAATTAGGGCATTATAACTGAAATACGCTAGATGGCGTTACTTGTACACATCGTGATTGGTCATGTTTGAAAAGAAAAAAAAGACCAAGGTGCCAAGATATGGTTCTTCAGCAAATAGGTCTTCAATTCGAATCTATCCTGAAAAAGATGTAATAAAAAGGTAAATAAACATGTTTTTTTAAAACTATAACTGAATTTGTCCCTAATCATTAATCGGAACACATTCATGTCTCGCTAAATACCAAGAATTACGTAAAAAATAACACTTTAAAAAAAAATGTTGCTTAAAACGAAGATAAAATCAATGCTAAAATTAAATGAGAACCTTGCTTATTATACACGTAATAAGGAAGTTAGTCCCGGAGTCACATTTGTTTACCTTTTCATTAGGTACATTTAGTGCAAAATTGTATTGCAATTTATGTGTAAAACTGCCGGTAGCCAACTCTAGGCCTAATTGCTGTTATTACAATTATAACCCAGATAATAAAACAGAATACACAAATTAAGTTGTTTAATTTGTTGCACAATCACAATTTCACATGATACAGTACACACGTTTTGTATTCTAGACAGAAATACATGGTGAATGCAATCGCATAAGTACAATAATAAATATCTGTTTCTTCTGTACCTCGGTTGGTAATTTTCTAAATGGCGTTGAAAGTCTGTGAGACTAACACTATGAATTAGACATGTCCCGTCAACGTCGATAGTGGCATCACGATCGGATTATCTGGTCAAATTGATCGACTCCCTTCTCCATTAAATTGTTTACGGAAGTTGATTTTCTTCATAGACAATTATTAGGATATTTTAAATACACAAGTAGTTTGGTTGGTTAAACTTCAAGGCACATAAGGAGGTTTTAATTAAATCCAATCTCAAATAATTAAATATAAATATACAACCTCCTTAGACCAAATATGTACCTACTCCCGATTCCTTAGTCGCTAAGGAATCCGGAGTAGGTAAATATAAGGTCTAGTTACAACATACTAATAGTCTAATTGGGTATATTCCTCTTCAACCTCCGTATCCTGCCCTCTATGGCAGACAGCATGTAATAAACTGACTTGAGGTGATGCTTCTCAGTTCCGCCGCAAATATTCGTCACGCTCGGCGTCAAAGCACAACAGGACATGGGCCTCGATATCTCTGGCTTGTGTAGGTGGCTTCTCAGGGTCTGGCAGCCTAGCTCCTCCCGACCGCTCGGCTTCATAGTGAACGCTTCGGTGTAGGATAGCTTGGGCATTGTGGAGAAGTACAGACACTGTTGGGTAGGTGGCGCTAGGCGTTTCGTAACTGGAAAAAAAAAGTTGTTAGTGATAATAGAATTTAATTAAACATTACAAAGAATACTATTTAAATTCGGATTTATTCAACAGAAGCTTTTACACTACTTTTTATTTCTTAGGGGTGAGAGTTTCCCGCTGCCCGCCAGTCCGGTAGGTAGTAAAGGCCGCCTTCGGCTAACTACTGACGTCCTCTCAAAAAAAAAAAAACTTTATTTCATACAAAATACTATGTAATGTACATAAAAAAAAAATTGCATGTATCCTCAGTGTTGGTGTGACATTCTATTATTCTGTGGTGTAAATTTGAAATTTTTCTATGTACAGTACAAAACAGTACTAAAAACGTAAATGAATCCTGATATCACACCCAACTTTAAACAACTTTTGTCTAATGACTGTCTCGAAGCGGTTGGTCATGTTCGTAAAAGCGTAGGTAGTTCGCTGGTGTACAATATTTATTTTTAAACGAAGGTATTCGCCTCGCTACCGCTTGGTAGTGAATGCACCTTGGGGATCCGACCCAGTCTTCTACTACCACAGTATCTTGAAGTACCACCGTTGGAATACTTATCCTGAACAAACTATCTTCAACTGCGTTCTGGCAATTTACCTTTTTCTTTAACTCTTTCCAGTCGCTTCGTCAGCAGGTTGCTGTAGTATCGGCACGAGTCGACCAGCTGGGTTTTAACACGTTCTTCAACTACACCTGAAAATAGAAAAAAGTAGATAATCCATAGAGTTTGGCCTTGAATAAACAAAGTTAAGAAAAAGTAATTGTATAAGGTTTTATGCCGGATAGGGTGGATTAATTAAAAAAAGCGGAGACCACGGCGTACCATTAAAATGTAATTTGGTAATTTTTTTTTTTTTCCAATATGACTTACGCTATGACATCAATGCCTATACAGCCTTGCTGTGAACATTTTATTAGGCATTCTAAATATTATGCCGTGTGTGGCAATAAACAAAAAGAGGTTTTACTTATTTTACAATAATGCTTTTACTTGACTTATTTTATAACTGAACAGTAATTAAGTAGGTTAGGTTAGAAATGAGAGTATACATTGCGGAATGCCAAAGGCAGCAGTGTGCAAACTTATTACGTCAAAAAAATATATAGAGAGGAAAAAATTTACTGTTTGTTTGTTTGCATTGAGTTGGCTCTGAAACTCCTGGACCGATTTAAACAATTCTTTCGCCTATGTGATTAGCAAGTAAAATAGGCTATATTTTTATCCTCATGTTCCCACAGGTAAACTCGCGGGGCGCTGCTTAGTCCAAAAGTAAAATAAAATAAAGTAAGATGGAATTTTTTGCCAAAATAGTGACAAGTGGCTAGCTCGTCGCCTACTCAACCCAATACCCGGCTTTTCATAGTATGCTAACCAAGGAACATAAGTAGTTAGTATTTCATCTAGGTCCCATACCACTATGAAAGACAATGAAAAATATTTTTTGTTTGGTGTAGGTCATACGACCGAACACGTGACATTCAACTCGTGTGCAATCGGTAGCGATTGATTACGCTTTTAATTAGTTAGTGCTAATCACGGAACGAACGCGTTCCTAACATTTTTAACCGACTTTTAAAAAAGGAGGTTTTCAAATTGACTGATTTTTTTTTATTTTCATCATAACATTTTAACATTAGCATATAGCAATAATATACTACGTACAACAAAGGGGCACTGCCCATACTTGAAAAATTACTGCTATAATTCGCGCAAGAACAGCGACAGTGGTGAGTAATAGGAACTACAGCAAAGTTTAGTCTGTTTGTCAGGAATAATACAAGATGGCGCTACAAGCACAGGTTAGTTGTTTCTTAGTAATAATACGCCATCTGTGTAAAATTCATGGCTTTAAAACAAAGATTATTTTGGTTTGCTTGTAAAGATCGGTGGTAGCTCAATGGTCTAGACACGCGCCTCTTAACCGAGGAGTGCGGGTTCAAACCCGGGCATGTACCTCTAGATTAAAAAAAATCTATGTAATAACGTTTTTATTCGATTTTATCTCTCAATCAGTCTAAATGATGCCTGTAGCGACATCTGTCTGTGTCAAGTCTATACAAAATCTAAAAATTTATGTGACTGACCATACATGTCATTAGTAACAGTTTGTAGAACGCCAAATAATCTTGCAATAATTTTTTCTTTACATAATTGTTACGATTGGCTATTTATGTACCTAACATATTTTCGTTCGATGGGCATTCAAACTTACCCGATCCATATGTTGAGAATTGGGAATTCGGTATTTAGTCCAAGAAAATAGGCCTTTAAATACGAATTTGAGGTAAATACTTGAATTTTTGATATAAGTTACTTTGAAAGATTTAAAAACGATCTGTGAAAGTTTTTTGTAAAATCACCCCCGAGAACATTTGAAAAAAAAATAAAAAGTATTTGTTTTTGAAATTTTGGGAAAACGGTAAGTAGTAGAAAAAAAAGGTTTAAATAAAAGTTGTAGAGCATCAGATTTTATAAATAAATGCCCTGTTTATATTTTCGCTAACATTAAAATTATCCGAGATAGGGCGGTTAGAAGCTTGTGGATGATAGTAATAGTCCGGTCAGTTTCCCATTTTGATCTGAAAGGATAGGACCAACGGGAAAATTTGTGTGTGTACTAGATATTTAACAATCCAGAAATTCAGGTCTCTAACACATCAGGTTAGCTAAAAAAAAAGCGCGGAAGATCGAAAAAGGCAAACAACTCATGAGTAGTGCAAAATATTGAAAAATGCTAAAGGTAAAAGTTATAGATAATTGAATTTCCTACAAAAATGGTATCTGCATATTTTTTCATAAGTGCGATACTTTTCGCAAAAAACACACCTAAGTGTAAAATTATTTAAAAATGTTTTTTATCTTACAAGTTTTTCTCAATAAATAATAATGCGTATAGCTACATTATTAAGTCTATTTTTCAATAATAAGCAGCACTTTGAAAAATATTTTTTCCTTACTAAAATGAATTTTTTTTTTTTCATCCTGACGGGTTTTTAATGCAGAATTAAATCCTTTGGTTTATGCGAAATCCGTCTACTTACTACCTGTAATTTATTAACTTTCATTGAATAAAGAGAAATGATCAGTAGTGACTGCCAGTCAGAATTTCTTGCCAAAACCGAAACCGAAACCGAACATTAGGCAGCTCTCTTAGTTTTGGCTTAGGTTGACATAGCATGTTGAAATGAAGTGTATTTTTACTTTTATGTCTCCTGACCCGATGTCTATCTGTAAAAAATATTGGTTTCGTTTTTTTTTTTTGTTCAAATAAATTTGAATGACAAATACAGCGCGTTAAAGTTCCCTGTGACGTCACTTGTTCCGTAAATGCGCCGCGCTCCAGATTTTTGAAGCGCTGTATCTTTGTAATTTTCCAAGTATTTGATAAAGCAAAAAATACGTATTCAATATTTTGATAATTTTACTTACGAAACAAAACAAATATTTTTTCAAGTAAACAGGAGAAATCATCAAAAGCAAAGAAGGCCAAAAAACCCTTCACAGTTTAACATTTTATCAAGAACAAAAGCCTAGAAATCCAACTCACTTAACAAGTTCTTAAGCTAGACAAACTCATCGACCAAGCGGATATACCAATATACCAATACTGAGGAACCTCTTAATAACAGTAATTAATAAAATTATAATAGAGTAATGCCAGCTTATACAGTTGCTTCTTGGAACATCAATAGCCTGGTCGTTTATGTTATTATGTTGAAATTCTACTCCCATAGCATAACATTGATGTACTGCTTGTTTCTGAAGCACAACTAATGTTCAATCACATAAGTGCTTTATTGAAGCCTATGTAAATAAAGATAAGTTCAGCATTACAATCAAGGACTACCACATTTACTCAATCTTCCATCCAGACGGGACTGCTCATGCAGGAACTGCTGTGATTGGGAAAAGAAATATAAACCATAAAGTACTACCAAAATATAAAACAGTACATCAGCAGGTAACATCTGTCATGGTGCAAGATGAACATGGTCAGCTAAAACATACAACATAGGAAAATCAATTTACCGACTATTTTAGGACCCCTTGTCATAGATTTATAAATTCAGACGTGACTCTCATGCAAAGAATGTTGCATTTGAGTCTGAATTCTTTGCATGGGAGTCACGTCTGACTCTTCCAAGAGGACGAGAGCTGAAGAAAAGCCTTGACAAGAACAACGTCTACGTATTCAGCACAGGTCAAACAAAATATTCGACAAGCTCTATGGTGCATTCCGTAGTGATCCTTTTTTTTTTCCCGGGTGTAATCCGTCATTCCCCCGAGAGACGAGAACTGCGGGAGTATGTCAGACTCCTACTGACTAAAACACCCGGGGTGTTCCGCCGCATCGCTTCTGGAGAGGAGCCCTGGGAACGCTATGCCTACCAATGAACCCCTCCCACCTGCGGTCGCTCTTGCGAGCACGACTTTAACATTGCTCCATCGAGCTATACTTCGACTAGATGCCCCGAACACAAGGGGCGTCTACGTCTGGCTAGGATGCCGGTGATGGACCCCCCTATTCATCACTAGCTAGCGCAGGCTAAGGCGGCATGCAGGCATATTTACCAAAACAGCCATGGCTAGGTAGTATTTGTGCCAGGTTGAATGTCATTTCGCCATGTTTGCAGCTGACCCAGTCTCGGAGGACTTATTACATCAACTAGTTCCCGGCTAGCTCCCGAGTTATCAAGTCTTTCCGACCATATGACGAGCAATGCTTCTCGCGCTTCATCCCGCCATGCTTGGACCTCGCGGGGGTGAGGACGAGGATTCTCACCTGATTCGATGGCTGGGTCTGGGTGTTAATATACAATATTTAAGTATATTTTAGTATTACCACTGTTGTTTTTGACAACTGTATCAGAAGTGCTTAAGCTACTTACCTCGGAGTCAGATCAATGTATGTGATGTCGTGGGATATTTATTTATCAAACATATTGGCCCACAGATCCCAAGAAACGACCAGACGTCCTAGACTTTCTGGTTTTTAATGGATTCTCAGAGCGATATTCAAATATTAAAAGCTGTTATGATAGCAGTTCAGATCATACACAAATCATTACGACTATAAGTTCTACAATACAATAATAGAAAATCCTATTCAGTAAAAATACAGACTGACACGATACGCCTTTAGAAAACACATAGACTTAAATATAGTTATAAAAGTTCTACTTAAAACAAGTAATGACATCGACGAGGCATATATTATGGTTTCCGGACATGGAGGTCCATAATTGACGCGTTTGAAGTTGCCCATTCCAGAATCTTGGGATAGGGGGATGGAATCTCCGCTATATCATTTGATATAGCCATTGCATTAAATTCCACCACTCAACTATAATGGAGGCACTGCTTTACTATTGGGTACCGACATATCTGCGGGTTTTGCATGGAAGTAGAATAAGCACGCGATCGAGGTGCGTGCACTACGTAAAACCTGCAGTGTATCGCTCACAGACTGCGTTCGGAACAATGATGAAAGAAAAAGAGTTGGTCTGAAAGACAACGTCGGAGTTAAGGTAAGAAAAAGCATGCTCTGGTGATCCGGACATGTGGGATAAGAAGATGACGAAAGATTGAGCGAAAGTGGAAGAATGAAGGAGCCGCGGAAGGTCCAGGCTTACCCACCATGACCAAATTGGTCGTGCGGTAACAGAAAAGTGAAGGTGAAAATGTTAAAGTAGCAAGTGAGGTGTGTAAGGATCGTGCCATACGACGTTTGGTTCTCTTCTACCCCACTAGGGAAGTGGCGTGAAGTTTAGTTTAGTTAAGTTCAAAACCATAGAGCTTGTATGAAGGAATTATTAATGTTAAAGAAGCGAGTGAGGTGTGTAAGGACCGTGCCATATGGCGTTCGGTTCGCTCTACCTACCCCGCTAGGGCCTTTTTTCTAGCGGGGTAGGCAGAGCGAACTTACTTCACGCCATTGCATGAATGAAATGAAGTAAGGTATTGACGCGACTACTATAAAGCAAGCTGTGCTCAGGGTTTCTTGGTGTAAAACAAAGGGGGGTTATTAGAGGGGTATTTCCCTAGCGGGGTAGGTAGAGCGAACTTACTTCACGCCATTGCATGAAGTAAGGTATTAACGCGACTACTATGGAGCAAGCTGTGCTCAGGGTTTCTTTGTGTAAAACAAAGGGAGGTTATTATATATCCCACAAAATATCCACATTATACGCCACACAATACGCCATAAGCATGCTAAATAGCTAGTCTACAGAGTTAACTGTCGGGAAAGAGCTATCCTGGAGTATAATCCACATCCAATTGAAGTCATCGAGGTCACATATTAAAGCCTGGATATCATTAGGGACTAGGGGACTTGTGAAACTTGGTGCCACTGCATCATCAGATGTCTTGATAAAAGCTTTGACAAAACATTAGAAATAATACTGACGGGACTAAACTAGACTTGAGCTCAATGGTAAGGACACGCACCTCTTAACCGAGGAGTGCGGGTTCAAACCCGGGCATGTTAACCACCTCTGTATTTTTCAAATCTATGTACGTATTTATTACCACTAGCTCGACGGTAAGGGGAAAACATCGTGATGAAACCAGCAAATTTAAATAACTAGGATTTGTAACCATGATCCAAAATTTGTCTGCTTCCCTTATCTTAGGGTTACGAATGTCAGATTGGCAGTCGCTTCAATGTAATTATCAGACTCGCTAGATCCTAGATCATAGTCTAAGCGGATCCCGTCTAAGCACGGAACATAACGCTATGAAGATAAAGACTGACACTACATGAGTACTTACAGCTTGATGTTTCGGCATATCGCGTTTAGTCCAGTCAGTATTATTTCTACTGATAATGCAACGAGAAAGTTTAAAATCAAATATCTATATCTATATCTATATATATAGAGTATTCAACAAATAAAACAAACCCAAACTCGATGGGTTAATGTTAAAATTTTTTGCTATATCGAATACTCGGAAAATTACAAAGATACAGCGCTTCAAAAATCTGGAGCGCGGCGCATTTACGGAACAAGTGACGTCACAGGGAACTTTAACGCGCTGTATTTGTCATTCAAATTTATTTGAACAAAAAAAAAAAACGAAACCAATATTTTTTACAGATAGACACCGGGTCAGGAGACATAAAAGTAAAAATACACTTCATTTCAACATGCTATGTCAACCTAAGCCAAAACTAAGAGAGCTGCCTAATGTTCGGTTTCGGTTTCGGTTTTGGCAAGAAATTCTGACTGGGTCAGGCAGTCACTACCGATCATTTCTCTTTATTCAATGAAAGTTAATAAATTACAGGTAGTAAGTAGACGGATTTCGCATAAACCAAAGGATTTAATTCTGCATTAAAAACCCGTCTAGATGAAAAAAAAAATTTTTCTTAGTAAGAAAAAAATATTTTTTAAAGTGCTGCTTATTATTGAAAAATAGACTTAATAATGTAGCTATACGCATTATTATTTATTGAGAAAAACTTGTAAGAAACATTTTTAAATAATTTTACACTTAGGCGTGTTTTTTGCGAAAAGCATCGCACTTATGAAAAAATATGCAGATACCATTTTTGTAGGAAATTCAATTATCTATAACTTTTACCTTTAGCATTTTTCAATATTTTGCACTACTCATGAGTTATTTGCCTTTTTCGATCTTCCGCGCTTTTTTTTTTAGCTAACCTGATGTGTCAGAGACCTAAATTTCTGGATTGTTAAATATCTAGTATACACACAAATTTTCCCGTTGGTCCTATCCTTTCAGATCAAAATGGAAAACTGACCGGACTATTACTATCATCCCCAAGCTTCTAACCTCCCTCTATCTCAGATAATTTTAATGTTAGCGAAAACATAAACAGGGCATTTCTTTATAAAATCTGATGCTCTACAAATTTTATTTAAACCTTTTTTTTCTACTACTTACCGTTTACCCAAAATTTCAAAAACAAATACTTTTTATTTTTTTTTCAAATGTTCTCGGGGGTGATTTTACAAAAAACTTTCACAGATCGTTTTTAAATCTTTCAAAGTAACTTATATCAAAAATTCAAGTATTTACCTCAAATTCGTATTTAAAGGCCTATTTTCTTGGACTAATTACCGCAGGTCGTGGATAAAGGCTGGTTATATTAGAAGGATTGCATTCCTAACCATTTAATTCGAGTCAAACCGCGGGATTTACGGCGACAAAGGCCATTATCGGCACACTGCACACGTCTCTATTTTCCGCTCCAATGGCCGAATGAACGTACTGAAATCCGTTTAAAGTCTTATTCTTTGAATTCAGTGCCTTATGTGCCCGCAACATTCATTATAAGCTGAGTTAGGTAGGCCTTAACGTCGTTAGCGTTGATTATTGCGTATTTCAATCTCGGTACGGTAAACAATTAAAAGAAGGTACGTACATAACTCCTTAATTACTTCCAATTGTTTACGATAAACAACCCTTAGTGGTTACTAAGAGATCTACTTATGAGGAAATTTTTTTTTCGAGGGATAGGTATTGGTATAATTTTTGACGGATAAAAGAAAAGCAGACATGTCATCTTAGCTTAGTTTTAGACGTTTAGTGAAAGTAAAAATTGTTTGAAACCGTTTTAAAATTAGAGCTCGTCTTTCTAACAAGATGATTTTTACCTATACTTGCTAAAAATAAGTTATGTCGCATTAACAGGAACTTATCAGCATTGTACTACGCGGGAACCATCTACACAGTTCTTCTCTATTGCGTGGACAAATGCCATGTCAACAACAAACAAATGAACTGATAAACGTTCTTAGAAATTGCTTAGTTTCTCCTATTAGTTGATAGTTTTAACACAGAGAAGTAAAGGTATTTACTCATGTGGTATTACTATATGTTGACAGGCTCTTTGGTCGAGAGGTCAGATATCTTGGCCATGAAACCAAGGGTCAGGGACTCGAATCCCGCTAGGGGCAAATGTTTCATGTGATGAGTTTGGATATTCGTACTCGAATCATGAGTCATAGATGAGTTATGGATGTACATAAGTCATGAGTCTTGGGTGTACATAAGTTATGGATGCATATTTAAGTACGTATGTCCGTTCATCTATTAACAATAGCACAAGCTTATAAGCTTAGTTTGGAATGAGGCAATTTATTGTACCTACTGCATACTTACGCTTATACTAATACCAGTAAGAGTTGACAGTAGAGTTATGAGGGCTGCATAAGTGTTGATCGTACCTGGATCGTAGTACGGAGGCATGTCTAGGAGCCTGGCATGGCAGTTCGAGCAGGTTTGCGTCGATCCCTCGGGTGTCGGGTGCGCGGAGTTGAACGCGTATACGAAGCCAGCTGAAACGTATTGCTTATAAGATTATGATCAGAGTGATCCAAATTAGGGTTTTCAAAAATACAAAATCGCCAGATGGCACGAGGGAGTCAACTAACCAACGAGGAGGGTGACAAGACCGCAAGTCACAGTTACGCCATCTTTTGGATGTTTTAATCCAAAAAACCCTCATTATCTAGTTACGAAGGTCAAACCAGACTCGTCAGACAGTAGAAAAGTGATCTTATGACGTATTTCTGTTAAAACCAAATACAGTTTGCAGTCACGTACAGTTGTTGACATAAGCGGTTAAGTGCGCATAACACGCGCCCTAATAACTAAATAGGGGGGTTAAGGACTAAGCAATATGACTAAGCAGCAGGTGTGGAATAAAGCGCCTCGCTTGTTCCATCTTCACTTCCGAGTTTAGCGTTGTTAAGTCCTGCAACAAGTAGCTTCTTTATCAATGGATCAATGGATAGAAAATCTGACGGGTACTACTTACCTCTCTCCGTCGTAGAGTCGTTTTTGATCCTATCTGGTGAGCAGAGCCCACACTGGGATGTCAAGATGGCGGCCGAACGAATCGCGAGTGCTCTGATGAGCGCGGCTTCATTCTCTGTATAAGAAAATACTGAATATAAGACGACCCTAACGAGAATATTCTTAGGAATAGTCAATTAATAACATAACCTACAGATTAATAAAATGGTGGATATAATAATTCAGTAACACATCAGTGATTTATTACTAAATGTCAAACCATAGATTTATAATTTTTTGAATCCTTAATCTATGTGTCAAACTGATGTCTAAGCGAAATTGAACTTAACGATACCCGACCAATCACCCATTGCTGTAAATCTGTCAAATCTGGTAAGCCAATTTGAGGGCATTTGATTGAGGGCAGTTTGTAAAGATGTTTTGGTGAAATTATAATGAAACAAACTAAACCAAATTACCACTCTATTGATTATATTTAAGTACACTCAATAGATCTAATTCAGTCTTAGAGCGACGTAAGGCAATATAATTTATGTAGGTACCTACTAAAAAAGCACTATAAAAATATGGGGTACCTAATCTAACTAACTTATGAAAACATGACAATATTATTTTTGAATCGGGGAGGCCCGGCGAAATAAAGGTTGGGAAACGCTGATGTAGAGGGTGAAACAAATTATACCCCCCGTCTATCCCGCATCTCGGAGTTTTAGTGGGTCATCGATACCTTCTTGGCCGGAGAGGGGGTCTCCTGATGCAGAGGCCCCTGGGAGTCCCACATAACTATCTCGTCTCCCCGAGGTGAAAGTGGTATGCGTAACGCATTTCTCCGGTTGAAAAAAAAAGAAGGGTGAAACAAATTATAATATTTCAGATTCTATAAACCTATTGAAGTGCGGTTTTTTAGTATAGGGGAAGTTCTACTCTGGGGCCTAAAATGGTTCTAGGTATTACTAGTGGCGTGGAATCTGTTGATAGATATGAGTTTTGTCTTCGACAGGGGCCTCTTCATCTACGATCTCTGGGCTGCGGCCTTAAAAACCCCTATACTTGAACCAGCTCTGAACCTATTAGGTTAACCTTCATAAGTAGATAGCTTGTTTTTTTCAAATTATGTATGTCCTTTATACAACGCGTTTATGAATGAGTAACTGAGTAGCGCGTTTTAATTAGTGTTTATGCAATCACGCGAAACGAAGTCTATTATAGAGACCCTCATCATATGAGATCTTAAATTTTTTTGACGTAACAACCTAAGTTTTTTTAACGTAAAAACTTACGAATATAAGTTGTCTTGTGTCAGAATTCTATTTCTACAATATCAAATTTCTCGCGAACATATTCGCGGGCCAAAGCTGGTTTTATCAAACAGTGTACTCGACTAACAAAACCGCAAGCTATCATAACGGCGCCCACTGAACCTTGTGACCGCAAACCGCAAACCTGACTGTCGCTAAGACACAAATTTGCTTCTAAGGTTTATTACAAGGAATGATAGGTTATAAACTACGGTTATAGTTAGACTATAAATTCCGTTCCGAGGATCGATACTTCAGTTTATTTAGCCAGATAAATTCTGTAGATAATTTACTGGTTGATTCGGATGAGGAGTACAGGTAGGGTTGCCATCTCCTTGGTTGGGAGGCGTCCAGGTCATGTCACCATTGCGGTGCCATCGAGGACTGTGCCCAGCACACGCTGGAGGTGTGTCCGGCTTTTGCCGGCGAGCGCGCAGCGCTCTCCGCCGCCGTTGGGCAGGACCTCTCGCTGCCATCCGTGGTGTCAGCCATGGTGGCGAGTGAGAGCTCCTGGGAGGCGGTGCTCTCCTTCTGCGGCATCGTTATGTCGCAGAAGGAGAGCGCCGAACGTCAGCGCGAGCTCGACGATCCCGCCCGACGCAGAAGGCGAGGCCGCCGTGGCGATGGTGTCTAGCCCGGCGGCGCCCTACAGGGGGGGCTCTGAATACTCCTGTGGTATCCCTGCCTGTCGTAGGAGGCGACTAAAAGGGCCTTTGGGGCTGTGGAGTGTTTGCGGGGGGGCCTGCATTCACTTCGTTAAGCAGCCCCAGAGAAGATGACGACACGTGGATCCCCGTCCGTTAAATAGGATGGGGTGACACTGTGGTCTGTGCCGTCATAAGCACCGCGAGGTGTTCTGGGGGCGAGGTTGCCTCTCCCTCGAGATGGGCCGCATGGATCGGCAGCGGCGTAGACGTAGATTTCGCGTAGAGTCCCGAGTGGGGAGCCCGGAATCTGCGCCAACGCCCGAAGAATGACCACCGCGAGGTTTAGTCGGTAGTAGAGTGCTTTCCCCGCCTCTGAGCCCGACACATCCCTCGTAGGCCGAACCTAGGTTTACTTGGACGGTGCGTAAATGCATTCCTCACGTAAAAAAAAAAAAAAAAAGGGTTGCCATCTCCGAAAATTGGCAACCAGGACAAAACGCGTGAAAACCCCGGATTTTAGAGCCCAGAACCCGGACATATCAACAGATTTTTTTAAACATAGTCAGTGTAATAAAATACAGTTGAAAATGATGATGAATTTAGCGGGTCGGTTAGTCGGTTGATTGCGGCGTGCGGGCACAGTGATTGTGTCGGGGTGGCCCAAGACTTTACATTTTTAAACCCGGACTACAAATGAAGCCCCGCCCGGACGCTCCCCGGATGCCCTCTAAACTAGGACAAATCCGGGGAAACCCGGACGGATGGCAACCCTAACTATAGGACAATGTTTTGTATCTTCATGACGTCCCTCCACTCGAGCGATGAGGGGTACCGCGGGGTTTTAGTGGGTATACCCCGGCCACTCTCCATCCTTGGCCGGAGCAGGGACCTCCAATTTCAGAGGTCCCCGGGAGTCCCACACACCACCCTAAACCCCCGGGTTTAGGGTGGTGTGTTGGAGGTGTGTGACGGTGCGTAAGCCCCGCGACAAAAAAAAAAAAAGTTTTGTATCTTACCTGGTATTTAAGATAACATGTAACATTATTTCATATTTAAATTCAAATTAAGTGAGTAATTTTATAAACAGGACAGATTTGATTGTTGGTTTGTTTGAATTGTTCCGAAATCAGTTGACTGATTTGAAATATTCTTTTACTATTGGTAAGCTACTTTTTCAGCGAGTAACATAGGGAATGGGAACTACGCGGGTGAAACCGCAGGGCGCTGTTAGTAATAATTTATAATCTGGCGTCAAACAGGTTGATCCTTACTCTTTTTAAGACCTAAGTGAATGCAATATCCACTATCTTACTTAAAACTGAAAATATCGTTAGGGTCTGGGACTCGAAATTCCCTCAGGTTTTTTCGTGCTACCATCACCCATAATATAGCAGAAGATCTCTCCCCGTCTAAGATGATGCGTATGCATGCAGTATACTAACTACATACTTCGGCGTAGCTCCCAAACCATTATTTAAGGTGCTCGCGTAATCATCATTGCATTCACCGTAAATAAATATAAATAATAAATATCGACTATAATACATACCTACAGATAGCGCGCGAGTTGAATGCAGTCGTTGCCTGACACGAGACATACCCGAGCTCTGCATTCAACTCGCGCGCTATCTGTACATTGATTTGACTTTTAGGTAAGTAACTTAAGCACTTGTGTTACGGATATCAGAATCAACAATGGTATTTTACACAAAACTCTTGGCGAATGGGGCAGGGCACTACTGAATGCGTCAAGTCAACCTGTGGGTACAAGGTATTTTTTTCTAGTAGGTATTAGTCTGTCTTACCTAGATCAGGGCCACAATTAACTGTGTTGTTAACTGGATGAAGCTTCGATTCTTTCACAACCATCTTTGTGGTCTCATATAAAGCTTTGTACGCTGAAAAGAAATGATAAATATCATTGGAATGTTGACACTTTACAACTTAGTTGCGTATGCTAGCCTTATAATATGAAAAAATCTCTATTTCTATCTCGGGCCAGTCCATGTACAAGTCGAATATTTAACTACGAACTAACTATGATCCTGGTTTCTCTGGGATGGTAAGAAAGTTTAATGGTATCTCAAGTACTGAGAATATGATTTTGTAGGCGACTAGCTCGCTCCTTGTCACATGAAAAAGAGCTTGATTCTCATACCATTAGAATATTATATTGTATCAAATCAAATATATCTTACAATATGACCAACGCAGTCTCCTTCTCAAACATCAAACTTGACAAGGAAATTTGGGTTCGTCAAAATGAGACAAAGGAATTATTCGTTAACTATACAGTTTGGGTGATGTCGTGCAACATTAGACTGCACAATGTGTAATGGTCCGTGAGCTATTCAAGATTCGCCACCGTCATAGGGCACCTTAACGAGCTTGTCACAGAACATTAACTGACATTAAATATCTTAGTTGTGAACACAAAATCTGTATGTAAGTATAATAGAGTATGGATTTAAATTTGTTGTTAGCAGATTATTATTCAAAGCTTATGTCTACGACTGGTTTAGTAAGTACAAGGTTCGTTAAAACTGTTTATCCGCGGATATGTATCCGTATACGGTGTATATATATACCATATATTTGGTGCCAATATCCGTTTAACGTTGATAACTTT
Organism: Glyphodes perspectalis; assembly: GCA_951394215.1. Classification (NCBI taxonomy): domain Eukaryota; kingdom Metazoa; phylum Arthropoda; class Insecta; order Lepidoptera; family Crambidae; genus Glyphodes; species Glyphodes perspectalis. The sequence goes on along the minus strand of OX596205.1, from coordinate 14,202,451 downwards.
TCTGTATGGTTTTGGTACAAGAGTTAAAATAATGCCTACTAAGAAGTTTTCTAGAGTAATTATCTTGAGATAATAAATAATGTGCAAAGTGTAAAATTTTTGACGGAAAGTATTCCCGAAAGAGGTAAAGGCACAAGTTCTTTAAAAAATCAACTGAAATTAATAAGTTTAAAGATCGGATACGGATCTTTTTTCTCCCTCGGATATCCGCGGATACGGATACGGATATCCGGAACATCACTAGTGTGTATGTATGTACGTAGAAATACTTTTGGTGTTCACAACGTCACTGTGTTCGAATTTCTATAAATAGGATACCTTTGGGTGGCAGAACTTCACCAATGACGTTGTTGCTTTTATTATTGCGTTCACACGATGACACGACACAGGGCAACACTCCGACGTCGACCTTGTCTACTGCATGCTCGCGGGACTTCGGTTTTGAATCTTTATCTAGAAAATTATAAGATTAATTATAATTAAATTAGTTGCGTCTTAAAAAATCTTCGAAATGTATGTATGAGCACAACTTTTTTTTTTGAGTTGGCAATTGTCAAAGCCAGTTTTTTATGGATTAGAAAATATAATAAAAATTTTCAATGAATGTCTGTATAAACTATGATACTTATTAAAACGACTTATAATAAAATTGTTTGTGTTTAATATACATTTTTCACTTAGAATATTTGATTCGTTATCCATTGTTATGTTATTCAAACTTCAGAGTCTGCCAAGGCAAGTAGACGATTGTTACCGATTAAACTCTAAGAGCAGAAAATACACAGGTCGTAGATGGGTTCACTCAAGTTTAGACTTTTAACGAGCTCTGAGTTATGATTCTGGAACGCTACGTTGACTCTCAAAGGAATTAGCCCAGAAGGGTTAGTGATTCATAATCGCCAGTTCCATGTTCATGTTCAAGTCGTTTCAACATCAGATATTCCATTAAAAACGCCTTTATGCCTTATGCTTGTTCGAAAAATGCATTTCTAAGGCACTTGCATTGCAAAATAACGTTCAAAGAATCCAATTAGAATAGCCGTTTGAGGGAGATAAACCTTGATAAGAATTTGATGAAAATAGAGTTAGAAAACAATTTATTATTGAACAAATCCAATTAAGATTAAGTTGATCTCAAAATAGTGTAGGTATCGATAAATATATCTTGATTATCTGTCTCTGAATCTAACTATTGTTTTATTTAAAGAAGAAATCCTACAATGCATGCTTACAAGCTTTTTTCTACAAAAGCGGATTAGACTTTACTTTTTACGAATTACTATCGACAATCGTATTATAATCTTCCAATTTCACTAAAGATTACTTTATAATATCAAGTGTACGTGTGTAATATCATAAAATTATTGAAAATTTAGTTTTTTTAGTCATATACCTTCTTGATCTGGCACCATAATTTGAACGGATGCATCCATTCGCGTTTTGTGTACTGCGCAATAAGGCTTATCGTAAATAAACACACAACCTGCGAACCAAAATAAATCTAAAATAGAAAGACAAAAATAATAATAAAAAAAACAAAAAAAAAAAGAGTCGTGATATACCAACCATCCGCATCTTTCTCATTTTTGCAACATGTGGACAAAGAAGGCAGAACACATCGTGATGTCAAAGCACTAGCAGACTTTAAACAATCCAAATGGGGTTGCGTAGCATCCGTTCCTGGAGAAAACAATTTCAATAAATCTCGTTGGCTGCTGCAATAAAACGATGAGGCACAAGAGAAACAACACAAAAGTTAAATTTCTTTGTAAATCCTACCTATTTAGACTTTCTGGACTTCTGAACGCTTATTGTTATCGCACAGTGGGTGCTATACATTTTGTCCAACTTTAACGTTATACTGAATTTGGAACCGTGCCTTGAAGTCTGATGTTTTTCTAAGGAAGAAATTTACTGACATGACTTAATGCGAAAGGTTTAAAATAATATCAATTACAAGTTGTTTAACGTTCTTATTTACATTGCTTTAAATGCCTCTGATAATATAAATCAAAAGTTAGATAAAAATTATCATGTACCTATGTACCAACGATATATTAGGTAATACCTGTATCACAAACATCTGGACATGTTTGAAGCATAGATTCTTTTAGAGGCCTTGATGTATCTGAAATTAATAACCAAATCTCATTTTTTCTCCCGAGCTTCGTCTTTAATATCTCATTGAAAATATAGTTTACCTGACGTTTCTTTGTCGGCCATTTTTTTAATTTCACTCGACAGCAAAGTTTTCTGCGTCATCGATTTTGCGGGTAGGACATCGGCAAGACTGTCATCTGATAATGTTGTTATTGGAGAAGCGGAAGGTATGGCAACTGAAACCATTGTTTTAAGTTAAGTTTCTTTGAAATCTGACGTACCTTTTTATATTTGGTTTCAACCTTTGATTTATTGTTTTAACACAATTAGTCAAATCAATCCAAGTTGTTTACCCATCACGAACTATCGCAGGAAGTATTATGTGATCGGATATCTCTGGCTGCCCCGCTAGGGAAGTGGCATGAAGTTAGTTATTTAGTTAATTATGTGACGAACTTTGTCACTTATTTAAATCTAGATTGCATTCAAGGTTGCATCTGCACATAAATGCAATATATTACATCAGTTGCTACGCTCTAGAGCCTAAAGCTTTGTGATGACGATGCATTATGCACCGTCACACCCGGTGCGTGGAATTTCCAGGAAGAGTTTATATGCGAACAGTGTTGATTCAAGCCCGAAAACCTATTCTGTAGATTTTTATAGAAAGTAAAAAAAAATTCATCGCCTAAAAAACTGAAAAGCAAATTTAATGCTATTCTAATACACCTTTTTTATTTATCCTCAATACCTAAGTTCTTGAAATAATGTAAGTAATAATTTTGAGTCAGCGCCAAACTAATTTACTACTCTGTAAAAAAATATGCGTGGTCATACATAAAAAGAATATATAAGTAGATTACGCGTCGACTTGAGATTCTCCTCCGTTTTCTCATTCATCGATTAAAAATCACGTAGAAACGGGAGGGAATAATATAAATGCAAGGAAAATTTGGTTTTGAAACAAATCGTGGCATCATACCTGAATTTAAATTACACAAAGCGTCAGGTTTTATTATTGACTCAGTTTTCAAAGACTTTTGTGTTGGGATTCTTGTAGATTTGCTGGAGTTTGCTATAGATATCGATGCTTGTTTCAAAGTTTCCAATGTTGACTGTTCTATGTCTATTAACGATTGGTAAACTGTAAAATCAGCAAATTATGTTATTAATAAAGTCAAATTAAAGTCAGATGGTAGTCACTTTATTGTAATAAACGGATACGCTTAAACTAGGTAAATGGTTTATACCGACTATGACTAAAAAAGAGACAATGTAACAAACGTAACAAGATGGTGATAACAAATTAAAAAAATAGCTTTGTGTTCGAAATTTTACAGATTTTATGTCTGCAGGCAGTCCAGTTGCCGTGGTCCATATGTCTTCAATTACACACAAAGTTAAACCATTACAAATGTGCACAACGCATTTTCTATCACCCTGTGGCAAGATTCCAGGCTTCTAGCCAAGTCAACCCGCCCAGAGTTGAGAATGGATCGGTAGAAATAAATTGCGTGCCATTTCCTTTGGAGCATTAGCGAGTATAAGGTAAATTGTTAGGAAGGGATTGATTTATGAAATACGAGACACAACTTCGTTCAATCCTTTAATTTAGTAGTTAATCCAATTTTATAAAAGTTAAAAGTTAAAAAGAATGTGCCAACTGTAGTTCTTGTCTAGTATGTCGTAAAAGACGACTAATGGTATATCGGGTTTTGGGTATGTGATTCTGTAGGCGACAAGCTAGCCACTTGTCACTACTTTTTTATAATTTTCCATTTAAGTTTTGTTTTTGGCTGAATGTGGTTAAAGGGGCCTGCTGCCCCTTTAACTCTGCTTACCCCATAGGGGATTATGGGCGTATGTTATGTTATGTATGTAAAGTAAGTTTTTTCTTTATGGGGAAAGTTTACATAAGTACACATTGTTTGACGGTGCTACTCTTCACCCCCGGTAAACTCAAAAACAGTACCTTTATGTAGGCTATGTACTCGTACACATAGCGGTAGAATTTTTTTTAGGGATGCATAAATTTAATAAAAAAAAACCTGGAGAAATTCGGGAAGATGAGTATTTTTATATTCTTTACAGTTCTTATTTTTCTTTAACCGTAGAGCTTTTACGAAAAGGATCATGAATGTTGAAGAGGCGAGTGAGGTGTATAAGGATCGTGCCTTATGGCGTTCGGTTCTCTCTGCCTACCCCGCTAGTGAAGTGGCGTGAAGTTTAGTTAGTTAGTTCTTATATTACAATACAATAAGTAATGAATTTTTTACTATTCAATTCACAAAATTTGCGGATTTTAACTTTCTAAAAAATAATTCATTGCTTCACCCCGGTTGTTCAACAATTTATACCTTTATCCTCTGGGTTGGTGCACCTCTTGATCCATTTGGTCGCATCCAAATTGCTGGAGAGAATAGTACTGGTAATGGGTTGAGTGGAGCTGGAAGCAATCTGCGAGCCCGACTTTACGCGCCCAATGAGCCGCGACAGGGAGGCTAATTGGGCCGCAGGGTTGCGTCCTGTCCGGCAAAATGTACGCTTATGGAAATATCCGAACGGAAACGATAGGAGAATCAGACAGGATTGGACTAAGTGTCATTTTGTACCACGTAGGTGGTAAATAAACGTATGACTGGCCATGTTGTAAGCAGTTATCAGAGCTTAATAGGTGCTTGCAACTGAAGCGGTGTCACTCGCGCATTGTCGTCGCTTTGAAGAGTTTATTGAAAATTCTTCGCGCCGACGCTATACGATATACGACCTCAAACGAGCATCTTATGTCATCCATCGTCGACGGTACAAATCTACAGTATTCGGGTACCAACTCTCAGTCACAGAACCATACAGTTACAGTATCTACAATCAGTTTGAGAGCCGCTACGTTATGCCGGTCTGAATTTTAATAATTCTAAGTAATTGTAAATAAGGCTGCAGAAATGTTTAGCCCCCGGAAATGAGAGATTCGAATACATAGTCAATATAAATAACTAGAAGAAATTGTTCTCTCCAAATTTAAAGATTTTGCCGCCAAATGACCTTATTAATAATTTCATCAGAAGTATTCGCACACTTACTGTTCGCACTTGTTCCATTTGATATAATCTGGCTGGGTGTATAATCTTCGCTGCTACAAGTAGCTTTGTCGAAAATCTGGTTGCATTGGCTTTGAAAAATCTGCGTGGAGCATTCTGTATCTGAGTCAAAAATGTTTAAAATATTTGGTTATTACATTAAAATGATTGTTAAGTGTCTCGACCAGATTTTTATAAGTAGGTAAAAGTCTGGTCTGTAATATCAATCGCATTTGTCGCCAACCAAACTACTTGTCAAGATTGTAGATTTGATAAAAAAGTGTTTTTTCCAACACGTAGTTTACAAACAAGCCTAAGGCCAGAATGATGGTAAGCGTTCTCTTGTTAGCCTAAGGTGCGGTAATAACGTTCTAGGTAGGCTTCGATGAGGATTTGTTAAGAAAATTAAATGTGAAATGAATTTCGGAAACGATCAAATAATTGTCCTATGTTGGTCTGGGACTTGGCCCATGTTGATCTGGGACTAAAAAAAAAGAATGTGCCAACTGTGGTTCTTGCCTAGCATGTCGTAAAAGGCGACTAATGGTTTACGGGCTTTTGGGCATGTGACTGAATAGGCGACGAGCTAGCCACTTGTCACTCCTTTTTCACAGCTTTCCATCCGACCCAGCCCACTGTCCCATGTTGGTTTGGGACTTAAAAAGAATATGCCAACTGTAGTTCTTGCCTAGCATGTCGTAAAAGGCGACTAATGGTATATCGGATTTTGGGTGTGATTGTGTAGGCGACAGGTTGGCCGCTTGTCACTGCTTTTTCACAATTTTCCATCAAGCCCAGCCCGGCTTTATTTTCGGCTGAATGTGGTTGAAGGGGCATCATGCTGCCCCATTGACTCTGCCTACCCCTTTGGGGATTATGGGCGTGGTGTTATGTATGTATGTATGTATCAAATAATTCTTGGAAAATAAAATATTTCCTCGTAGTTCTATAAAATATCTCGATATTAAATATTTCAAACAACAACTATAAATAAAACCCATTGGAACTGGTTCAACTTACTTCTCGATGGCTATCTCTTATTCCGTGGGTTCTTGGCATCAGATCTAAACGCTTTATAATGGAAAACAATGTTCGGCCAACTCGCTCACAATCAGTTCAGTGAACGAGAACTGGACTGATGTGTATCCGATGCCGAATGATTAATTACTGTTTGTTGTAAAGGATAAAAGAGGCTAACAAGCCTATGTTACTAATGATAGATTGTATAAACAAAAGTTGCATTAATGCTAATATATACAAGGTTTATACAACTTTTGTAACTTTTTTTTGATAATAGCGTAGTTATAGGTATGATGAGTTTGTGATTGTGTAGGAGGCGGGATATTTCCTTTTTTTTTAATAAGTAGTCGAGTCAATAAAGACAAAACACGCAATCTTAGAAAGTCCGCAGAAACAGTAGATAAATAGATTAGGGAATTGAGGTGGTGACAGTATGTATACTTATTTTTTAATATTAAAGGTGTAGATAAGCCATACTCAACCTTTTTTATAGGGGCCACAAATACATTTAAGTCATGATGTCGAAAGCCGCAAGCAAAATTATTTAGGTCATAATTAAAACGTAATTCAATAAAAAAATATTCACAATAAACTTATAACTTCAGATGAGCCAATAACAAAGGCTCGGCGGGCCGCAGCGGCCTGCGGGCCGTAGGTTGAATATAGCTGCTAGATGGAAACCTGCGAAAACGTATCATCGGACCGGCTTACATCAGACGCAGCGCCTAAGGCGAATCGGTATATTTCCATTAGACAGCTACATTGATATCTAGTTACTTTGTCTGTCAGTGGAAACTACTTACGTCTCTTAGTCTTAATATCTGACTGTGTGTTTGTTTCCATGTCACACCCAACTCCAGCGCATGCGCAGAGTAACATGTGTCCTAAAAGAAAAAAATAACAAATCAGAAAAAATAAATAGAATAATAAAAAAACGAGCTATTTGAGATCGTCATTCAATATTTAAATTACGAAATAGACGATGACGTTTCGAAATCATACCAATAAATACTTATATAAAATTAAAAAATATATAAGAATAGGCTAAAATAAATAGGTGCTTACGACCCAGTTCGGTAGTGTTGCAGGCTTCATCGAATGGTCCCGAGGTCATCACTGCCGTTGTTTTATATTGTGAATGATGCTTCAGAATTGGTTCTGTTCCTGTGTCCCAAAAATTATTATAGTGATTATGACGATGTACAATGGACCTAATTATGATAGGTACAAACATCATTCTAAACTTCACGTTACAGCACATTGATTTGAAAGGAATTAAGTAGGTACTTGAAATTATGGTGTGAAGAAGAGAAGAAGGAGAATAAATTCATATAAAAGTCTAATCAAGTTCCAACTAAAAGTTTCAGAATTAACCGTACTAGCGCAAGAGCCGATAGATAGGTACTTCGTGTGATCATAGTTATTTTACTTTAAAATTAAAGCTGAATTACTTCCACCCCCTTAGGTAACGTTCAAATCGTCAGATTAGCAAAATTTACATTTATTAGCTACTAATTAACCCCCCTTATCATAATCTGATGCACTCGAGCTTTATTAACTGAGCTGAGGTTCCACTGATTGTATCCCTCTATATCAAGGACTCATACTGATTGGAGATACTCATTATTATATAAAGTATCCTCCGTTACATTAATCTGATGCGCTCGAGTAAATCCCAAAATCCCCTCTTAAGGGAGCCCCCTACTATTAGAAATATTACCAGTCTCATAGACGGTTGAGTCGTTGAGCGTTCGTGTGGTGATCAGTCTGCTGTGCCCTATACGGGCCAAGCGCAGATATTGTTTATCTGGGAACAAAAAAACAAAGCTATAATGGCATGCAATGGTGAAGAATAAAAAAAAAACTTATTGGCGATGGTTCCTGATACTATTTCTTGTCATTTCTTCGATCTGACTGGCTCGATGGCGCATTCTGTAATGACCCTGCCCCGTGCGCCAAGAGTTGGTTCGATCCCCACCCAGGACAAACATTCGTGTGATAAATACTTGTGTTTGTTTTGTGTACGTGTGTTAATATCAAAGTTAGTATAATAAAATCACATAGGTGGTAGCTCAATTATAAAGTCATGCGTCTCCCATATACATATATCACATAGAGATATATCAGACATAGGATTGAAAAAAAATTACGATGGTGCATAACGATAGGAAGATGTTTGTCGGTAGTACGAAAATTATCTTCGTTACCTTCATAAATTAATTATGATTTATTATCATAAATAAATACTTATCCAGATGAGAAATCAACGTTATCAAGTTCAATGTTTTGACTACACTTAAATGAGAAATTGCTATATAAATGTTCCCAAAGCGTTCAAAATAGGTTGAAGTTAGTAAATCAAGTAAAACAAAATTCTTAATTAACGTTTGTAAGTTCTGCCTAATTACCCAACTTCACCAATTCCCCGCTGTCCAGGGCATATGGCACAAATAAGTAATTTCATTACAATTTTGACCTTAACCATGACACTTTACAATGAAAAGTCCGAACCAAGTTGGTCCAAAGTTTCTGTTCCAATTTGTATTTAAATAATTAAGCATTTATATTCAAAAGGTTTCACGCCAAACAAACAACAGAATGAGAAATTCTAATTAAAACCTTGAAATTCTATTTTATGCATTTACGTCAATTATTACATCGCCATGAGATATTTTCAAATATGTTTATGTTACTGTTTAGTTGTCTAGTTGTCCCTAAAAAAGCGGATAGTCATAACATTAATACTAGAAACAAGCATAAACTGGCTGTCCCAAATCTAAGGTTAAGTAAAATTAGTAATTCATTTGTGGGACAAGGTATAAAGATGTTTAATTTGCTGCCACAGGATGTTGTTAACCTACCTATGCACAAGTTTAAGCGGTGCATTAAAAAAAATCTCATGCAAAAAGGTTACTATAAGGTTGAAGATTTTTTCAATGACAAAAACCGATGGTTTACAAATTATTAATCATTATTATTGAGTTCTAAAAATACTAATTGTATTTTTTTTTTTGTATTAAATTCGCCTTTTTATGAAATTAATTATGACATAGCACAGTTATAATAATTCATTCATTGAATTTTAATTATATGACATTGTTTAAAAACCTTTGAGCGGTGTTTTATAGTTGGCTTGTTACAATTCATTTTTATTATTCTCTGACTAACCTGAGTAGTCATGCTCACTAAAAAGTTTCTGGGGTGGTGGCGCTATGTGGCGGGTCGTTACATTCCCTAACATATGGTTGAGTGAAGCGATGGCTGACACATACGTCATGCTTGGGAACAGGTGCCGCCCTTGGGGACTGGTCTGCTCTGGTCGGGTCAAGTTTTTGGTTGTAATTTATATATTTTTATTTTGATACTCTACGACAGGCCCACACTAAAACGTGGTTCAAAGTTAATTATGATTCATACACCTTGTATAAATTGTATTGAAAAGAGTAACTACCGAGTTTCTTGCCGGATTCTTCTCGGTAGATACAACATTCCGAACCGGTGGTAGAATCATATAGCTGTGGCTTTACCTGTATTTGACGATTTATAAGTGTTTCCTTGAAACCTATATAAATAAAGAATATTTTGACTTTGACTTTGACTTTGACTTTGTCAGATTCTTATTGTTTTTTTTTTACAAAAATCAATACTTGTATTTATCAAATGACGAGAGAGTATACAGCATGAATTGAATTTGGAAATTCCATGAAGGTAACAGACCAGTGCGGTTCACCGCATGGTGCAACGGTTATAAACGTGGGAATTACATCTCGGGGTTTTTTTAGGTCGAGCCGGTATAGGTACCTATCGATATATTTGGATCGACGGTAAACCTCATGATAGTATCTTGGATGGAGATTCGATGGAGATCCGCTCTTAGGCTAAATATTACGCTGTGTCAAAAAAAGGATGTGTCCGGTTAATCTCACCGTTCTGTTCAGTATGGCTGTGCTGGACCCAAGTGTCGATGGTGGATTTCCTGTCATTTCTCAAACTCGGAATGATCGGGGACGACAGGCCAATGCTTCTCTTCTGTGTGTTATGACTTGTATTCGTGCTTGCTGCTACACGTTTAAGATCCAGCATGTCTAGAAAAAGGATATTCACAGATACTAACATGTATGATCATAGACCTAAAAAATCTAGTTGATCAAAAGTAACGAGACTGAAAGATGAACGGTATCACTATTCTAGATTCTAATTAGCTTGAAGAATATGATATATTTTATAATTCATATTAATTAGCTTGAAGAATATGATATATTTTATTATTTATTTATTTATTATTTATTCTTTTTAAGTCCCAAACTAAGACGGGACAATTTAGCTTTAGCATTTTTCTTTGAAATCCTAAAAATAGAAAAACCAAACTATCAAATTGTGGTCTACCCTTTTCGCTGCTAGTATCCATGTTAAAAGACTGCGTCTTCTTCTTAGACGTAACCGCATACACAGATTTTTTGTCTATTGAAGTAAATACGTAGGTAGACTTCTTGCCGAGCGTCACAGGCACTGTTCCTGTAAAAAATAGTCATTATAGTTCCTGTTAACCAGTGTATATTTTCCTAGAGTTGGTTAGATATCGTTGAGGATAGTGTAGAATAGATAAAAGTTGAATGTGAATTTAAGTAATCCGAATTAGGTATATGAAAGTTGTATCAACCTAAATCATTTAGTTACTAGACTTTACCAAAAGTACCTATGTTGAAGCCGCGGACTAGTAAAAAGAGGAGGACTCTGCGCCACTGACTAGACGTTGAAGCTCCGCAGGCGCCCCAGTTTGACACGCAACTTACGTCACACAATGACATAAGAGCTCCAAATTACAGATTTTCGATATCTAGTATCCATATGCCTCTCACTCACCTATGAATAAATGTAGCTTCACACTGTAGATACCAGCGTAGAGTCCTTCTTTTTTTACTAGTCTGTACTTGAAGCGCCAAGTAGTACCTATTCTAGAATTTATACCATCATTTCCAGTTTAACTGAAGATTCTTACCAAAATATCAGCTTCAGTTGTTACGTTGCCATTGCTCTGAACAGTATTTTTACATTTGCAAAGTACAAAGCCTCAGGAAATTACATTTGGGTCAAACTTCAACAAAGTCTATTAGGATCATGTCAGTCATGTTCGTCAGTCGTTATTCTTTTTAACTCTAAACTGCTGGCGTAGGATGCAGCCTACATTACAATCTGGCACAGTCTGGCTATATGTTAAGTGCAAAAAGCACTTTAAAAGTGCTCGTCATCCATTAACAACAAAACAATTCCATTTTACTCACCCGTGTCCACAACTCCTTGGGATTGTGACCATTGATCGATGAGAGCTTGGGTTGATAAATCTTGGGTCTTTTTAATATCTGTAAAGTACGTAATCGCTACAGAGTATAGGTATTATGAAAAAAAAATGAAAAATACAAGTTTGATGTCAAAATTGTTAATGGAGCATCCATATCGCTATATAGACCTACCTTTTATGGAACAGCGTACCTACAGAAATATCAATAAGATTTTTTTTTATGACAAAATGCTATTTGTTATTTCTGTACATTATATTGTATCTTTGTCGAAACGGTTGCCACGTCAGATTTGACAGAATCAAATGGGCCGATTTGTGTCAGAGAAATCTTCCTGAAAATTACTACTAAGGCTATATTGACACACCAAGGATGGTACGTAAACTAGCCTTCCCTATTCAGGTATTGATGATGAATCAGTCAGAGTTTGACATTTGTAGACATTTGCATGTAGCAGCCTCTGTCACTCACGAAAACCTGTCCCCTATAGTACTAACTGCGTTTTAAATATTGTACTACAAACATAGACGGGCATTCCCTTGAGCAAAAGGGTAAGATATTGAATTTTGATAAAAGCTATCAAATAAATAATAAATAAATAAATTCTTTAGACTGACACACCAATTCCCTAGTCTCAAACTAAGCTTATACTTGTACTATGGATACTAGTGAACGGATAGACATATTTCAATACGTTTTTAAACATCCATGATTCGAGTACAAATATTCATGTTCATTAGGTACACGAAATATTTGACCCTAGCGGGATTCGAACCCGGGACCCTTAGTTTCGTGGCCACTCGACCAACGGGCCTGTCGACATAAGTTATTTAATGACATGTATAATAGTTGCGATTTGAAATTACATTTACAGACTATAATTATTTAAATCTTTAGGAAGAAATTATATTTGGAGTAACTTACCTATTTTGTTACTGGGTGTCGACGTGGATTGCTCGAAACTAACTCTTTTGTTTTCATTACTTGAACCTGTAAAATAAGCAACAGGTTTAGATAGAACTGAGGCCAACATGCAAGTTATATATGAGTTGTAATGTAAGGCTTGCGGTTATTTTTGTCACCGCTCTAAACAACAATTACAATATGTTATATCTGTAGTGTCAGCAATAGATTACATTACATTAGTATAATGTAATGTAATCGGTTCTCTCTGCCTACCCCGCTAGGGAAGTGGCTTGAAGTTGAGTTAGTTAGTTAGTTAGTATAATGTCCTCCTAACCAATATCGGTCACGGCGGCCAATCTCAACAAGGATTAGCCAACTGCGCAGGAGATATTATAGTGCACAAGTGTGTGCGCAAATACAGGTGCACTCTCTATTCCTTCTTCATAGTCATGTGAGACGACAATTCGACATGACTGGAGAGGGGTCAGGCGCAGAACCAACGGCCTGACGTGCTTTCCGAGGCACGGGGTGATCAAACCGCCAACTTCCTGACTTCGGACTGTTACTGAGTAATTTCAGTATTGAAATACCAACGAGGCAGTCACATTAGTATATAAACTATACATTCAGTGAAATATATGCTCCTGATATTTACTCAACCTACTGGCTGTTTCAGTCGTCATCTCCCTACCCAGGAGCCAAATATCCTTATAAAAAAAGATTTATTTATCAATTCATTTTCTTATACCTTCAGATTCAAAAAGTCAAAGCAAGCGTTTTGTTACCAATATTTTTGTCTTCAATGTTCAAAACTGGGGTGTCTGTTGACTTGTTTACTTGTATACGAGACTCGCCTGTAAATTAAATTAGTTTTTATGAATATTTAAGTTTAAATGGCATTAGTGGTTTACTGTCAATACAATTGTCATTGCTTGAAGATCATAATGATGGTTTCCGTTGTTCATTCGTGGCCTCCAGCAGCAGATGAGTACGAGCTGATGATAATGGCCTCATGTTGGTCTGGGACTCAAAAATAATGTGCTTACTGTGTCCCTTGACTACATGAAGTAAAAGGCGACTATAATAGTATATCGGGTTTTAGGTGTGCGATTGTGTAGGCGACGAGCTAACCACTTGTCACTACTTTTTACAATTTTCCATCTAACCCTACCCAGTCAATTTTATTTTTTGCCTGAATGTGGTTAAGGGGGCTGTCCCTTTGACTCTGCCTACCCCTTCGGGGATTACGGTCGTGATGATATGTACTTATGTGTATTTATGATGATGATGACTCGTGACCCCCAGGATTACTTGGAACCCTGGCTAGATTGGGAATCACTGACCTAGGTTAAAAGATTAAAGTGATTTGCTGAGGAATCTAGCTCGACGTAGACTTATGCGGAAAATTAGATAAATGTAGAGAGAGCTAGTGACCTCGTCCAGATTGGTTCTAGCGGGAATAACTGGGTTAAGTCGTATTAAGTAATCCTTTTTGTAGCAGACAGACAGCAAATAGTCATTTGACTCCATTTGAAATCCAGACATTAAAGGATATTTCTTTTAGGATTAAAATAAGTTAAGAAGATTTTGAGCTGAACAGTTATAATAAGTCAACTAAAATTGAATAAATCTCTTCAGTATTTTTAACCGACTTAAAAAAAAAAGGAGGAGGTTCTCAATTCGAATGATTTTTTTTTTTTTATATTCAAATAAAATTTATTATCATGTCACAACCATTAATTATTTTACTTACGCAACAAGAGACTGTATGAATTCATCTGTATTGTTAATCTTTCTGTTATTTAGTCTTGTTGAATTTGTCGTTAATGTTGTATTATTTTCCAATTATGAGACAGAATCTAAGTCATAGAAAAAATCTCACCAGTTGTTGCAACACGACACTCGTTGCAACGACACACCATTGATGTCGTTGTCGTAGACACGTTCACTTGTACGTTTCGGGAACCTACGTTATGTCGTATCAATATTAGTTACAACACAAACCATACATTGTAAATACTATCGAGGGGTTAAATGGCTAGTAAAATTCTGTAATACATGTATGACGATTCGTTAAAGGAATGTCAGTCTTTTTTTATTTGCGACGACGAGCCGTCACCCTCTGAACTGGGATTCAGAGGGCAGTGTGTCGGACTCGACCCGACTAAACCCTAAGGTGGCCGTGCGGCGCAGTTCTGGAGGAGCCGGTCCACTGCCGGGACTATACGCCAGCTCCTCCGCTCATCTCGCGCGGCGGTGGTCGATGCTGTGCACCCCACGGTCGTTAGGCGCCGGATGCACAGCACCGAGCACACGCGCACGTCGAGACATGCTAGGCCACCCAACATGTCCAATCAGAGCCTTGCTTTAAGCAAGTAAAGCCTAGGGAACCAATCGGAGTCCAGCGAATGCAAAGTCATTTTGGCCAAATTATTCTCAAATAAATTAATATTAAGATAAGATAAGATAATTATTAAGATATTACCATTTTATTGGTCAAATGCTTAATAAAAACAATAATTATTTGTAAAGTTCATATTGATAAAGATATTACTTACCAGGAGGGCGGATATCCGATTGAGATGTAACTACAGAAGCTGGCATCATTTGGGCTGATGATATAGACATGATTTTGGCGTCTGGAACCAACATTTTAAAGGTAGGTAGTAAACATTTTTTTTTCAAATTCTATCTACAATTTTTTCAGTGTAGGGTAGGTAAATTTTTGCCGCCTCTATTAAAACCATCATGCATGTTATGCCATCCCTTATTCTACTATCTAATAAGTTTTTACTTTAGTTATCAAATATATTCTTCGTTTAAATATGTATAAAATGTATATGTAACTCAGCATCTTACTAATACCTATTATAAACGCTCAAATTTGTGGATGTGTCGATGTTTATTACTCTGTCACGCAAAAACCACTGCATGTGATCTCTGCCTACCCACATGGGAAAAAGGCATGTCATTATGTATGTAATGTACTGCATGGTTTGCAATAATAATAATAATAATTTTAGACTACATCACATACATTGATCTGACACCGAGGTAAGTAGCTTAAGCACTTGTGTTACGGATATCAGAAACAACAGTGGTATTACAAATATATACTTAAATATTGGATATTAACACCCAGACACAGAACAAACACAAGTATTCATCATACGAATATTTGTCCTGGGTGGGGATCGAACCCACAACTTTTGGCGCATGGGGCAGGGTCACTACCGAATGCGCCATCGAGCTTGTCAGAATGATATTTTACCATAGTACCTATACATTAGAATAACACATAAGCTATGTTTCATCGATGTACCACGCGAGAAAAGCCGCGGGCAGAACCTAGTATACTATAATAATCGTTTCCCACTGGATCGTACATGCACCTGCGTGACATTTCAGGTTAGGTCAATAGGAGTATATAAAATATATATTTTTTTACCTGTACTTGTTAGATGGGGCTGGGAAGTTCCTGTCGCTAAATCGTTTTTAGTTGAAAGGTCTGTAAAAAATAATTCCTTTATAATTTAATCCCACTATTAGGATAGAATAGAATAGAATATAATAGGATTTATTGCCAAAACTGTGTTACAAGTTGCGAGTGATGCAGGTTTTGCAGGTGAGGTGTTGCAAATGTGTTTCAACAGTTACCCCTCCCGGGCATGCAATATTGAAAAGATTTATTAAAATCATTAATCGTGTTTCGTACCAAAATATTCATTTAATATACGATTATTCAACATCGCTCACATTGATCTGATTCCAAATTACCTACTTAGTTTAATACATATATGAAATCAACATCAACGAAAGTGCCAATATCCTACTAATATTATAAATGCGAAATTTTGTATGTATGAATGGATTTTTGTTACTCTTTCACAAAAAAACTACTGAATGGATTTTAATGAAACTTTAGAATAATATAGCTCATACATGCGAAAAACATATAGGCTATGTTTCATCGATGTACCACGCAAGCGAAGCTAGTATTTCATAAGAACCCTTTATTCTATTTCTAAGCTATTTGATATGATCTGTCAATTTATACAAACGTTAAGTTTTAGTAAAGAATTTAATTTTTAATATTAATTATTAAAAAAAAAATTATGAGTCTATTAAGTGTCTCTCTATCTTCATTTATCAAAAGGTTTTCAGTAGCTAATTAGACAATATCATTAGCACAATAAATATCACACAAGACGCTTACCTATAGTTTCTGCTGATTTAGGTACTTTCAAACCTTCTTGAGGTATGGGCGATGATTTAGTCGAACCTGTTAAGATAAATAATCTATAATAAGGTTTAGCGAATTAAAAAAAAAATTGCTTATACTTGTAGGTCTAGTCGTTCAAATAAAACAGGCCAGTTGGTCAGTGCCTATGATCACAATCTCAAAGGTTGTAAGTTCGAATACCGCTAGGGAACAACTGTTTCGTGTGCTAAGTAGGATGGGGTGCGGACTCTGTGGTATGTGCCGTCGTAAGCATCTGCGAGGTGTGCTGGAGGTGAGGTTGCCTCACTCGCGAGATGGACCGCATGGATTGGCTGCGGCGAATCTGCGCCGCGCTCAAAAAATGACCACCGTGAGGTTTAGTCAGTACTGGAGTGTTTTTTCCCCGACAGCTCTGAGCTCAACACACCCTTGTAGGCCGAACCTAGGTTTACTTGGACGGTGCGTAAATGCATTTCTCACGTTAAAAAAAAGAGCTAGCAGGCTAGAGTCAATAACGTTTTTTAATCTTAGCGCAACATAGACAGTTCTCTATATTTATATATTTATTTGTCCTGTGTCGAAGAACTTAGAAAGCCCATGAAGCAGATAATATCTGCTCAGATTATTTATAGAAGTCGAATATGTTCGGTCGGTAGTTTGGTTTCCGTCTATAGGTAAGCTGCAACACTTTCAATGAATTAACTTTACCAGAAAACTCAGTCAATCTTGGTTTCGACGCAGTCATTTGAGCTGACTTGTGTTCAGTATTCTTCAAAGATCCCAGGTTCAGTGAATCTGCAAAAAAATATATTTTCAGCTTTGTACCTAACTTTTAAGGAATATAAATTTAATCTATACCTTAACTTTATCCCATGTTGACTGGGACTTAAAAATAATGTGCTTTTGTGTTCCTTAACGTCTTAAAAGGCGACTGATGGTATACGGGGTTTGGGGGTAAGTGATTGTTTAGGGGATGAGTTAGCTACTTATCATTACTAATTTCCAGATTTCCATCTAAGCCAGCTCAGTTTTATTCTTGGGTGAATGTGGTTAATAGGTCTTCCTTCCCCTTTTACTCTGCCTGCCCCTTCGGGAATGACGGGCGTGGTTTTGTATATGTGTTGTATAAATATCATAATGGCGAACTTTACTTTAACTATAGGTACAGTAAATGTGAACTTTTCCGTGTTAATGAATAAAAAAACTTTACCAGAAAAGTCGGAAACGTTTGGTTTGGTCACCGTCATCTGAGCTGATTTATGTTCAGTTTCTTTGAAAGACACCTGGTTTAGTGAGTCTGCAAAGTAAAATATTATTATGATGTGATGTTATTACCCTTATTTGGCGACTAGCAGCGCCCCGCAGTTTCACCTGCGTAGTTCCCGTTCCCGTGCGAATATGGAGGTAAAATATAGCCTATGTTACTTCCTGATAAAGTAGCTTTCTTTTGGTAAATTGAAAATTTCCAAATCGGTCCAGTAGTTTCATAGCCTATTCAATGCATGCAATATTAGTAAGATTATAATTTGGTGGACAATCCATACGTGTCTCATATTCTTAAGGTATTGGTTTCCAAATCGAATATTTAACTATATATGCTGTTTGATTCAAGCATCTGGTTTGGCGGAGAGAGAAAACATATCGTGAAGAAATCGGCATTCAGATAACTATGAGACAATTCGTCCATTTCCCTTGCCCTAAAATAATAAGAAGACTTGACAGCATTCGTATCTTCAATGTGATAATCCTGGGTTGTTAATCTCATGATCATGGTTCAAACGTATCACGATATGATAACATTACTTCATTCGCTGTGTTAATATTTCAAATTGTTAGGTCTTTCTTAAGGTTAGATTTAAACAAAGTTGTAACTTTTACAAGCTTTTATTTTTGTAATAAGACCTATCTATGATTTTTTTCGATTGTTCGGAATTCGTTAAATATTTAAAGCATACCTGTATTAACTCCACAAGGCTTATAAAAATGTATCTGGTTGCGGTCACTTGCAATTGAATGACTTCGGATTGTTGGCGTAAATGAAATATTCGTTTCTGTGGACATGAAGTATCAGTTGACTATTTTTATAAGAATTAAGATAGAACAGTATCATTCTGTAAAACTAGTAGATATATCTTTAATGAACTGTTTGTCTACAAACCGCTTGCTCCTACTAATCTGTATGAAAAATAAATATGGATATGAATTATTAAACATAAATATTCGTCTACGAGTATATCACGTACATTGTTCTGACTCCGAGGTAAGTAGATTAAGGACTGGTGTTACGGATATCAGAATTAACAGTGGCATTACAAATATATACTTAAATATTCAATATTAACACCCAGACACAGAACAAACACAAGTTTTCATTATACGAATGTTTGTCCTGGGTCGAATCCACAACTCTTGGCGCATGGGGCAGGGTCACTACCGAATGAGCCATCGATCCAATGAAATTGTTCAATGAATATTATTTAAAAGGATTTTTTTAAAGTATGCATGGGACGGAAACTCGTATGTATATTTTTTACCTGTACTATTCAGGATAGGATGTGGACTATCGTCCTTTGTTTGCAAACTTTCGAAGTTGGTGCAAAAAATAGGGTTTATCAGTTTATTTTCATTGAGGGGCATCCATATCATGTCATCAGTTCCTGAAAGTTGAAAACAGACAAATAAAAATATTTAAGCTCTTAAAAAAAAATTTGCTTTTATATATGTCCAATGAAGAACGAAACAAAATCAGACAGCGAATGTTATATCACTCCCAAAAATAAGCGAATAATTTTATCCCTACCCCATTGTAATGCCATCTAGTGGATTAAGACGAAAATTTTAATTGACAAACAAAATATTCTAACATTGTCGCTAGAACAGAAGATGTGTACTAGGATGTGTGCTCTTATTTATTATTGGAAATAAAAAAAAAATTTAAAAAAAATTGAAAATAGTCAGTCCAGGTTTTTTTTAGCCAACCCATTTTTAATATATTTTCTAATATACTAAATTGATTATAAAATATGTTTCATTTTATTATCAATTCGGTGAAGGTTGTTTTAAGTTCGGAACTTCTCCCCCCCGCCGGGGTCCTCGGTTTGTCGTACCGGGGGGGGGGGGGGGGGGGGGAAGCTAAGAGGGACCTCGACGTGGGCCGCGACTGGTGTCTTGCCAGCCAGTTGCGGCACCGCAACCCGTCAGGGGCGCACTGCCGTTGCGTTGCGGTGGGCGCGGGAGGGCTGGCACTCCCTCAATTTGGGTCGCCGGGTGGAAGGCGGCCCCCCTGACGAGACGCTCTCCGCGTGTCCATTTGGTATAGCAGAGGGCACAGCGCGAGAGTGTGCCCACGACGCCGGTCACGGGGACGATCGGCGTCTGATTCCTGGGCGGAGAGGGTTGAGACGTGCTGGGTGGCCTAGCACGTCTCGACGATGCGAGCGTGCTTGGTGTTGTGGATCCGACGCCTAACAACTGTAGGGTGCACAACATCGACCAACTCCGCACGAGGTGAGCAGAGCGTACGCGCACCACCGGAGGAGCTGCCGTATAGTCCCGGCAGTGGGGATACCGGCTCCTCCGAAACTGCGCATCGGGAGGCCATATTGGGGTTTTAGTCGGTTCGAGTCCGACACACCGCCCTCTGTTTCCCCAAACAGAGGGAGACGGCTCGAGGGAGTTTCCCCAATTAAAAAAAAAAAAAATAGGTTTGAAACTTCTACTATGTCTACGTGTTTCAAATTGAAAGATCGTCCTACCAGTATCAACAGTTCTTAATCTGTGCATTCTCTTCAGTGGGTCTTCTGGCACGGGCGGACACTCACAAATAACCTTGTTTCTGGTTTTGCTTGACTTTTCTTGACTGCTAACTTCATCCTTGGCGTGACAAGGACAGTTTTCGTGTAGGTCAATTGGACTTGTGTCTGTACTTGCAGTGAAAAACCCGCATGTCACGCTGGTATCTAAAAATAGGTTTGTCCTTTAACCTAGGACTTAAACTAACTAACTAAACTTCACGCCACTTCCCTGGCGGTGTAGGCAAAGAGGATTTATTCTATAAAATTTTCTAACGTGTTCGATTTAACCTTTCTGTAGTAAATAAGCCTGTGATTTAAGCAAAGTTGTTTTGTGATTTTATTTCTACGATACCTCACTAATAACTTGTTTTTTGGTTTCCAATTCTGGCTAGTACCCAAATCACATCTCTATCATTTTATTTTAGTCTTTTAAGGAAAATATTTAATTTTTGATAGCCATTTCGGATAGACTGATAAAGCTTATTAAGTTAGACCATATACATCAGAAGGTTAGGTCTAACATGAAAATAATTTCAAACAGTCAAACTTCATGATATCTCACGAAGGTTAGTAATAAGGCTTTAAATAATAGCCTTAACTAAGTAGTCTAATATCGATAAGTATACCATAGTTTATGGTATACCTATCGGTAGGTATACCATACATATCGCTAGGTATCTGATATCGATTATTGCGAAATGATGTACAAAAATCTAAGCTCGTACAAAATTTCACAAGCGAAGTTATTAGGGTTGTCATCTCTTTACTGTTTTCAAGTTTTACCGAACAGCATTACCGAACTCTACGGTTCATTAAAAAAAAAAAAACCGCCCAAGATTCAACCTCTAGTAGTCATTCGTTCCGGGATCCTCATAAATTCCATTGTCTCAATCTGTTTATTTTGGTTTTCCGGGTAGCTGTAAAATTTTTGGACGGTCCTAGATGCCTCCTCCACTTTTTGTGAAGGCATGGACTTTCGCTCTGCAAACAAAGTTATCCGTCAAGTTATTGACGAATGTGCTAGTTTATCATGAATATTGAACGTAGACGTCGGGGTAAATAAGAGGAACGTATATGTAATAACAAGTTGGGTGATACATAAATTATCCCTACGAAGTATCAATAGGTGAAATAATAATAATGCACTCAGCTTACAATAAATTATGAAATCATTACCTGGTTCATATTACCATGGACAGTGACTAATCTCTTAAAATGGGGTATTTTACACATTATTTTTATAACCAGTAAGTTAGCTTATTAAAAATATTGAATACGTTTTTTTTGCTTTATATAATACTCAAAAAAAGGCAAATACACAGAGCTTCAAAGATCTGAAATGGGGCGCTTTACGACACTTGGACGGTAAATTTTTACACACCTAGTGACGTCACGCGGTACTTTAACGTGCTGTATTTTTATCATTTTTAGTTTGCTGAACAAAAGAAAAAATACGTAAGCAATATTTGTTTATAATCTCAATAGTGGACTTTATTTTTTTAATATGCAATATTTATCTATTAGAACAATCTAATGCTTACTTGAGCTGTAGAAGAAGGGGAACCGTGATGGACCTAAATTCATCTGCTTGAATCTAGATTTAAAACTACGTGCTGAAGTGCCCACTGCCCCTGAAAGTCATTATTATCCATTGTTTTAATCAATGTGTACAAAATAAAGTCTGGTTAGTTACACTATTTTTAACTCAAGAACTGATGTAACGATTTTAATAATCTTTATTTTGTTGGAAGCGACTGCGCCCAAGCGACTGCGTCCAGAAACATCGGACGGAAATAATGTACTCAAGTCTCTAATGAATGAGTTAATAAAAATGTATTAACCAATAGGTACCTAATAAGGCTAATAGGTACCTTGATCAGATTCCCAACCGGAATTGCATTTGAGTGAAGCAGTAATACCAGCTGACTTTTGCTCCATCACATTGGTGAACGTGCCTGAGAATTAAAAAAAAAATAGCAGTATGTTTTTCAGAATTATGCAATATTACTATAATCTATTTGAATAGCAGAATATTCATAATATACTAAACCATCATCTATCATCATCAGTTGTCATGAACCATCATCAGCCAACATCAAACAACATCAGCGATCATCTAAGAGATGATCATCTTTAATTAAGATCGATCCGATCCCGCCACCAACAAAACTATACTGTAGTAATACCCAGACTTGTTCCATCACATTAATGGTGTCCCTGAGAAGCACGTACTCACAGCGTGTCAGATACAGCAGAAAGCACTGAGATTTATTTGGGAATCTACTCCGTTCGCCCGAACTAACACTTTTTGTATGGGCTTAGTTCGTACGCAGGCGGCGTATATTGCTTTAATGTGTTTTTTTACTAAGCCAGAGCCGCAAGAACGTTGTTTACTGATAAAATAGGGATTTGTGATTGTAATGAAGCCATAAAGCGTATTTGTTGTTACGCATTTACATAATGTCTCCATACTGGGGACAAATATTTTATCTACAATGGTAACAAAACATACAATTATTTACAGAATTTGCAGTTCTTATACTGATAAAGTTATAGAATTGAGGTAACCAGGTTGCTATATTGTAGAAATAAGTGGTTGGACGCACACAAATGCTTATTAAAATTAAAAAACAACGACAACTTCGATTATAATTTTTAAATAGTATTTAAAGTGATATTCCGATTTCAAATTTAATAGATACGTTCATAATACTATTACGTAATGCCGTCATCTCTCATCATCAGTCGCCATCATCCGTATTCTAATAATCTATTGTATACAAATTAAATAAAAATAATAAATAAATCACCTGTCTCTCTATAGATAAGCAGCATCGTTTGCACGTCGACATCTTCCCAAATAATAGAGCTTTGTAGATATTCGAGCATCCGGACTAGAACAAATAAAGTATTCAATTTTATTTTACGTATAAGTTTCTCTCTACATCCGACTACTTCAATTTGTCATCGCAACTACTATTTAAGATACAATTCCAGATCATATTATTTTGAAGTATATTGGAGTTTTGAGATAGAGAACCCAATTGAAGCTATAAGCGACGCCTTTTGGCATCTACATTCCACCTACCGATTTCAGGTTATGATTCCAGGGCCAGTTGATATCACACAGTAATCCTTCTCTCAGGACAAGAAAGAGGTATAAAAGACATATGTAATTTGATACGTTTCAAGACTAAATTCTCGATTAAAAAACCAGCCGTTTCTATTATCAAGTTCTGCCCAATTTTAAAATCGCTCCTCGCCCCTGTCACGAACGTGTGCAAGCCTTACGCAATATTGAAGATTCGTGTCCCGTCAACTCTCTTGACAAGGGTCAAAAGTGCGTTACTGGCGTTTTTTTTTAAATATAAGGAAAACTTATCTTCATCCTCCTAGCGTATGTCTCGTACTTAGTCGAAGTTCACTTAGAACTAGACGCAGGATCTAGTGAGTCTGGTAATAACATTAAATATTCGAATTCATCATACGAATGTATGTCCTGCGTGGGGATCGAACCCACAACTCTTGGCGCATGGGGCAGGGTCACTTCCAAATGCGCCATCGAGCTAGCCAAATGGGCGTGATGTTATGTTATCTATGACTATTTTTGGATGTTTTCTCTCACCGGCAAGTAATATAATCATCATCCTCATAATCCTTCTAGCGTTATATCTCGTGCTTAGTCGGGGTCCGCTTAGACCATGATCTATGATTTAACGAGTCTGGTAATTAAAGCGACTGCCGATCTGACCTTCGTAACCATTAGAACGTGCAAGTTCCATCACAATGTTTTCCCTTATGATATAAGCGCGTATCCTTGCCGATGGGCTACAACTGGTCCTATGTTCTAAGAAGACTTACACTTTCCCAATTTGGAGTGTGACTTGGACCAGTTATTCCACCTCGCAGCGGTCTTCTTCCACACGCGGTTCCATCGGTGCCTGCACAGCCGACGGATGGAGAGCTTCTTACGGAGTGAGTCGAAGGGTCTTGTTACTAAAGAATTTATAGGAATTTGTGAAAATACCTAGTGCATATGAGTATTGTAAGTTTTTCTTTATAACCACTAACTATAAGGTCTATTTTTATATATTGTGGTGTATTCTGATGATTTTCCGAGAGAATCATTATAATGACCGTAGTTTATATTTTTAAATTAAATCACGTTGTAATTTGTCGCATGAATTCTGATTATGTACCCCTTAAAGAAATTTGTTCTACGAAAACAACTAAGGGTAAGCCGGTGGTATCTCACTATCGCCACATAGCTATATCCTGCTCTAAATCTCTTGAAGTAAACAGGAATTCGGAGGGATTCTTCCACTATAAAAAAATATGATAAAAAAAGGGCATTATTTTTACTTTTGTATCTGTAGCTGGGGAACCGCGTGTATCTGCAGTGCTTCTTGCAGTAGACCCTAGAGTCGCCGTGGTATGCGGGCGACGTCCTGCGCCCGCACGTGTGGCAGTACTGTCGTTTGCCTCGAGCGACTCGATTCTCTGCTAAAAGCAACAAGAGCTTTTGTTTATACAATAAGCAGTTATTGTAAAGAAAAAATTACTGAGACTATAATAGGAACAAAAAAATTTTTTCCCGATAAACAGTTATTTAACCATTTATTTATTTTAATCGTTAAGTGAAAAATATGCAACACGATCCTATTAATACGATTCTTCTGTCGAATGTAGAAGCGTTCAAACGAAGCATGAAGAAGAATCTCATGGCTTGGCATGGTTATGCTAATTGACTCTCATCAGTTACCATCGCTAGTTGAGATCCTATTTTAGCTTGCCATCAGGTGAGGTAGGAGCCATCATCCTACACCGATAAAAAAAGTAAATTACGATAGCAATACTTTTTCATCCAACCCACACCCGCCTTTGACTCTGTATGTACGATCATAGATTTAGAATTTTTTGACTACGCAAAAGATACATAAAGCGTGGGAGCGAGAAATCCTGTTCAAATTCAAACCGCCCGAGAGAAAAAGAGACAGCGAATGAAGTACCTATATGTCAATGTTTTTGCGAGTAAGAGGCCTTAGCGTCCCGGTCTATTCTACGTCGCAGTGAAATTTGTGCATTTATGAATTAAACCTTGGATTATAATCGAGAATATTAAATGTGCAATTGAGTTGACTTGTTCTGTACGTGATTGTGAGGTTACACGACGGAATAATTCGAATAAATACACTTTTCAGAGGTAAATGCGATTTTATCATTAGATTTTTTCAAACCATATTTTGTCAAATTGTTGCTAGTAATCAGCTTAGAAAAATATGTTTACAATAGCATATTGATTATATTTGATCTTTCTAAGTATACATCGTGATTATAAACAGAATTGGGGAAAATATTGTGTAAAATAGTAAATAGTTTGGTTACGCTAGTGCTTGACAAAGCGGTGACGTCACGAGTATCGATAAAAACTTAATCGTCTTTTAGCGAATCATGACACGAAGACAAACTTATTTAGCCAAGTTATGTTGAATTATAATTATATTCACATTGGGAACTCAGTATCTACGTCAATTTGGTAATTAAGTAACTGATAATTTTTCTAGGTTTCCAAGCAACCCAGCATTGTGTAAAAAGTGGATCCGGACTATAGACAGACCAGATTGGACTCCCAGTAAGAGCTCCACTATCTGCAGCAAACATTTTGACGGCAAATGACGACAACAAAAAATTTGTTGCACTACATAGTATTTTTAAATAACTAAATGTCACCAAATTAAAAGTTGCTAATATAATATTTGTTTCATTTCATTCCATCAGTCAAAACAAAAGTCATGTCTTTTTGTCTTATAGGTATTATCATATTTCTATTTTTTTTTTTTTATTAATAAAATATACATACCCTCGTATATTCTATTATATACATATATATATATAATAGAATATACGAGGAATACATTTTACCATCTTATTGTTTATAGAACTGCTTAGAATGCGATTTCTTACCGACTATTTCGGTTTACCTAATATAAACAACTACTGATTTCATCAATGCCATAAATAATTAATCAAAAGTATAAGAAAGTGTTGTAAATACCTATACTATTAGCAGGTATACAACTGAATCAGTCGATAATGTAAAAGTGCGTCTTAGACAACACTATTTTTAACCCACACATAGACGTCAACCAACACATGTTTAAATTTATTTTGGTCATGTCTCCGAGCCGTCATTGTGTATCTTGTACATACTAAATCTATGTGTACGATAGCCAATAATAGGGATGTTGACTGGCAAGTCAATTGCAACGCAATCACTTCATAGATTTTGTATGGGCTTCTCAACATATGACGTCACTAGTTCGTATAGTCAACTGACTAAATATTAAGCAGTTTTTGTAAAATTTTAAATCGTAAACTCAATATAATTGAAAATCAATTAGGTTTTACAACATACTACGATACTTTCTTTTACGGAATTGATATTACAATATTAAATATAAATGGTGTCAACATCCCAATTTTACTACCCATGTATATCGTCATATATTTACCAGAACTAGTAACAATGGCTGTGGTGCCATCACTCCTGTCACCGTGACATCCACAGTAGGAGGTCTGCAACGTGATGTCATCAGTCTCACCCGACTTGACAAATGTCATGCAGCTTTGTGACCTGAAAAAAGTTCCATAATACCATCAGTTCCGTATAATACTGGCGTTGAAATGGTTAGGTTAAACCTAGGTTGTATCTCATATAGTTGAATGAACCGCAAAAGGATTCACTTCGTAATATCGGGACTGGAATACGACAGACACTCAGACTGAGATATGATATAGCAATATATCTGTGAAGATGCGATAGAACTTTTCTCGGTAATGGACAATAAGAAACGGTCTTGCAGTGTGCGGCATGCCGACTCAATATAAAAGTGTTGTGCTTTATATTTGACGACGAAGATAATAAAAAGTTGATATAGGTTTGAATGTCCGATGTTTTACGGTGTTTCTTACTTCATGTTATACGCAGTTCCTTTATCTAGACAAATAGCTTTTGATGAAATAGGTTTATCTGATTCTCTTTAAATGTGATCTTGTTTACTTATTTTCCCAAAAGTTTGATAAAACACTATATTGCCTTGACAGAAGGTATCCCGAAAATTCAATTAAATATCTAAACGGAACATTGTATTTGCCTCGACGATAATATTTGTCTATATCTATATGACGCAAACCATAAATAAGGTGTCGTTGTAGTTCATTGTTATGGCCCGTTCCGACTTCGCACAGGTGAAATTTTTTTTTTTTAAACAATGTGGGAATATAGCTTATGTTACTCGGGTATAATGTTACATTTTAATGTTGAAAGAATTCGTCAAATCCATCCTATACCTAGATTTAGAGTTTTATTACATTTGTAATAAAACTCTAAATTAATTGTTCCTCTTTATAATATTAGTATAGATATATGTAGGCACTAGTGGCGTGAAGTTTAGTAAGTTAGTTTAGATACTAGGTTCGTTAGTTTTATAAAGGGTTTGCAGTTTTAACTTTGATAATACTGCCAATTTATTGTGGTTTAATAAAAATCGCAAAGTGGTTTGTGGAGCGGTGGTAGCTCAATGGTAAAGACACGTGACTCTTAAAGGGGTGGGAGTTCAAACGCGGGCATGTACCTCTAGATTATTCAAATCTATCTACGTATTAACACCACTAGCTCAGCGGTGAAGGAAAACATCATGATCCAAAATGGTAAGGCTCCCCTATCTAAGTGTTACGAAGGTCATATCGGCAGTCGCTTCAATAACATTACCAGACTCGCTAAAACCTGGATTGCTGTCTAAGCGGACCCCGACTAAGCATGGTACATAAAGCTAGGAGGATGATGAAAGTGTTTTGTGAAGAGTTTCTACGTACTTTAGGAATAAGGTATGAATTAGGTGAGGTGTATCACAGTTGGAGATGAGAGGTTAGGTGCATCACTTTGGTCTCTTATCACAAGGATGCAACGTACCTGCAGTTAGGGTTGCCAGTCGCCAAACCTTATAGCTAGACAGACCAGCCAGTTTGGTCGGACATTTGGGTAAAAAGGCCAGATATCCTACATTATTGAAGGTCTGCGGGAGCGAAATACAGTGGAGTTGCCTGCGCTCTTCCATGGTCAGCAAAATGTAAAATGTAAAAAGCCGGACACACAATTAAAAAGCCTAACTTTGCCCGGGTATATATAAAGCCGGCTTCATCCGGATGCCTGGCAACGGTACCTGCAGCCGGGACACCAGGCGCTGCAGGCGTGCTCCTCGAGGTTGCAGTCGTCCACGTTCTCCAGCGTGTACAGGCTGGAGTAGTCGTCGCGTATCTCTAGGTCCGTGGCAGCGTTGCTGCTCTGCGTCTTCGGAGACTCGCAGCCTGGTAAAGGTTGGTTGATGGAGAGGTCAATTAAAATAAAAAAAAATACTTTCAGATCCCATAGAATGCTTATATATATGATATAGGATATTGGAAAGAAATCAGAGTACAATCTTATTAGGTATTATACGAATCTGTAGTTTGCGATTTCACAGAAAATTAGGAGGTAGGTAAATAGAGCGATTTTAATAAAAATCTCGTCAGCTTGACAACACTATAAATGAATCGCTTTATTGGTAAAAATAAACTAGTATTATTATTTATTTTATTCTTTAAAACTGTGAAAAGACTTATTTTTCACTGTGTTTTGTTAATTTATAGATGGATCTGAATGAACATGACAGACATGCTTATAATTAAATCTGATCCGTATCAAAATAATGTTTAAGTAAATATTTACTGGAAAATAATAACAGTTACTAAACAAACACCCAACAAAACATGGACAAAGCATCGATAGGAAGCCAGTGCTCACATAATGATGATAACGAGAAAAAATCCACGCAACATTAAGCGCCCTCGCTGCGGGGTCGGTAAATTACAAAAGGGATAATTCAATTTATGGCAAACAAAGTACCGTCTCCCTCGAAATTGGTGGTTTTCTGCAGGACCTCAGAGGGGCACTCGACGTACGATGGGGCTAGCGCCTGTTTTTCGTCTCTGGAGTCGGTGCACGTGATCGATGGGTACTGAAGGTTCTTACTTCGTTCTTGGTAAAGATAAAGAAAAAAAAATTGAGTTACGAGAATTATACGTACGAAACATTATAAAAGTGGACTGAAACCAAATTAACTTTGATAAATGTCTAATTTAAATCAAATATAGGATTTAAATCATTGTAATAGTTTTCGAAATTTATGCAATGCGCTATTATTATTTGCAACACTAGTATAAAACTTTTAAGTTGTATATACTTCTATGTCACCAATCCCCAAAGGGTAAAGCAGGGTCCAGCGACTGCTCCGACCACTTATTTGGGGTTAGGTAGAAAATTAAAAAAAAAAGTGGTGGCTAGTGTAGCAAGTGGCTGCCTCGTCGCCTCCATAATCGCAAACCTAATACCCATGGGTATGTTCCTTTTAAGTCCCAGACCAACATGGCAAAATCAATACCAAGGTCCCCACACCTACAGCATTTCTCAACTAGGAAAGTCGCCCAAATTACTCGTGTTACCTGATTTGCATATTACGATGGGTTCCAGGGCGATGTCGATTTTCTTCACGCTATTCTCGACGCAAACGGGTTCTATCTCATTTTCCTCTTCTAATCTTGATATAACCACCGTTGGTTGTTCTGTCAGTGGCATATCTTAAAAGAAAAAAAATATACCTATATGTATATATAGGTAGGTATATATAGGTAAATAAAGGAGGAGGTTCTCAATTCGACCATACGGTCTTTTTTTGAAGTCGGTTGAAAAGAACAGAAATACCGTATTAAGTTGTTTTAACGTTTTTTTTAGAAAATATTGCCAGTGTTATTAAAATCTATCTTTTTTTGATGGTGTAGCCCTCGTAGAATACGGTCTGCGCAGACTCATACTATCTGCAAGATGATGATTTTGTAACCTATTTTTTTTTTCGCAATGGGTTGAATACTGTATGTATAAAAGACACAACGGCTAGATAGCAATTTTCGTTATTATAAAATTAATAAGGCCAATAAATGTTAATGCTAAAATTACATAATAAATAACCCAATGTTTTTATACCTACTCCAATTAAACACAGATTTAATCATTCGTATTACATCAAGAAGTTAAGTCAACCCCTTTATTATAAATGGAGTGGTCATATTATGGGTGGAGCTAACTTATTAGCATAGGTTACAATGTTATGCCTCCCGTTAAAATTACACCAGATTTTATCTTTACAGCCGACCGCGACCGTTATAAAACAAACCACAATAGAGTTAGGTGTTAACGCAATTAGCTACGTAATTAAATGTGTTTTGATTATCCATGCAAAATTTACTTTGTATTTCTCCTACAGTGATACTGTTTGCTATCTATACTTATAATAAATCTGTAGAGAGGTCAATTCTGTACATAAAATATATTTTCAAAATAACTAACAGATGTTGGCCGATTCTCAGACCCTAAGCACACAAATAAGCACACAAAATTTTATCAATATCGGTTTAGCCGTTCCGAAGGAGCTTGGGAATAAACACCGCGATGTCCGCGATACAAGAATTTTATATATTACAAGTAGAAGGTCGTCGGATATTTATTTATACTTATATAACTAAGTAGTAGTACTTAGACGATTGCAATAAAATTAGGCACACATAGAGGCGCCCGGAAACTGGCACTGGCTGCTGTTTGCTGTAGAAGAATTGATAAATCCTACCGGATGCAAGATAGTCTCTGTAAACCGAATTCACTACAGAGCCGCGAGCAAAAATTATTAAGCATATAAAATCACGTGCTCATATCTTACCCATATGGCCCTCAGCCACTGCCTCCTCTCCTTCCTTTTCGGCTTCAATGCCCTCGCTTGTTCTCGTCAATGCCAAACGATAATTCTCGTCAGACTGTTTCACAGCCGCTTCCGAATGTTTAGGCTCAACGCTAACCGCCCCGCGACTATGGGGGCTCATTGACCGGTATCCTGGAACAACAAACAGTGTCCCGTTAATTGAAACGGGACAACTCGTAGCGCGAGTTTGTTATTTCAATTATTTGATCAACTTTCCCCGGTGATCCCGTTTGCGCTGACCGCTCCTCTGATTCAAGGTATCTGGATTACTTTTGCCTTTTTAATTGGTTTTGCGTTGATATATTTTTCCTCCATTTGAGTTGGTTATTTCATTTGAATAAACTGTCATAATATTGGGTCTTTGATTGGTATCCATTTTATTTACTTTTCATAATATTACAAATAGATTTAAGAGATACCCCAAGTAAGAACTACCTATAGAAAACAGCTTAAGGTAACAGCTCTGAAGCTGATGCATTTGGTGAACTACAAATACTGGGGTTTCACAGATCGGGGACAAAATGTGTTTGATGAGGTCGCGATCTCCAAATATTCAACAAAACCTTCAATATAAAATGAGACACCTTGTGTTGCAAACACCTATAGGTCATAGCAACCGTTTACTATCAGCTTCCACCATTGTCTGCCATCTGCATGGTGTCAAAAAAAATATATAAATTATTAAGAATAAACATACCAGACTCATTATCCTTGTTCGAGTAATCCAATTCACTGGTGAGCCAATCGCTGACATTATCGTTAGTGGTTTTGTATACATTGGCAGTGTTGGCTCCGAACACCACCTTCGGTTTCTCCATGTTTCCGAAACATGAAGGCTTTGTGACTTCTGTAACTGTACTTCATTAAAGAATCGCCTATCAAATGTTTTTATCAAAAATTTGGATAGTAGCAAACGATGTATTGTATCATTATCATCATCATCATTAGTTTTTCTAGGTTATCAGAAACGAGTAGAGTATGTTGTACATCTGTATGGAAGAGAAAAACATACTCTACCCATCCGGGACCGGTCAGCCGAAATTGAGCTATCCACTCCCATCCCATGGCGCTCTTACCATCTTTCACACAATCTATCCATCTCTTCCTAGGCTACACACTAACATTCATACTCGTTGCTCTTTCTTTTGTCACGTGTCTTTACTCTCTTCTTATCGATGTCCGTACCAAGACAAGAGGCATAGCATAGTATTTAAATAAATTCGTTGTGTTGTAATATAGTTGGTGTGAGATAAAGCAATTAATTCAGCACCAAGCGAATTACTGACGGTACAAGACCGTCAGTAACACGGAGCCATGTTTCTCCAACTATTGAATAATTCTTACCGACATTGATTACGCCCCGGGCGGTATCTGTGCTATCATTCGACGTCGTCCGTCTCTGTTGTCTCGAATTAGACTCTAATGAATTCACTGGCGTATCCAATTCCATAAACCAATCTGAAACGATCGCCCGCAGTTAGCAAGTATATTAACGAAGCCAAATATTTGACGGCCAAGTCATTTGCTTACCGTAAAATCTGTCCCCGTCTATAATAATGTTATTCCGTCTGTAAATTTGGCCCAAAGTGGGGATCGGTCTGGTCGAGCCAATTGACGTGGACGCCGCGTGGTCGTCTTGGTTGAAATCTGAAATTGAAATTAATTGTTAGATTTAACCCTTGTTGTTTAAACTGTGAAACAAGTCTTCTCGTATTAGAGCCGCCGCGGACGAGATGGGAGCGACAAGGGAAACGAAGCAACAGCGAATTCTCATTTCTTTATTCGCTTCTATGTAGTCTGAAATTAAACCCATTTTTGTATTTAAAAAGTTATGAAGGTTCATACATAAATAAAATAAATTCGCCAGACTGACACACCAATTCCCTAGTTCCAAACTAAGCATATGCTTGTGCTATGGATACTAGGTGAACGGATAGACATACTTAAATACGTTTATAAACATCCATGACTTGAGTACAAATGTCCATGTTCATCACACGAAACATTTGCCCCTAGCGGGATTCGAACCCGCGACCCTCGGTTTTGTGGCCAGGGTCTCTGACCACTAGACCAACGGGCCTGTCAGATAGGTATTTTTTATTGGCTGCCACTTTTAATACCGTTGCCCGCCCTGAGTGCGGCTACCCATAAAATTTTCTGAAGACTGCACATAGTAATTATCTATATAATATATCAAGAACCAAGAACTTCTTTCGTTAGTGCGTTTACAAAAAAATACCTAGGTACTTATTTGATTTCTTCTTTCTTAATGTTATTTTTTAATTTATACAGCGCAGTTTCAGAATAAAAATAATCAATTAATAATCTTAACCTGGATTAATATTTGGTACATGAAGCCTCTGTATGTGCTGAGATTTCTTAGAATAGTAATTATTATTATTTGACAACTTCTTTTCATTGTCTTTTCGGACAGGAGTAGTAAGTATTTTCCGCCGAGGAATATGACTTCCTTTCATTTTTTCTATTTCGAAACCTGTAAAATAGAAAATTATTCTTTATATTATTTTTTTTAGTTATGATCCCAAAAAGAAAAAAATATCTTACGTGAATTTGGTTTCTTTGATTTTGTCGAAGCAAATTTTGGCTTACTTGTTCCGGCAATAGTATTTCCTTAAATAAAAATATCAATGTATGTGCCTCGTACTAATAAATTATTGTAAAAGATGTATTTATAACTATAAAAATACTTACCAGAATTTTCTTCGTATTTACACGATTGTGAGCAAGTGTTTGGCTGAAAGGGTGTTTTAACAACTCTAGGTAATTTACTTGAGCTTTTTTTCTTGTCCTTGTCTGTATTAGAGGATATAAATGCTGAAACATTGAGTATGGTTGGCAGAGTTTTAGCAAATAAAACGAGAATCGATAACATCATCAAAAAGTTGAGTTAATATGGTGTTGTTTGTATTACCGTTGTTCAACTTGTCTTTGGAATTCATACGATGTAATTTCAACCGCTGCCCGTATGCAACGATCAAATCTACTGGACCTGTCACCCCAGATACAGGTGATTTTTCAGGAAGAACCTCCATTTCTGAAATATCATAATTACAAAAAAATCGGGCATAGCTTATGCCATCGGGCATTCATATCGGAAGCTCCTTTTTAGGTTTCTATCCGTAACCAATTTATTGGTATAAAAGAAACTTTGTGGTAGGTCACTTAAATAGGTGCCTTGATTAATTAATTAAAAATAATATGGATTTATCTTACTCAATATTTATCAAATAAATCCAATAGATTTATTCTCTCCCAGCTACTAAATGCACGTTAAATGAAAGAATACTCTCTGAACAAATAATTACCTTTAGGAGGCCTTCCTGAAATGTCCGTCTACTTCAATGGTGTCAAACTAATTATCATTACACAGAACTCAAAATCGAAATTACCGTATCCACATAATAAAATACTTATTCGCGTACCGTTACATCAGGAATTTACACAAAAAATCAAGACAACAATATTTTTTTGCTTATTTAATTTTTAAATTTATTTTATTTTTATCCTAAAACCGATTGCATTCCATGTTGACGCGTAAATTTGTCATTTGTCACATATCCCAAGTGTCAGTTGTCGTCCTCTAGAGTTTGCCAGTGTTATTCTTCTATCATCTCTTCTGAAGTGTCGTCAATTTGTACCGGTTTTTCAACTTTCATTGAGGCTCTTCTTTCCGCTTGTATTTCTTCTAATTTCTTGATCAAATCTTCTTGAACGCTATCTACGATTTCTTTTAGGTTTTTGGCTGAAATAGAAATAATTGTTTCTTTATAAACTATTGGACCCTAATGTCTATGTAATATTTTTTAAAATAGATTTTTCAATACATATTATTTGCAGACTTATTCAACTTTATGCTAAAAGTGCCTAGACATGTACTATGATGACGCACGGTCTCTTTGTTATTATTTGTAAGCATAATTAACATCAAGAAGATAAATAATCTTTACCAGTTTTCTGATTAAACTCCTCTGCTATCAAGGATATCTTCTTTAACGTCCCGACATATTTTGCAATCTCGTTTGCTACGTCATGATCGCCGCCGGTATTCACTGCCGCGTCTTCCATTATGGTTCCTCGTCTTCTCTTCTCCAAAGCTATTTTCATTACTTCACTACTAACTAATGGCATCTTAGGCATCTTGAAGGCCGGTCTGGGAGCCTCTTCCTTGTGTTCTTCCGTATTTTCGACAACAGATGGTTCGTTTTCTATTGTAATTATTGGTAGGATTGGAGCAGGAATGTCTAGGAGATCATTCGGTAATAGTTCAGGAGCGAATGTTTGTAATGTCTCAATTTTCATCGGCGACTCCTTCTTCTGTGGTGATTTTTTCGAGAACTTTACCGGCAAAGCATTAGTGATGCTATCTATAATGGTTTCTGTAACATGTATTATATTTTTACTAAACATATTAAAAGTGTAGACGTAACACACTTGTAAAGTTGGCGACATACATTAATTATTGCTGATAATTGCTATCCATTCAAAATTTTAGATCTACACCATTTAAAAGCACAACAAATTTACGTAGGTAAATAAATGCCTTTGATTATTCAGAATCATATATCTTTCGTTTACGTTTCGACTTTTAAGGGACTTCTTCTGTACATATATGTTTTCAACGTTGAATGTTGAAACTCAATTACATAACCTTCCAGTTCTGTAGTAAAATATTCTTGAATACAAATCAACAAAATACTCACGCACAATATTTTTCGGCGACTCAGCTTCTTGCTTCTTTTTGAGAGCCAATTTTCTGGTGAGTTCTGACAGAAACATTGAGCAAGTTGGGCCTAAAATGAATTCACTACGTTAGAGGTAACGCACACTACAGTTTTAGATGTAAGTTTAAAAAACAAAATGTACAATTGCAGACGCCTCGACTAGTTTCTTATAAGAGGTTATAATTACCAAATAGTGCCTATAACTTAGGAGTTATAGGCACTATTTGGTAATTATCAGCTGAGTGCCTAAATACAAGGCAAGCAACATATAAGATATGTTACGTTTTCCCAAGACTTCTTCTGTTGCAAGACTTCAAGCTTCTTAGTAATTAATAAACATGGTTTGCTAGCCACCTGACCCAATATGCCTAGTGCGCTTGCTATATTTTAATTTCGGGTGCCGAATCCTGATTCGAGATCTACACAAAGAAGATAACAGCCAAAGCGTATGATTTTAACTACTAAAGGTTAATTAATATCAGTCAGTCTTTGAATTTGAAGACGAACAGACAAATTAAATTAAAGAAATGATTTTGTCTTGTCTAAAGTGTACGCTCCGTTATATGATTCTAATTCGTATACGCTAATGTACGTGATCCTGAACACTGTTGTTAGTTTCTTACCATCACTTTTCCGTTTCTTAGTCGTCTTTGGTTTTGTTGCGGGTTTTTTATTTTTTCCTTTATACCGAGCTGGTTTTTCCATACCTGCAACGAAAGTTGAATATCATGCTTTTATGAAAAATAATATTTGTGCAGTTGAATACATTGATATCTACTGAATTGAAAGAAAGCACTGTTAAATGCTAAATATATTTAAAGATTATTGTATTAATGGAGATGAGAAAATATAAATTTATAATTAAGTTGTGAAGAAATCGTTATTGATGATAAAAGACTTCTTAAATTGTAATGCATGTTACAAAATATGTCTAGTTCTGTAATTGATTTGTATGCAATAAAGAATATTCAAGTATATCTGTATTAATCAAGAGTGTGTGTATAAGAGTAGGTACATTTATAATAAAGAGACAAAAACAAGCAAAAACACCGTGTTTTTTAATTTCATTAAAATAGTCATTTATTACGCAACGTAAGTATTATGGTTCCCAAAGTCTCGTTTAGTAACATTGTATATATGAGTACTTTTAAAGATATATTGTTTGCCCAAAAGTCTTGTACCGCGCGCTATACCTAAACGTCCCAACATCAAAATAACTTCAAGAACATAACATAAATGAAGGAAAGCACTTACCTGATCAAAATTGTAGTACACAGTAATGTATTCTCATTGTGAAGAAATATTACGAGCTGTAAGCACCGGCTAAAACAATATGTAACACTCTTTAACTTGAC
Source organism: Glyphodes perspectalis (assembly GCA_951394215.1). Taxonomy (NCBI): domain Eukaryota; kingdom Metazoa; phylum Arthropoda; class Insecta; order Lepidoptera; family Crambidae; genus Glyphodes; species Glyphodes perspectalis. The sequence continues at coordinate 14,165,091 of OX596205.1, read as the reverse complement.
CTCGGCCGTCCCAGGCGTCGGGACTTCCGAGTGAAAAAAGATTACTTAGAAAACCGTAACTACGAATTTTACTAATTCTTTATCACTGACATTTTGTAGCCATTTTGGTTCAGTAATCTGTGGGGTAACGCATATATTTGATTTGGCATAAATAAAAATCATGTGTAAATACTTTTTGAAGAAGGAAAAAAGGTTGGAAACTTTTTGGAATAATTTTCTGTTATTCTTTGTTAATTATTACCTAAGTTACGTGCCCTAACGGGCATGAATATAGATCCGACAAAGAAAAACAATAGAATAGTAATGTAACTAGACGCAAATGTTTCTGTAATCGGTTATTATTATACCTACAATGCAATCATAGATTAGTAAAATATTTTTTTAATACTACGCAATGACAAATGAATAGACAATATCTACTTATTTATTGTAACGTCTCTTTTTAAAACGGGTAGGCAGAGATCACATTCATCCATTTATTTGCTACGATCCTGAGACACACACGTTTCACTTCTTCAACATTCTTAAATAATCATTGGACAAATATTCTAAAATATTCTCATACTTTTTGTAATTAATGCGTCGCTTGATTCTAACCATTAAAAACTAAGGTCTAAGTTCAAGAATATTATTTTACCAAATTGTCGATTCAGCAAAATTATTTTCAAACTTTACTTTAGACAGTTTCGTAAGAGCAGTGGTAGGTCAATGGCAAGGACACGCGCCTCTTAACCGAGGAGAGCGGGTTCAAAATCAGGCACGTACCTCTGGATTGTCCAAATCTATGTACGTATTTATACCGCTAGCTCGAAGGTAAGGGAAAACATCGTGAGGAAACCTGCAAATTCAAACAACTTTGGATTTGTAACCCTGATTAAAAAATTGTCTAGTTCCCCTATCTTAGGGTTACGAAGGTCAGATCGGTAGTCGCTTCAATGTAATTACCAGACTCGCTAAATCCTGGATCACGGTCTAAGCGCGGGACACATAACGCTAGGAAGATATAGCTATATATTAGCTATAGCTAGGCTTAATATATAGATTTGATGAATATTGCAAAAAATATAAAACAGGGATTATCTCGTATAACTTGGGCATGAACTATGAGATTTCTTCAGCGAAAAATCAATGATGCTTAGGATTTTTTTCGACTAATTTACTACTAAAGGTATGTGTATCGTTGATTTGTTATAAAGAATCCTAATGAATGTGTCCAACTTTAGCGTGGCAAAGGTCAAATAATAGATTAAGAATGTTATTGTAAGAGGTTTATTTGTATGAAGTTAAATTGCATATTGTTGAGTGAAGAGGCTTATGTTTATTGCGGGCCAGTTGTGGGTTTCTGTAAATAATAAAAACACAATTAATACACACGTAAATACATCGTAGAAAATATAATCTACTATGTCCTGGAGTCCTTAATGACGGATATTAATTAACAACTGGATAAATTGGATAAGGTTTCTGCTCCCATCTACTCTGGTATAACTTAAACCAAACTATAATCCTCAGTGGTGGATTAAGTTCACTACAACCGAACGTTGCTATGCTCTCTAGTGTCTTAGATATTAATCTAGCCATTTAAAATTCGAGTCTGCAGTTGACCTTTAGCAAAATGTCTCTCTGAATCAACCAGTTGTTGTAAAATTTTATTATCACTAGCTCATCCATAATGTTAGTTCAATCAATGTGGAAAATAAGACTTACACGATAGCATTGTTACAAAAGTTAGTAATTTAAACCTGGTATAAAGAATGACCTTAAAAGCCGAACCTTTTGAAATCTTACCACTGTATATGGGAATTCACTACTGTTAGCATAGATTTTAAATATCGTAATACGATATTGTAGTTGCAGGCAGAACATTTGCGAAACTGAAATGAATCACGTATTTAGGATGAATCCGGAAAGATAGACTCAAATCATTACCCGATGGGAGCCGGTAGGCTGTCAGCAAGACAGACTGAAGAAGAGATGGCGATTTGGACGTATATGTCCAAGATTGGCAGAAGCTAGCAAGCGATCGAATGTTGTGGAAGAATTTAGGCGACGCCTTTGCCCAGCGCAGGCTAATTAAAAAAATAAGTACTGACTGTAATAGTGGAAGGCTCACGGCGCGACCCCGATTCGGCTTGGGTCTGCCCTGGTGCTGGAGCGGTCTGCTCTTGGTTAGTTTTAGGTGCTGGCCCATGTTCAGACCTGGCTTGCAATAGCCCTGCCGTCGCCACAGGGTTAGCCGCTAATTGGTTCTCTGCAATTGAACAAAACTAAAATTAGTAAATTCCAAATAAAGTTATCAATGCGAAAATGAGTTTGGTCATTCCTTTTATATCTTGATAAACTTGATTAGGGGTACATACAGAAAGGGATACATTGGTTTTATTTTAGAGGGATAAGGAATCCACATTAAAACATTAATAAATATATGTACAATAGACTATTAGTCCTCCTAGTGATCATAAAGGTATAGTAAATACCTAGTTCGTGCAATAAACATCTATAGGAATAAGCCTCTGGTGCTTTCATAATCATATCCCGGTTTATCAGAGAGTTTTCTTTTTTGATAATCTAACTAGTAACAAATTCATCACGAGTATTTCATCACGTGGTGATGGTTATAGACGATGTTTTAATATGTACTTACAGTGTCTGTATATCAATACATAAGTAGCACTAGAGGCCAGATAGTCATTAGTCGTTACCCTGAGTAGCCCAATATTCGATCCACAACAATACCACCATTTTCAATAACGAGATTATTTCGCACACTCTCCGCAAATATTCAACATTAAACACTCTCCGTTCAAAAAACCTTTGATCCACATTTTCAAATCGGTGACTCCTTTATATCCAATGAATGTTACCAATATCTCTCGTAATAAGATCTGCTTTTTTCAGATCAATGGCTTTTCACGCTCCAATGGACAATATTCCCGTTCTATTTTAAGAAAAAACCATAGAGATACATTGGGTTCATATTTGTAAAAATATCAACGAAATTGTAAAGAACATTTGAATTATATCAAATGATCCCTTGTAATTTATATTTTTAGAAGGATTTATGTATTCAAATTGAATTTGTTGACATGTTAAATATATATTCTTTAACAGCATTCAGGCATATGATAATATTTCACACAAGGATATGTAAAATGTGAAACCTCACCTCATTATATAATATTAATGAAAAACTACAAGATAACTCAAATAATGTTAAAAACCAGGCTCTATTTAATGTAAAAAGCTGCATCATCTAGATATCAATTGAGCCGAAGCTCAAAGTTTCTCTCTTAGTTTTTCATTCGTCATTTAAAATAAATGCTATTTCAAGAAAAAACATGAAAAGAGTTTTAATTGGACTACCTGTCAGCCCATGGTAGCTTTCATGAGCATCGTAGAACTCCTCTCTGCTATGTTCTTCTAATCCAGTAGGTGGAACCGAACTCTCAGAGACACTACTCGACGCCTCGCTGGAAGGGCTCTGGTTGACACCAGGCTGTCCCTTCTTCTTCTTGTGCTTCTTGACCTTGGGCTGCGCCGGATCAGTCCCAGCAGGCGGTTCATCCTTCACCAGATCATGCAGTTCCAAGACGAAAGGCTGGTGGGACTCGAACACCCCTGTATTAGATGACGACGATGAGTCCTCCGAATCGGTTAAATCGAAAAGGTCTTCAATGGCCCCATCTATAAAGAGCATTTGAAGAACAATTGCTTTTTCCGTATAGGCGTAAATACTTCTTCTCTTGTATAACTTTTGGATTATTGTCTTCAAGAGGAGAACGAGGAAAGCGAATATGACTGTGGCGGTTGCGAGTCGATTGCAATTTGGACATTGGTATGAACTGCACGAGAATAATGTCTTCTCGGAAGCACCTATGCGGGGACAAGTTTTCTTTGATAGAGGGTATTTTTTTATATTTAGAGGACTGTGAATTTGATTAAAACAGGAAGTGTATTTGTTGCCTTTGCCTAGCAGGTTGTTTGATGGGTAAACGATAGTAAGTTCTAAAAAGTTTTAGTTAATAAGCTGCAAATCTCTGGTTGTGCATTAGCTAGAAAAAATATGACGAATACTGAAATAATTGACATTGCTTATATAACTGTCTTCCCTTGGAAAGGAATCTAAGCAGACATATTTAAGACTAGACTAAAAATAGTGACTGCATCTTTTAGGAGAGCGTATTATATAAACAATAAAATAAATTGCTACCATACTTACACTTTTGCTTATCCATGGCTGGTTATTCAAAGTTTGAAATTTTTAAAGGGGTATGATATAATATTGCTGTAAATACTATTTTCTTTATGAGGCCATTGTTTTGAATAGATTTACCATTGAAAGCAATGGTTTAACAACAGATTACGCATTTTATTGTACGTGTAATGTTACGTGAACCAATTGTCTCGCTGACAGTTATTCGATTTTGGAATGAAAAAACAATAAGGTTTCCGAAAATATGCAAAGAGGTTTAAATATTTAAATTGGCGATCTCACTTATTTACTTTTTAAATTGTTTGAACGTTTGTGTGTTTTTAAGATATTTTATAAATATAAATATTTATCTAGTTTATCAAAGACACAAATTTAAGTAATCGAATTCAGGGCAAAATCTAGTACTACCTTCAAAACCCTTTTTTACGGACAGATTAGATCAATCATAGGGAAGTTTATGAATCTAATGTAATTAAATTAATTAGATGTTGTATTAATGTCCTTAATAAGATTTTTATGAAGAATCAATAATCATATTTTCGGATTAACAGGCATTGTTATGTGGGGTGTCAAACTTTCCACATATCTTTATTAAAAAAGACTTAAGTCCATTACGTAAATTTTTATAGAGACCAATAAATCAACCACGACATGGTCGCCGTGTCAGTCTGCCCAGATACAGAATGGAGTAAGATAAATTTATATTGCTTTATAAATCAAAACAGACGTGGCTGCAATTGAAATATGTTTTGGATATAGGAGTCAGGAATGGGAATGCTTTATTTTATCCATCTGAATGAGTCCATTGAAAATGGAGGATCGCTCTATGTCGAGTAATAAATAATGTTTGATTTAAATGCACTCGAACAAAGGATATTCCCAATAGTTCTTGTTAAATAGTTAATATTTTATAGCATATCGTTATAACTACCATTTTTAAAAATGAGAGATTTAAAACTGTTGACTCAGTTAGAATAACATAATGGTATTCTAAATTTGGCAAATGAAAATGTACGATCTCTGAAATTGTACAAGAATATTTGTACACGTTATAAATACTCTAAGAATAAGTTCCAGTAGATATAACTGTACCAATAGATTGCTTATAGGTTAAACAAATTGATTTCCTACAATAAACTCTTAACCAATGGATTCGAAATTTTATTAATGCCACACGCTAGCTTTTTTACTTATCTATCGAGTCTGGATTGAATAAATAAGTAAAAATAAACATATTTACGACATAATGTTTGTCCCGTGTTGGTCTGGCACCTAAAAAAGAATGTGCCAACTGTGTTTCTTGCCTAGCATGTCGTAAAAGGCGACTAATGGTATATCGGGTTTTGGGTATGTGATTGTGTAGGCAACAAGCTAGCCACTTGTCACAACTTTTTCATAATTTTCCATCTAACACTGCCCAGTTTTATTTTTGGCTGAATGTGGTTAAAGGGGACTGCTGCCCCTTTGACTCTGCCTACCCCTTCGGGGATTACGGGCGTGATGTTGTGTTGTTGTTGTTGTTGTTGTTGTAATGTGTAGGATGTATGTCATGTGTATGCATAATGTCAATCGTCTTTGAAATTTTATTTTTATTAGTTTTCAATATATTTCAAGCCATTCCTTTACCTCCTACAAATTAGTCACATTTTTATTTGTTTGTCACTGGAAATATTTAATTTACACGTTCGAAGATTACTTTGCATCCGGTGGTTACAAGGTCCACGACTTTCTCCCACAGATAGCCGATTCTTATTACAATCCAGATAGCAATAACGGAGAAAGTAATTTGCCATGTATCGGTGACTAGTCTACCGACTATGATTTATGGGATCACTTCCATTATATAGAATTATTTCGCTTTGTTTTTCTATCTTTATTACACGATTATTAGTTTTGTTTCTCATAAAAAAGGACTAAGGTTACCTATAAAATGTATCTAGAAAGTATAGTTGACATAACAACAACATAACATAACATCACGCCCATAAACCCCGAAGGGGTAGGCAGAGTCAAAGGGGCAGCAGGCCCCTTTAACCACATTTAGCTAGTAATAAAACTGGGTTAGATGGAAAATTGGGAAAAAGTAGTGACAAGTGGCTAGCTCGTCGCCTACACAATCACATACCCAAAACCTCATATACCTACTATTAGTCGCATTTTACGACATGCTAGGCAAGGACCACGGTTGGTACATTATTTTTAAGTCCCAGACCAACATGGGACAAATAAAAAAAATTTTGACTATGCTAAAAAACGACTATGTTCTTTATATAAACATACTTAGAAAATTCAGTCCGTTCGTCTAACATAATCTCTTTAAACCAGTATGATAAATATAAGTTCTTGAAGATTTTTTTATGGCATCCATACATATATTTAAAGAGTTTGATTGATATAGACTGCCTAAGAATGAGTGTTCTTCCTAATTACCTTTTTCTCTTGCTTCCCTATTCCCTTGCCAGGCTGTTACGAACAAAAGGTTAGGTTGTCGAACCGTAAAAGATTTAACTCCAAACTTACTTTAAAATTATTAATATAAATATCGAATAATATCAAAGTTATAGTAGTCTTTACAATATTTATTACACTACGTTTTAACTTTTTTTTACAACTAACTTCTGCCCGCGGCTTTGCTCGCATGATATATCGATGAAACATAGGCTATATGTTATTCGGGTGTATGATCTAAATTATTCTAAAGTTTTATTAAAATTCATTCAGTAGTTTTTTGTGACAGAGTAACAAACATCCATTCATACATACAAACTTTCGCATTTATAATATTAGTAGGATCACATTATTCCAGAAAACTATTGTGATTCCCGAACAAAATAGGTCAAGGGCGCGTCTACTTAGAATTTTAGACAAAAGTGACAATAAAAAATTTAGAAAAACTCTGTGATAAAGTTAAGATTTATACTGTTTGTAAAGGTCATGAAATTCATTGATCAAAAAACAAAATTAAATAGACTTAGACTTCTTCCAACCCTAAGGTAAGTTAGTCACTGTATACACTAAACCGGTATTCAGACAAAACGTAATCCCACAGAGCTATTTCTTTGAATATTTGAGCGATTGTTTAGTTATTACAGGATCCGCGTCGCCTTCAGTACAGTATACTATGGATAACAGTAAATTAGAAACAGGCAGGAGTTGAAAAAAATATTAAACACGATCTCTTAGCGCAAAAAAATACAACTTATTTAAAATTTAATAGTTTCAGCAAATCAAATAGCGATGGGGGTACAGTTTGTGTGTAACGATTTCTTTATACAGTTTGGATGTTCCCTGTTGATGTTTTAAGCAACGATACTAATAATCAGAATAATTTCTTAAGAGATGTGACTGTTTTATTACATTGTTTTATTATTTTATGTTATAAATAAAAGGCTAGAAATAACGTTAGGTAACGTATAACGTAACAAATACTAGAAAAAATATTACTCTCTATTCTATTGTCTAATCGGTTCAAAATATGATGTGACTGAGGCTAATATATAACATCTAAAATATACCTAATGATTGTCAATGTAGTGTGCGCACCATCTATATTATATAAGTACATGTAATACCATTAAACAGTTATCATTTAAAGCTCTCTCCCAACGCCCATCATTGCATCAAATAAAAAAAAAACGTAGTATACTCGCATAGATTTAGCTTGTAGATGTACTACATTCCTTGAGGCTTTTCTCATTTTACTTTACTGTAATCGACTCCACCGACCAGTGTGTCTGATCCCTTCATTTCGCCGGAATCATAGAAAGAACTGTGTTATTTGGCCCGGAAACGGCTCATGATAACACGAGGGTAAGTTATATTTCAAAGGGACCTTGCCAGATCGGTGATTGTGTTATTTTGGCGTTTTATTCTTTTTTTTTACGTCGGGACAGGCTTTGCAAGTTTTGGAGCTTTCCTACTTATTTTTTTTGGGAAGTTGGCTTAGTCTAGCCCCAAAGGCAAACGAACCACAAATCGCGGTATCAAATCCCCCTTAGCTGTTACACTACGCAGCATGGGCCTACGCAGCCTTTGGTCCAGAGTCCAGGGGGCAACAAATTATCAATTTCAACAACTTCATCAGCTTCGTTACTCATAGTTTTAATATTAATTATGTTCAAAATCAATGCCGACGGTCATGTGCCTTACTTTGTCTAGAGGTTACCTGGAACCGGATATGTGTTAATCTTGTTGGAATTTGTTCTTATCCGACTGCGCCATATAGTATATTTAATAAAAGAAGTGGCTTGAGGTCTTCAAGGTTTTATTTATAATGTTTGAAACTTTTTATAATTTAATATAATGGAGCAACTATGCGTCCGTGTCCCGGTGGGGTGCAAGAGAGAGAGAGAGAAATGAAATGAAATGAACTCAAATGAAATGAAATGAAATTATCTTTATTTACGTAGGCTCAAATAAGCACTTATAAATCGTCAGTACATACAAATGAAAATAAAAATTTACCACCGGATTCGGAAAGTAGCTTCTACCGAGAAGAACCAGCAAGAAACTCGATAGTTACTCTTTTCAACGCCAAATTTACAAATCAATAACAATTATCATATTCTTAAGCTACTATGCTATACAAATCTAAAAAAAGTTAATATATATAATTGCAATTACAAATATTTGTCACTTAAAAAATCTTCTATAGTATAATAGAGAGAGAGAGAGAGCAATATGAAAAAAGACAACTGACATTACTTATCGTCTGCGTTCCGTCATTACATACAATATTTGCTGCTGCCACCCTTTGCCTCCCCTTGCGTATACCCTTGCTACGCAAGATTCGAACTTATGACCTTTGTTTTAAACACTTGAACCTGCAGCCTGAAATATATAAATAAACATATTATAACACAAAAAATATCCATCCACCTATTTTTTCGTTGGGTGGATCGTGTATCGACTAATAAACACTTCCTTCTAATAATAACGTTAACAGTTCATCATCCATCTAGTATACCATTCTTAAAATAGGAATAATCAGTGACGGAATGTGAGGCAATCGGTATTGTTTTGAGAGCAAATTGCTCAGTCGCGCCTAAGTAAACTTACAGTTCCCCTTAGACGGGTTTTTGCTCTCGAACGACTTTTACTTTGTAAATTATACGTACGTGACAAGAAGTTGTGGCACGTGTGACATTTTGAACTTTAAACTTAATCCACGAAATAGTGTGAAGTTGATCCCAAGTAAAACAGAATCATTTCATAAATGAAATAAAATACGTCACTATAATTCACTAGTCAACAGTTTTTTTGCACAGAATCAACTCATTGCCTTTTTGATAAAACAATAACAGCTGATTCAGATTCAGTCATCCAAATTTGATCATCAGGTCATATTTTTGAGATATTAGAGAACAAAGTTACTTAAATTGGCTTTAAGGTCTGACTTCAGTATTGATAAATCAATTCATAAATACAAAATTTTTCATATCTATTGTCTTATGTGGAAAGAAATAATCCCAAATTGTTGATTAACAGTGTAAATTATATTGCTATACTAATGTATCGCAAAATATTCGCATTAGAATGGTATTAAGAATTCGTCCATTTAGAATGCGCAGCTTCGAATGTACGCAAAAATTATGGTAAAGCTTAACTAGACTTAACTTTGCATAGAATCACAGTAGAAGCTTAATTCAAAGTACATTGAAATGTTCAGCATTTTGACTATCAATCGCATGTATTATGTTTACATTTTAATAATCTTTATGCTGTTAAATAATACAACAAAAATCGTTTCAATGGCAGATATTTTAATGTTTCTAGGCAAATGACAAAAAAATGTGATGTGATGGGAAAATGTTTATAATATAATTATATTATGCTGGTACTGATAATTAGAAAAAAGTATTAAATTGTTATGTGGCAAAAAAAGAGTGTAATTTTGTTGACTAGTGAATTATTAATATCAGTATTTACAGTGACGTTTGAAGTGAATATTGCATCAGCACATCTTTCTGAAATAACTTACTGGTAAAATTGCGGTACGCAAATCGAATTTACAAAACAAATTACAAGTAAATATAACACCAAAAAAAACATGAAGTTGTAAGTGGTGTTCTGAGGATAAGGGCTTAAACAAAGGATTTATATACGAATGACATCTGGGAACCTTAATTCATCTCCCTGAAGGACAAGAGGCGGAAAGAGGCTACCAAACGCCAACTTGATACCGTTGACGTGAGCCGGCGATTCAAAGTTCCGCCCGCCGGGACAATTTGACCGGAATGACAATGGGCATGTCCGTTCGTGTCGCGTTCCCTGAATTAGGAATTAACGGGGAAACAATATATTTAACAAGGTTAAATAAGAAATCTTGGGATCTGAAAGGTTGGTTCGGTGTCGTCATTTCTTTATTGTTATGTTTCGTCCCTAGTAGGGGTCCGCTTGGACCATGATCGTAGATGTAGTGAATCTGGTTAGTATATAAAAGCAATTGACGAAATTCATCATCTTCCTAGTGTTATGTCCCGTGCTTAGACGGGGTCCGCTTAGACCATGATCCAAGATTTAGCGAGTCTGGTAATTACATTGAAGCGACTGCCGATCTGACCTTCGTAACCCAAAGATAGGGGAACCAGACAATTTTTTGGCTCATGGTTACAAATCCAAAGTTGTTTGAATTTGCAGGTTTCATCACGATGTTTTCCTTCACCGTCGAGCTAGTGGTATAAATACGTACATAGACTTGAAAAATCTAGAGGTACGTGCCCGGGTTTGAACCCGCACTCCTCGGTTAAGAGGCGCGTGTCCTTACCATTGAGCTACCACCGCTCCTAAAAGCAATTGACGAAATTGACATTTGAAATTTTTTACCCTTAGTCAAGGGACAGACTAAGGATCAAAAATATAGATATATCTATATTTTTACTACTAGACTACTTGGTTCATAGTCACTGGCCTAATAATATCGTCAATTCTATTTCCTTAGGATGGTACTCATAATCTTCAAAGAGATTTTTGCTTTGTACTGATCTTTGTTGAAGTCAAACTTTGCAACCACACGATTTACGTATGTACGTAATTGCAGTATGTAATTGTTAGTATGTCATAACAAATAGCGAAAGTACTCAAAAATGTAATTACTCTCATTATATTTCATTGGAATCTAGTATATTGTATCAATAAATATTTTCAAATACATGCGAAATGAGATTCCACATCCGACAATATTGAATAATTCAGGGAATCATATCGTTAAAGTACGAACCTTTTTGATCTTTATTCATGTAATATTTTATTGTGGCATTTACATTTCATTGGTTTTGACAAACGTAAAAAAAAAACAAAAAAGCTGTTTAACCCATACGAGTTTAAATTTCTAGTTGCTTTCGTGATTTTTTGTTTGTGTAAGGCAGTTTTTTGGAGATATTTTCTATAGCTTCTGCTCGCGGCTTTGTTCGCGTGGTACATCAATGAAACATAGCTTATGTGTAATTCTAATGTATAAGCTATACTATTGTAAAGTTTCATTAAAATACATGCAGTACTTTTTGCGTGAAAGAGTAACAAACTTTTGCGTTTATAATATTAATAAGATTAGTAAGATCTAGGACATATCTGCCTTTAGAAGTTATTTTATTGCCAAAATCAAAGATAAATATATACACACACATATGTATGTGTGTATACGTATATTCCAACACACCCGCAATCCAAACAGGGTAAACATAGCACACTAAGCTTTTTAAACCACATTTACCCAAAAAGAGCTCAAATGGACAACTGTATAGAAGACAAGTAGTAAATAAATAAATAAATATCAGACTACATAACACACATTGCTCTGAGTCCGAGGTAAGTCAGCTTAAGCACTTGTGTTACGGATATCAGAATCAACAGTGGTTATACAAATATTGGATATTTGATATTAACACCCAGACACAGAACAAACACAAGTTCTTCACAGGAATGTTGGTCCTGGGTGGGGATCGAACCCACAACTCTTTGCGCATGGGGCAGGGTCATCACCAGCCAGTCCAATAGCGGGACCAATACACCTTTACTCGCCTTTTCAAATAAGGAACACAGTTGGTATAATATTTTCAAGTTCCATACCTACATAGAGCACTGAAAACGATTTTAATATGAATATTGCCAACCAATACATGTCGTATTTATGCCGCTATTTTTTCTAATCGCATGGGTAATTAGGAAATATCAACATAGTGGATTGATTAACTTTATTTTATTTTTGACATTTCTTTTGCTAACTGTACTTAAACAATGGATTTGTGGTTAAAATTATGGTGGTCCCACTCGTCTGACGATATAAATAAATAAAAACTAATCAGGCAAATGGGACCGCAGTCCCAATTATGTAGTACTAGTCACCTGAATCCTCGAAAGTTCAGCGTTCAAGCTGGTAAATTAACTAATTAATTGGTGATTGTCACCAAATTGTACTAAGGCTAGATGTTACACCAAACAAATAACCGACTGTAGCGTCTCAACCACTTAACCCAAAAACCCGCTCCAAATTAATTAACTCTAACATTAATAAGAACCAAAGCCTATATTTAACAAAGTATATTAAGAGTATTAATTAAAATTATTACTTAGACTCATTCTCCCTGGGTATGGGCGATGTAAATAGTAATTAAAACCATAGGGATCAATACAAGAGCCTGCAAATTATTGCGAGACTGCCTTTGACCCGGTTCCGCAGGTCACGATACAATGAACTATGAAAACAACCCCCCATTTTGGGTCCTTTTGCACTTGCGCACCGAACCGAACTCATGAATTGATACGAGTTGCACTGTAAGGGTGACGGCCATAGAAGTGGTAATAGAGTTACGAAAAATCCCCTGAGCAACTGGGGTTCGGGTATCGAAAGGGCCATAATATCTACAAACCGCTGTACATTAGTCCATTTGTCCCTACGTCCGTGTGAGTCTGCCTGTTTGTTTATTTGTCACTGATCTTATTAACTGTAATATATAGACGGTTGAATTGTTCAAGGAATGCACGAGTTTATTGCTATTTCATTTCACACTATTGACACAAATTTTGTTCAATTTATCTATACATATAAATACTTTACAGAAAATTGATACAGTACGATATACGAATGATTTATTCCCGAAATCCCCACTAGTTAATTAAGTTCAGCTTGTATGAATGGCCAAAATAACGGGCCCCATATCCGTGGGAAGAAAATACTCTTTTATGAGTTTTCAGAGCACCCATGTACGATCGGGACCTTATGGGAGGTTGATACCAGATTTAGGGGGCCATTCGCGCTTACTGCGACACGCATCATGGCAACGTGTGTGGAACACGCCTTCTATTCATGGGAAGTTTTCCATGTCGCTCACATTTTACAAGATGTTATCTGTTAAATTTTCGGGACACAATCCTGCTTATTTTCTACTATGCTGATCTTTTGTTACAAGTCTTTGGGAGAAAACAGGTTTTGTGTGTCCGCTATCTACCTACTTACGGATTTTTCCTCAACGAATACTCGTAATAATAAAATTTTTTGTCTATGAACAAGCATTCTAAGACTAATCTTAGAATGCTTTTAGAAGATTAGTAAAATAATGTACTTTTGTAGCATTAGCCGTATGAAAAGGATCATGAATGTTGAAGTGGCGAGTGAGGTGTGTAAGGATCGTGCCATATGGCGTTCGGTTCTCTCTGCCTACCCCGCTGGGGAAGTGGCGTGAAGTTTAGTTAGTTAGTTTGAGATGGCTGTATTTATACGGCCTGCCTAATAGTACGCAGTCCCCGTAATAATGCTTAAAGACATTTACACGTTAAACGAATCACAAGCGCCCATTTTTATATATTCATTTTATTTGCTGAAATAAATTTGGTTCTGCACTATTAAGGTATTTTTATAAAAACTAGATTTGAACAGAATAAAGAATAATTTCTTTAAAGGGGTTTTCAAGAAATTATTCTTTGAATCTTTCAAGAAATTTCTACGGTCATTGGAAAAAGGTCTTAAAAGCTTTTAAGTGGTTTCAAAGGAGCATCGGGTGCAGATCTGAGAGCAAACGAGACAAATCAAATATTTTCAGAAGCAAAGACAAAATGCAGATGCTCTGCCTATTTATTTTTTAATATTTGATTTTTATTTAGGTACCTACCTACTTTTGGCATTCTAGTACCTATTATATTTCTTTGGTTTTGTCTCCCGTATTATACGAGAGTTGATATAATATGATAAATTTAATAAAATTTATCACATTTTTTTAAGAATCAGGACTTTTACATGCATTGATATCATTACTTTTCCACTAAAGAAAAATACTAAAAAAAAACTTCAAACTATACATATACAAGGTTATTTTAAGTATATGCGAAACCTCTAACCTACTCCTTGAACTCATTATTCTAAGAAACTAATTTAAGGATTTTAAATAGCAATGGTGAAATGACATGTTTGTGTAGCTAATAACATTAAATTGGAATATGTATACACCGTTTACGGCAGCGAAGGCTGTGCCGAGATTCCCGTAAACACCTCCACTCAGGCGATGAGGGGTACCGCGGAGTTTTAGTGGGTATAGCCCGGCCACTACCATCTTTGGCTGGAGCAGGGGCCCCCTACTCATGGGCCCCCGGGAGTCCCACACACCACCCTGCCCCCCGGGTGATGCGTAAAGCATTTCTTCGCTATACGAAAAAAAAGGTAGGTATACACCGTAGGCTGTAGTTAAAATAGTTAACGATACTGCTAGCGACCATTAATCATGTATCGTGCTTTAAATTCCAAGCACCGATAGGAGGAAACTTTAAAATTAACGAAGAATACCTAGTAAAAACTTAACACAACAAACTTAGCAGTGACCCAGTTACAGTAAGTAAGCAAGTGTGTCGCGTCCGAGGACTGAGCGAGTGACTAACCACAAGACTTGCAGCCACTACAGGCTACAGGAACATAAATTAATGGAGAGTATTATAACTTGAGAACAAATCTGGAGCAACATGAGAATAATAAATAAATAAATAAATATTCAACGACATCACATACATTGATCTGACTCCGCAGTAAGTACCTTAAGCACTTGTGTTACGGATATTAGAAACAACAGTGGTTTTACACATATATTCTTAAATATTGAATATTAACACACAGACACAGAATAAACACAAGTATTCATCACACGAATGTTTGTCCTGTGTGGGGATCGAACCTACAACTCTTGGCGCATGGGGCAGGGTCACTAATGAATGCGCCATCGAGTTTGTCTCGCCTATAATATATAATATTAGCCTCGTGTATACGTATTATACTGTGTATCGTAATGATTTACATTGCAGTTACTTCTTTTGTTATCCTTATAGTGTTATTTTATTTTTGGAACACACAGACTACTAAAAAAAGAAGGACTCCACGCTGTCATACTATAGTGTGAAGCCACGTTTATGCATGTGTGAGTGAGATACTTATAGATAGCAGATATCGGATATCTGTCATTTGGAGCGCTTATTATGTCAATGTGTGACGTAAGTTACGTGTCAAGTTGGAGCACCTGAGGAGCTTTAATGTCTAGTCAGTGAGGCGGAGTCCTTCTTTTTTTACTAGTCCGTGTTGGAACATAAATTAATGGGGAATATTATAATTTAAGGACAATTCTGCGGCAACTTTGAGAATGTTCTGCCTCGTATACTGGTGGTACATCTACATTGTAGTTTTATCCTATTCTTAGAACTTAAATTAATGAGGAAAATTGTAAGTTGAGACCAAATTATCCTTTGAGTTCTCGTGGATTAGATTTAGAAAGCCAGAAACTACTGCCACTTGTCCTTAGCAACCTTCAGATAGGGGAGTCAGAAAAATTGTAAAGTTTAAATTACAAAGAATCCTTAGTTATTTGAATGTGCAGGTTTACTCAGAATGTTTAGGCTAATTCTAAGTGTAAAAAATAAATATTATACTAAGGTTCGAAAAACTTCAGGTACGTGTTAGTGACAGCACCAACACCCTTTGCATATTAGGCACTTGTGCCTAATATAATATTACTTTATACATAACATCATGCCCACATTCCCCGAAGTGGTAGGCAGAGTCAAAACGGCAGCAGGTCACTTCAACAACATTCAGCCAAAAACAAAAATAAGCTGGGTTTGGTGGAAACTTGTGAATAACTAACTAGTGACAAGTGGCTAGCTCGTCGCCTACACAATCAGATACCCCAAACCCTTATATACTTTTAGTCGCCATTTACGACATGCTAGGCAAGAAACACAGTTGGCACATTCTTTTTTAGGTCCCAGACCAACATTGGACAAAAACTGAAAATAATGAGAATTTCCAGCATTGTCCCACTTACATACATAACATCAGACCCATAATCCCCAAAGTTGTAGGCAGAGTCAAAGCCAGCTACTTGTTACTACTTTTTCACAATTTTCCATCTAACCCAGCCCATTGTCCCATGTTGATCTGGGAGTTAAAAATAATGTGCCAACAGTGCCTCTTGCCTAGCATGTCGTAAAAGGTGGCTAATGGTTTATGGGGTTTGGGTGTGTGATTGTGTAGGCGACAAGCTAGCCACTTGTCACGCACTACTTTTTCATAATTTTCCATCTAACCCGTTTTGTTTTTGTCTGAATGTGATTAAAGAGGCTTTCTTCCCCTTTGACTCTGCCTACCCCTTCGGTGATTACGGGCGTGATGTTATAGTAAAGAGGGTTAGTTAAAGTAAAACAGTGATAAGACTTCACGGCAGCTGTTCCTTACTACGAATAACTTGGTATACATATTTAATAGATATGTAAGTTTGGTAATATTGTAATAATACAATGGAAACTAGTTTCAAACAGTTTCTGCTTCAATAATATTATAGTATATTCATGATGTTGGAAACATTATTGAAATGTAATTAAGTTAGTACATACGTACCTGAATATTAATATTTAGGTGCGAGTGACATGTTTTCGAGTATTTATGAGAATCGGGATGTAATTTTCGCTCTCAAGCTACATTTCCACAACTTGGTAATGTTATATGCCGAATATTAAGTTCAGACAATACATAATACCTACATCCCCAGGGTGATAGACAATTGATATTAAAATTAAGTTAGATAAGATGGCAAATTGTGAAATGTAGTAACGGGTAGTAACAAGTGGCTCACATAGCAACAAGTCTTATACCCATTACATTATTAATTGTTCGTTACGGTATGCTAGGCTTAAAACATATTAGCACATTATTTCCTAATTCCAGATCAACATCCTATACATAAACACGCAAGACACATGACCCTTTTTGGCGCCACTCAATCAAGAGACCTGTCGAATTTGACTGGCCCGTTGGCTGAGTGGTCAGGGGCCCTGGCCATGAAAGCGTAGGTCGGGGACTCGAATCCCATGAACATGGGCATTTGTACTCAAGTCATGGATGTTTATAACGTATTTAAATATGTCTATCGGTTCACCTAGTATCCATAGCACAAGCATAAGCTTAGTTTGGAACTAGGAAATTGGTGTGTCAGTCTGGAGGATTTACCAATCTATTCTGTTGCTATCATGGGCACAGTATCGGAACACTGAATTCTAAAAATAGCCCGCACATTATTTGGTGTAGTTATTGTATTTATAGTATCGTGAAACTTATTATGTTGTTATAGATCGATCAGAGGCC
Source organism: Glyphodes perspectalis (assembly GCA_951394215.1). Lineage (NCBI taxonomy): Eukaryota > Metazoa > Arthropoda > Insecta > Lepidoptera > Crambidae > Glyphodes > Glyphodes perspectalis. Next base: position 14,147,266 of record OX596205.1, on the reverse strand, counting down.
TTGGTTAGTTTTCATGGAAAGTTTTTTACAAGTGGACTTCAACAAAATAAATTTACTTCGGTCGTTAATATTCCAATCTTCGCCACTATGTAGCGCCCATTTCTAGTTAATATTGTGTCAGGAATTTTTCCGGTTAATTTTTTTTTTTTTTATATGGGGTTCTTTGAGATGTTGTGGATTAGAAAAGACATTTTTAACTGGACTTAAACTGTTCAGGAAATGATTATTCGTAAAACGTGACTAATGGTTTACGGGCTTTTGGTTAAGTGACTGAGTAAGCGACGAGTAGGCGACAGGTTAGCCGCTTGTCACTGCTTTTTCACAATTTCCCATCTAACCCAGCCCGGCTTTATTTTTGGCTGAATGTGGTTGAAGGGGCATGCTGCCCCTTTGACTCTGCCTACCCCTTCGGGGATTATGGGCGTGATGTTATGTATGTATGTATGTATGTATGTAGGAAATGATTTACAAGCAGCATATTTCTATTTGCTAATTTATTCTCCTTCCCGCGTTTCAGTCCGTTCTTGCTTGAGGTCCGCTTTATATTATGCCCTATACATTTTTACATCTCCAAGGAGTTTGACTTTTCCGCTACTTGGAATTGCCAATATCAAAGTTGCGAACATGCAAACTTTGAGCCGGTAGGGGTTACAACTTTAACTTACCATCAACATGAAAAGACGTTGATTGTCGTGTTAGTTGATACGTCGCTCGGGTATGGTTTCTTATCCTTTTTTATACGCTCTGAACCGTAAATGTGTTCATTTTTCCTCTGTAATAAAGGTGTATTGGCCATAATATTTGATTTTGAAATCAAATAACATGCGCTGTAATTTATTATAGCCGTTGTAGGGCTTGCTGTCCTTTTGACTCTGCTTACCTCTTCAGGGATTGTAGGCGTGATGAAATTTATTAATTCCCTAAATGTAGGTTGATTGCCTATAATTTTAGATAAAATCAAAATAAAATTAAAATGCCCTCTTTTATTCCTTGCCATTTTAGAATAACAACTTTTCTGCACTACAAATGTTCGATTTCCACTTAAACTGGACTAAAAAAAATTAAGAAACAAATGAATTGTTTTTCAAGAATATAAGATTCCAATAAAAAAAATCAAGTACCTAATATTGCACATTCCACGATATATTTCAATCTGGCCGAAAATATTTACTCATACCTTTATGAATAAAACAGAGAAACCGCAAACGTTCAACAGCACATACATTACGTATTGAGTTCGGGCACTTATCTCGCGTTCCATAAGTCAAAACGCGCACTATATCACATCAACAACCGTGATATATCCGCGTAGCTACATCGTTCATCACTGTGTTTTGTTTAACACACAAAACATCGTACTTAGAGGATGGAATATCTCCACAAATTGGGAGGGTGACGTAAGCAGTTTTAGTGTGTTCAAGTCAGGAACATGAGGGTATGCTATTAAGGTGCTTGCGAATTAAGGTCAGTACGTAAGGCATGCTGTAATAGGGTTCCTTACGATCGAGTGTCGTGATTATTGTTCAGATCATTGGCGTAAATATAAGAAACTAGGTAGTATAATATATAATTCAAGTAGTGTATTATGAATAAGTTACGATAGGGCTGGCATGTCTTTAAGACCAAAGACATGTCTTCCTTAAACTAATAAAGAAAAAAAAATCACAGGCGTATAATTTGTAAGTGCATTGTGGCATGCATGACTGTTTTTTAAATATGTAACTAAATTCTCTTGGAATAATAAATAGTGCACGCTGTGTTCTGTACCAGGCAACATTTGCAAGAATCGTTTTTTAAATTAAGAATGCTAAGTATTTTTTTTAAATAATAATATTGAGATAATGTTATTTATAGGATGCCGTCTGTATGATCACACAAGGCTGTGCACAAGGCTCTCCGCTTAGCAAAGACTTTACGTTTTAATTTCCTAAGCCCGTAATCACTTCAGAGAAAAATTAATATCTCAAATGTTATGATTAATCACTGTCTTTTATAAAATGTTTAATGTCAAAACTTTTTCACAATGCATTTATAATTTATCACGGCATGTCAGAAGAAAATGTATAATTAATCACATAAATGTGAAACCATTTTATATGCAGAGTTCAAAAGACTATTCCTACGAACAGCAATTTAAATAAAGTAGCGAATAAGAGTTAGTAAAACACGATAAAACTGTTTCACTTAAATCGATTTATCAACCAATATTCAAACACGAATCTCATATAAACGAGTGGGGCGCAGAGTTTCAAACATTCTATTACAGTCAATATTGACTTGTTTTATGGTATTTTTTACAGATCCATTTACAGAGTTGCATTTGCCATAAACTTTGGTAGTCAAATGGCTTGAAAAATTGATAGTATGCATGCACAATAACAGTTTTAGAGCGGTCAGCGCGAACCGAGTGAACTCGGGGTCAGAACAAAATTTATTGCTCTCGTAAAAACCTTTTTTACTAACCACACTAGAGAATATAAGAATCCCTACTCATGTGGCATTGCTTATGACTTGGATCATTTAATGAATCTATGGGAACACATGGTATATTACGTCGTAATATTATGTAGAAGTCGCTGCATTTGAAGGTTGGATAAAATGTTTTTTTAGTTTTAGTTGATGGAAATCTTTCTTAGCGAGGTTTATTTCAGCGAATGTCGCGTATACACTACTACATATGTAAGGACGACAGCAATAAAACAATTGTGTTCACTTTACATCTACAAAACAATTTTAATATTGTCTCATGGATTTTGTGGAGACTGCCTAGTCTCTATCTAAATCGTAGTTATGGCCTGACGCCAATCTTCGCCAAAAACGCAAGTTACCCATTCGATTCTCAATTGATACGATTAGATTCTCAAGCCACGTGTGAAAAGCGAATTATTTCTATAAAATTATTTCTACGTAAATAAAAAATTTCTCACTAGAAATAAATGTACCAAAGTGGTGTCAATTTGTGTTCAATGAAGTGCCTTTGAACACAAATCGATACCGGTTTTATACGCTTAAAACGCTTTTCTTTTAGGTTTCCTATTTGAAAGACTATTATGTGTTCTACTTACCATTTAAATTTTTAAATTTTTTGGCACAAAACTAACTACTGGTAGTCAAATGCGCTATATTTTACGTAATATCTTCTCAAGCGATTCGTTTCGCGCCGCAAATTCGTTTAGAAAACATCTCAGTTTCACAACATTTTGGCACCAAAACTGACGCAGATTTACGGTGGAATTCCGACAGTTTAATTTTTCAACTTTGGGTGGAAATTAATTTATGGATACTCGGTCTGTTGGATCCCGTAAAGCGTCCGGGCGATATTGAATTTTCTTCCGTTTACAGTCTTTAAGTGTAATTCAGATATTCAAGTAGGGAAATCAGTTGATATTGTTCTATCTAATAATACTTCAGATCCACAATAAAATTGCCAAGAAAATTTGAATTACTAATTAGTGTCAATAATCTACTTTGTTTATTTCTATATGAATTATGTCAGCAATTCTTGTTAACTGATTTGGATGAAATTTGTTTATTAAAAATTGCATTTATGCCTTACATTTTTTAAACTAATAATACAAAGATGACGATAATTGCGACAATTAATTATAAATATGTATAACTATTTTCTTATTATCACTAGTAAAAAAGAAGAACTCCGCGCTGTCTTACTGCAGCGTGAAGTCACCCTTATGCATGTGTGAATGAGACTTACGGATACCAGATATCGGAAATTTAGAGCGCTCGTGTCAATGTGTGATGTATGTTGCGTGACAACTTGGAGCACCGCAGATGCCTAAACGTCTAGTTAGCGGTGCAGAGTCCTTCTTTTTTTACTAGTCCGTGCTTATTATAGGTTGTTGTTTTTATATTTATCAAAACGCTTTATCTATATACATGCCTTTGTAAGTATAAACAGTGTCAAAGTGCCTAATAATAAGCCTCCTTTTCTTTAGTTTCTCCTCTAGCTTCAATAAAAAAATGGTAGCTAGGTAAAAATGAACTCCTCTTAATTTATATCTGTCCGTTGTCAGTTCATAAATTACAGATAAGTCTTTAATCTGGTTTATCTTTGTTATTTATCGTGTCGTTAAGTCATGAGGTATTTTATTCTTCCAGTCGTGGCTGGAGTGCTTAATGTAAGAAGCTTTTGGCGAACCGGTGGTAGAATCATATCTCTTTCAACTGTTTTTGACGATTTTTTAAGTGTTTCTTTGAAACCTATATAAATAAAGAATATTTTGACTTGACTTTGACTATAAATTACTGTTAATTTATTTGGACTTACATCAATTTGTTCGGTTATGCTTAGTTAGTTAGACTAACTATAAGGTTTAATGTATACTAGGATCTTTTTTAATATATAGTTAGATATATATTAAAAAAGAGTTGATGAAAATATGAAAATCTATGAAAGCGGTTATTTTTTAAAGTTTGATTCTCAATATGGTTCTGAAATAATAGATCTACACTAATTCCGAGTCGACGAAGGAAAATCCTACACAAAATTCGACTTACCTAATGTACTCGTATTTGCAGAAATGTTGGGAATGGCTGAGACGGCGAGTTGTCGACTGAAATATTTCACGTGCGTTAATTTACGTTTCAACACGTTAGCAGTAAAATTTGTACTTTACTTTAGCGAAACGCAAAACCACAAATTAAGGCATTAGACTAGACTGCTATAACTTGCGAGCTGGATAATTAACATATTTGTTGTGCGCCATGTTATACAATCATTTCGTAGAAATGAAGCCGGTGTCTAGTGTTAGAATAGAAGCCTTAAGTTCTTTATATTTTTGTCGGATTCTTCTCGGTAGATACAACATTCCGAACCGGTGGTAGAATCACACAGCTGTGGCTTTATCTGTATTTGACGATTTATAAGTGTTTCCTTGAAACCTATATAAATAAAGAATATTTTGACTTTGACTTTGACTTTGTCTGTTATTAAATATATTGAAATATGTATATGTACGTGATCTCTGCCTACCCCCATGGGAAAAAGGCGTGACATTATGTATGTATGTATGTAAATATGTATATAAGTATATTTTTTGTATTTGTGTACACTTTAGTCTCTTCTTCATCGTTTATTATTTTGTGCTTTGAAGGCTGATAGCGTTTGATTGTTTTTTTTTTCATTTGTTTGTTCTTAATTACTTTTCGATTGTCACCACTTTTTCAAGTTTTATTTTTGTCTGAATGTGGTTAAAGGGGCTTGCTGTCCCTTTGACTCAGCCTACCCCTTCGGGGATTACGGGTGTGAAGTTATGTATGTAATGTATAATATTTTAACCAAGTTTAAATGCTATAATTATGTATAAATATTGTGACTTCTTTAGTTCTTGTGCTAAAAACTAAACAAAAAAAAAATACTTTAAAAAAACATTAGTTTACAAAAAATAGCCTTAAAATCAAAATTTAAAACATGGTTGAGGTGTTAATTTAAAAAAATAAAACAAATGAATTAATTTATACCCATTTATTAATACTAAATGTTCTTTATTGTTTATTGAAATACTACACGATGAATAATAAACAATACGAGTAGAGTTTGACTCTATTCTTTGGCACCATTATTATCTAAAATACATAGAATATTCTTAATACTTACATTCGGTATTCAAAGTCACACAATAAATTATTATTATTCACCATCACCCAGAATTTGAAAACAGATCACGCTTTTTCACCATCTTCATATGTCATCAATGATGATGACTCCTAGTATCACTAAAATCTTGATGATGTTGATGACAACATCATCAAGATTTTAGTGATACTAGGATTTTCCAATTTTTGTAAATGTCACATTAACAATTTTCCATCTTACCCAGTCCAGTTTTGTTTCTGGCTGAATGTGGTTAGAGGGGCTTGCTGCCTTTTTGACTCTGCCGTGCCTACCCACCCCTTCGGGGATTATGGGCGTGATGTTTCTATAATATTTTTATCTAGCTCCAGGCTAATCGAAAGTTCTTAGACAGTTTCAAAATATTCATCTTGATAGTTTGAAAAACTAGACACCATTAATGCATTTTGATGGTAATGATGACTTTATCAAATGACCAATATCGTCAAAGTTCGTCATTTGTACATACACTCATATAACTTATGGCTGATTTTTTATAGTCAGATAAAAATTATCAAATTTTTGATCAGAAATTTACCCATTTAAGAACGTGGTTCGTGTTTTAATTGCGATATTATAATTTATTGGACTATTACTTTTACATGACTTTTAAAAAATCAGCCCTTGTATTTGTAATATGTATATTAAAATGTATATTTAACTATTTACAATACTTTTGTATGAGATCTATAAAGTAGAACTTATGGAAATAATAGCAAAGCCTCGATGTCATTAGACAACTTCAGTCATTGATTTGTTTGAATATTTTTTTAAAATTGCAAGACAATACTACCTACTACAATATTGACCTCAAATGGTCATAGTTTAAACAGGTTGGATATCTTCTGTCAAAGTGACATATTGTCTATTTAAAAAGGTTAGTCAAATTGCAATGTACATTTTACTAGTCAAATACGAGTCAGAAATCAAAATTCTGTTAAAATTGATTGCTTCAATGAAGTCTAAAAATTATTCATGTTTAAGTAAAAAAAAGAAAACCAAGCGTTCCTTTTGTAGCACAAGGATGCTTAACCTTTTTAAAAGTCGGACCAAACTGACGTTTCAATATTCTCTAGCATTTTTAATAAATCAATGAATCTTAAACGTGTGCACCAAACAATATGCTGAAATTCTGAACCTGGCTTATGCGGGCCGGTTAAAATTTGTTCGCGGGCCTGCGGTGGGACAGGCTTGTGTTAGAATTTACCAACTTTATATATTATGTACCTTGAAAAGTGTCTGAAGGTTAAATCATATTTAATGCTAAGTTGATTTGATGCACTCTATATATTTTATTCTCCAATCAAAATCTCACAAGTTCACAGTGCGTTTTGTGTAAATATCCACAAGATACGAAATTCTTATAATAAAATCGAGGTCCAGTAACATCTTCTAAATAGTCCCTGTATTTGTTTTCTTCGTTATTATTAATAACAAAGGTTATGACTAATTAAATTCACATTGTCATAACATTTATATGAGATTACTTACAAATTATTACATTATTAGACTATTAGATAATAATACACACACATGCACGGTTCTTAAAAAAGAAAAAATCTAACATCATACATATTTAGAAAATTTTATTTATTTTTACTAATTTTGAAATCAACGTCACAAATCAAATCAAGATGAGCTGAAAATAAAAATAAAAAATTACCCAATGTTTTTCGTCATAGCTTTTAATAACAGACAAATTTTTAACCATCGAAAAAAACGGAGGATGTTATCTATCCGACGCGTATAATTTTTATAATAAAAACTACTACATAGTTTTTATTGTACTAGTACTTATATTGAGTATGAATCGCATAGTATACTCAATACAAATAGTACATACGGTAGGTCGTATAATTCACAGAATCTCTACGCTTAAATGAAACGCGACAAGGTTTACTTTTGAATGAATTTCAATACACGTTCCGTTCAGTTAAGCTTGTGTGAATATTGCCTTAGTTTTGTCTTGTTGACTCAGAAGCTTGGTGTCCAGTACACAAAAGGGTTTCATTGCTTTTCCCAATTTCAGAAACGGACTTTTTTATTTTATTCTGGTAAAAGTACCCTGGGGATTGATTTTGTTTAAACAACGGTAAATAGCGTAACAGCGTTGATACAAAAAAAAGGCAAAATATATTTAAAATAAGTAAACGAAAAGGGCGAAAATGTACAATATAAAATAATATGCGCCATACTTATTTCACGTTGGCCTATGATTAATATAGTTTAAAATTTACATAGTTTAATTGGTAAAAACGTTCCCATGATTAAATATCATAATATTTGCAGAAACAAACATTAATTTGATTCAATTTTTCGTATTCCGAAAGATACCCTTTTTTGCGTCGCTATTGCAGTAGCCACCCTAATTTTGGAACCATGGCCAAGCTAAATAAAGCTTAAAGTGGGAAAAAGGGACGTTGCAAATACAGAAATGCTTCTGTTTAGAAATTCAGTCCAAGGAAGCTGTGATAAGATATCAGATAAACAATTCCTCTTCCTCCATTTTCTGCTAGTAAAACAAGCAAGGTTCTTTTTTATAACAATTGGCATCTCTTCAATATTATTTTTTTTAGATGTTTTTTATTTTATTTATTCGAGTTAACCAGAACTGCGAAAGTAGACTCCGTAGATTGAAAGCAGACCCCTAAAAATGTAACAAAAAATGTAGATTTATTATCGATAACATGTCGATCCGTTTATTTGGAAATGTGTCTTTTGGAAAATATAAAGAAAAGTCCCATGTTGGTCTGGGACTTAAAAATAATGTGCCAACTGTGTTTCTTTCCTAGCATGTTGTAAAAGGTGGCTAATGGTATATGGGGTTTTGGGTATGTGATTGTGTAGGCCACGAGCTAGTCACTTGTCACTACTTTTTCACAATTTTCCATCTAACCCAGCCTAGTTTTGTTTTTGGCTGAATGTGGTTAGCCCCTTTGACTCTGCCTATCCCTTCAGGGATTATGGGCGTAATGTTATGTATGTATGTAAAGAAAAAGAAAAGAAAAACCAATTATCGAGGAAATTTTTGATTTTGAACGCTGGAAACACACAATCAGTTTACTATATAATACATATGAAGTTATCTCCTGCGCACATATAACTTAAATTATCACAAGTCGTACTTATTGTTCTAATGTTTTGGAATTAAAATGAGCTCTCAGAAGTCGCGTATATGGCCAAACAAAGACTTCGCATTTAATTAATTCGTGACGTTTAAAACGGCTTTCTGAAAGCTGAAGATCTGCGTCACGTGTAGATCGTGATACGTAAGATACTGGAATTGATGATATTTGGTTAGATATTTTGTTGGCGTTAGCCGTAAATTCCTAATTTCGTTTATTGCGTTGCAGTTTATGGCAGGATTTGTGTGAAATAAATTAAAGAAGAATGTTTAGAGCATGAAAATATTAAAAATAATATTATATTGACTGAAATTTGCCCTCTCACGGCTTTCTGAACAGTCGCGTATTTGTATGGTCCGTAGTTAACACAAGTAATCAGTGGTAAAGAGTGATCAGTTGTGAGCAAAAGTGATATTAAAGGATAGCTTGAAGAATTACCTAAACAATGGTGTGATCATAGTGAAATTTTACTGTTAACTGTGCCCGAAATATCTAAAACAATTGCTAAAATTACTTTTACCGATATCAATACACCCTCAAAACATTATTATTGTTAAAAATTGTGTGATCCAATGACAAAAAAAACCTTGACATTCATACACACTAAAAACAATTTTTGTGCTCCTCAACCATATAATATAATAATTCGTCATATATTGAATCGTCTTGATGGCTATATTGTTTTGACGTCCGGCCGCTTGATCTACTGGCCCGAGGTTCGATCCCCGCTGGACGCAGCGTGCGATTTTTGCGTTTCTTAAAATAAATAAACGCCTGAAGCATCCTACTAGCAATTTCATCTGTGTGCATAAAACTATTGCTACTAATAAATTGAAGGTTATGTTGACCAGTTCTCTGGAAAACATGGAGTGGGGTTGTTGCGATAAGTTTATGAACGATGATGATTACATCCAATGCGAGATTTGTTGTAAAGCATTTCATTTGGCGTGCGTTACTACATCAGAAGGAAAAGTTAGCGACATAATACCGCCATGGTTCTGCCCAATGTGTCCATGTCCAAGAGGAAACAATGATGATACTCCGGTACGCTTTAACCCCAGTGTTACAACGCGTAACTCTAAGAGGCCTGCTCTTCAGTCACCTCCTAACGCTGGCCCTGGTCTAACCAGTGACGAAGTTCGCGTTATAATAGAAAATGTCATGGCCAAAGAAATGAGCGCACTATTTTCGAAGTTAAGCTCTTCGTTCGGAGCCCAACTGACGAAGGAACTAAATTCTGTTAAGGATGAAATGAAAGTTATGAGGGAGTCAATGGACTTCATGAATGAAAAGTATGAGGAGATCCTTAAAGAGCATTCGGAGGCCAAAAAGACAATAACTATGCTTAAAGATCAGAATAATCACCTCCAGTCTACAGTCAAAGAACTTAACACACGCGTCAACAGTTTGGAGCAAAACGCACGCACAAATAACATTGAAATTCAGAGCTTGCCGGAACAAAAAGGTGAAAACCTAACCAATATTGTTATAAAGTTGAGCGACGTGGTGAATTGTAAAATTTTACCATGTGATATATCATACTGCAGCAGAGTAGCAAAAATGAATCGTGCTAGTGATAAACCCAAATCCATAGTGGTTCAATTTTGTACCACTAAAACGAGAGATGAATTCATGGCCGCTACATTAAAATTCAACAGAGCAAAGCCTCAAAGCGAAAAGCTGAATACAGGTCATCTCGGTTTTATCGGCAAGAAGTCTCCAATATATGTACAAGATCATTTATCGCCTGCAAACAGGGCATTACATGCTGCAGCCAGATCAGCAGCGAAAGAAAAAAATTACAAATATGTGTGGATCAGGAAGGGACTCATCTACATGAGGAAGACTGACGATTCTAACTATGTATTAGTCAGAGATATGGACACTATAAATAATCTTAAATAGTATTATGCAAATGTATTAATATTATTCATTGTTTCAGTTTGTAAAATATGTCAAAAATGGCTTCTTCAAAAATGTTAAATATTTACTACCAAAATGTCAGGGGTCTTCGAACCAAAACAACTATTTTTTATAAGAATCTCGCAAGTTCAAATTATGATATTATTGTACTTACTGAGACATGGCTAAACAGTAGTATATTCAGTAGTGAATTGTTTGATGATAGGTATGCAGTTTATCGTAGAGACAGAGAAACGTCGGGTTTTCGCAATAGTAAGGACGGGGGAGGTGTTTTAGTGGCCATATCGAAACGTGTCAATTCGCTTAGAATGGTCCAATGGGAGAGTGATTGTGAAGATGTGTGGATAGTTTTAGATGTGCCGTACTCAGATCCAGTTAACAGAATTGCCTTATGCTGTGTCTACTTGCCTCCTCCTGTAAATAAAATCGAACTAGACCATTTCATTGACAACTGTAATAGTGTTTCGGAACATCATAACTATTTCACTTGTTTATTGGGAGACTTCAACCTCAGTAAATTGGACTGGAGTGAGACGGGTACTTTAAAATGCAATATGACACCTCAATATGAAAAGTTTATTGACTTTATAAACTATCATAACCTCAAGCAATGTAATACGATTAAAAACCCTACAGGCAGAATACTTGACTTGGTTTTAGCTGATTTGCCTATTTGTAATATCGAAAGGGTTGAGATTGCGCTGTGTCCGGTCGACTCACATCACCCACCATTTGAACTACAATGGTCGTTTAGCGTTGAGGCGCCGCTTGACGCTAATAAAAATAACACTAGACATAATTTCCACAAAGTAAATTATGATGATGTTAACGCTTATCTTTCCAATATTCAATGGGACAAAGTATTCATGGAGTTTGATAATGTAAACGATATGGTTAATTCTTTTTACGAAATCATAAGAGATACAATAAAGAAATTTGTACCAGTTACAAAACTTAGAAGTTCCAAATTTCCTGTATGGTTTAATGCAAATTTGATTGCTAGAATACGTGAAAAAAACAGATATAGGCTAAAGTATAAAAAGTATAGGAACCCCTTAGATTACCTGGAGTATCGTATTTTGTCTAAACGCTGCAAGAAACTAGCTAGCCGCTGTTATAATAATTATTTGAAAGATATGGAAAGTAAATTGGCTCATAACCCAAAATTATTTTGGACCTTTATTAAAGCAAAGCGTTGTGGAGGTAATGCCTATCCAGCAACAATGTCGAATAGTATATCAACGTCTAAAGATGGGTATGAAATATGTAATTTTTTTGCTGACCACTTTGCTGCTATATACAGGGAGAGTGAAAGAACGGATGAATGTTTTACTCACCATGGCAGTATGGAAGCTCACAAACTCAGTAGCGATAGTTTCACGAAACTGTCCTTTGACTACAAACAAATATCTAGCGTGTTGAAAAAGTTGGACATCTCGAAGGGTGCAGGGTCTGATAACGTGCCTCCTGTTTTTGTACGTGGATGCGCATCTAGTTTGGCTATTCCCTTTACTACTATCATTAATAGCTCTCTTAGCTCTGGAATTTTTCCAGATATTTGGAAGATGGCTAAAGTTGTTCCTGTCCACAAATCGGATGACAATCATCTTGTACAAAATTATAGGCCTATTTCAATCTTGCCTACACTAGCTAAACTTTTTGAGTCACTTATATGTCCTTTTATTCGTCAACACTTTGAGAAATACCAAATCAACATACAACACGGGTTCTCCAGGGGTAGGTCAACCTCCACAAACTTGGTCGAATTTACTGAAGACCTAATGGAGGCCATGGATGCAAAAAAACAGATAGATGTCATATACACGGACTTCAGCAAAGCATTTGACCGAGTAAGGCATGACATCTTAATAAGAAAGCTATCTATCTATGGTTTTGCTGGACCGATGCTGAAGTGGCTTGAATCCTACCTATCGAATCGCTCGTTTTATGTAGTAGCAAATGGTTTTGCTTCACAGCCTCACTCCATAACATCCGGTGTTCCTCAGGGATCCCATTTGGGTCCCATTTTATTTAATATCTTCATCAACGATCTCCCATGCTCCTTGAAGCATTCATCTCCATTTTTATTTGCAGACGATATGAAATTTTCAAAAATTATTGACACTCTTGAAGATGCTACGCTTCTTCAAAGAGATATTGACTCCTTGGTTGATTGGTGTATTGTTAATGGTATGCAACTCAATACAAGAAAATGCTTACACATTAAATTTAGTAGAAATCGTATAGTTATCCCTACGAATTACAGCATCCAAGGCCATAACCTAGCAGAAGTGGATACTATTCGAGACCTAGGTGTCACTTTAGATAAAAAAATGACATTTGTTCCCCACATTAACCTCATAATTCAAAAAGCGTCAAAAATGTTAGGTTTCGTGATAAGAAACGGCAGGGAATTTAAAAGCTGGTCCACAAAATGATTACTGTACAATTCTTTGGTAAGATCTATTTTGGAATATGCAAGTGTAGTCTGGCGTCCGCATTACTCAACTCATTCGCTAAGGATTGAAAGAGTACAGAAGAGATTTCTGAGACATCTGGCTTTCTCCGCTGGGAAGGGTGCGAGGAATTTCAACTATGAAGAAAAACTCAAAAGCTTCAACATGACGTCCTTAGTAAAGCGAAGGGATAGATTTGACCTGATTTTTGCGTATAAAATTCTCTGTAATTTAATTAACAGTCCGTCTTTGGTCAATAAATTCACATTTAGAGTGCCTTGCAGGATACCTCGTAATCCCATCCAACTATTTGTAAGACCTTTTAGAAGAACTGTAATGGGAAGTAATTCACCTGTCTCGCGAATGAGCAAGCTCCTTAACGAATGTGGCAATTTTGTCGACATGCATTGCTTATCACTATCTACGTTCCGAAGAACTATTTCAATTAACTTAAAATAAAAAAAATAAACAACTGCTTTGTCTCATTGTGATATATACATACATACATAATATTAATGAAATTGTTACCGTCAACTCTTATAGCTGTTAATTATTTTTTACTTTTCTATTTCGCTGTTATGTCAACTGGGTATCTCTTTTTGTTTTGTTTTGTGTTTTCTAATTTAATTTATGTACCTACTTTGTTGCCAACAAATACTATAACTGTTCAAAATTTTGCATGTTGTGTTCTCTGTAAATTATTGTGCACTAAGATTATGTAACTTTTCTATATTTTGTTAACATGAATGTACAGTGTAACAATTGTTGTAGAACCTTATAAATAAATAAAAAAAAATAAAAAAATAATAAACATTATAATAAATTCAAGCAAAACAAAATAAAACACTGCAAATTTTTTCGCAATAAATAGAATGCAGCAAATATAAATCGCCATATTGCAAAGATATTACGAAAAAATAAACTGCATGATAATCGCCAATTTTAAAATATATATTATTAGCATTATTTTATTTTGATATACCGATAACACGTTTTCAGTTATTCTATAGACTGAATTTATACTAAGTAGTTTTTTGTGATGAACCTGTCTTATTTTAAACTAGATATTTTTGGAGGAAGAAAGCAGAACTTTTCTCACAAAGCTCAGGGAATGCAGCTTCATGGCATCCTGAATATCGTAAAAAGTGATGACCGATTAGGTTTTAGGACTGTCATTTTATGAAAGTCCTAAGTGTATTTTTGTTGTATGTAGCTTAGTTTTTTATAGTTACACCGATAAAAAAATGCAATAATTTAGTCTGATATAAATGCCTAATTTTTAAGTTCAATTGAAGTAAAAATTTTAAAGACCACATTTGCGCAAAAAATTATATTGCAGAAATTACCTCTCCTTTACTTAATATTGATTCCTTTTTTTACGCGCATTGTATTGAAACTTAACTTTTTACTGCATTTTTACTGATCATTATATTAAATGTGTTAAAATACATTTTACTTTGTGTGTCCGTTGCAATATCGTACCTTTGAAGTCGCAGTTACAGTGAATTGCTGACAAAATCAAAATATGCAGCTGAAATTGTTGGTGCGCTTTTCTCTTTTGTGCTATGTGGCAAAAATTCCGACAACGTAAGGAATTTTTCACAACTATTCCCCGTTTAGTCTAATTTAAAAGTCGTATTCAGATAGAGCTTTCAAATGATCATATAGCAGTGGCATCTTATGATAATCATCTCTCACATTTGGAAATAAATGTTCCAGTCTGTCTGGAAATGTCTTAGGGGACTTTTTAATTTTGAGAACATTGACAATTTATGATATATCATTCTCTACACATTAGGTGACTATGTTGTATAAATTACATTTCAACGATTTATGTTTCTGCTGTACAACTTATTAATTTAGCAATGATGTGCTCATTGATATATACTAACATAATTCTGTTAATTAAATACGATTGACCAGAGATCCTTGACGTATATTATATATATTATATATATTATATATTTGAACAGTAAAATATTACTAATATTACATAAACGTTAACCGCATGGTTCAACATGCTGATTTCGTCGACATTAATAGTGCGTTAGATAAAGAGTCCCTTACATATACAAAACACTGAAACAGTTCACATCCAACGCTTTTTTCACTAAGCACATATTTCGTTTAAATTTAATACTTGCTCGAATACTACAAAAATGTGTCGTCTCTTCTCTGCGGCGTATGACAGTTGTTGTTGATCTGGTGCTCCTCAGGGAGGTGTAATCGCACTTTTCGCGAATTAGTGCTATTGCACTGATGAACCCGCTGTTTTGGGTATTTCAGGCTGTCGTCTTTTACCTAGTGATAAGGGAACAAAAAAGAATACTTTAATGTAAAAATAGATATCATTTGATGAGGTAGTTGTTCCAGGTATGCAATTTTAATGTATTTTAACGTTTTTAGCAAAAGTATTTATAAATTACTTATGAGTTAGTTCGTTAATTTCGCACATAGGTATTTAAAAAGTGAAATTTAAATGACATAGAATGTAGATAAAGCTGAGGTGGAAAAATGAATGAGTTAAAAAAAAAATACTTTATTTCACTTACCCTAATCGTGAGGTCGTGTCTGGTCTTCCTGTGCGATGACGTCAGCAACTCCGTATGCGCACGCGACTCGTTGCCAATAGGACTATCGCCGGACTTCATCCAGCACCAAAACCACTTATAAGGTGGGATGTTCCTGTTGAAAATGGTAAGAGTAAAGTCTATGGCAGTTAATTGCTGCACAATTCTTGTATTTCAGTAAACTGGCATTTATTAAGGACCACTTCCTAAATTGCCTTCGATTGGTATCAATATTAGTTCATACGACAGTATAAACTTGTTACTGCCACAATATAAACTGCGATAACACAAACATAGATTGTTGAAGGACTCCAGGTATTGTTATGTTAACAATCATCATCATCATAAACCTAATTTGTATATTAGGAAGTACATTACTAATTTAATCAGCTTTGTTACTGCGTTTTAAAACGGTTCCACTAACTATTCGCAAACATCTAACTTAAGTGACTTTTAAAGCTCTTGAGAGCCACTTAAAAAGTATTACCGTCATCGTATTGTGGAGCAACAGGGTGTGTTGGCATTAGGGAACATGTTCTCGTTTATGGCCCAAAACCGAGTGTAGTGTCGTTAGGTTTACTGCCTTTTTATGGAATACTTAATGTCCTCAAAGTCTACTTAAATGTATTATGTGGGATTTTGTATTGAAAACCTATGGCATATAAAGAATTATAATGAAATTAAGAAATAAAACGCACAAAGTATAAGCTGAATTCGATAGGAACAATTGTTTAATTTTATTTAAAAAAATGGCATTTGACAATTTCTTTAGGTGAAAGTCAATTGAATGCAGTTCTTCAAGATTATATCTAAATGACATACTGGCAGTTCCACGATAAATAATAATACCTATAATGTCCTAAAAGTTTATTTAACAATTTTAGAATGCTTATTCGCAAAAGTCAATACCAAATTCAATGAATAATTTAAATGAAATAATTGCCTAGTTGGGATAATTAATCATCATAATTAAGCAATCACGTCACACCTCATTGCATTTCCATAGTTGTAGCTGCTCAATTGTTTATAAACCGAAAATTAAACTCCCGACTTCCCTTAATTCGCACGGATATCGGAATGATTTACGGCTGCAATGCCGACTTCCAAATGATTTATTAAATTGGGTACAAGTTTGCGTTCAAATGGAATTTGCTTTTCATCTCTGCCAACGTTTGGGTGTCGAGAAAAGTTGAGTTTGTCGTTTGCTCGCGAAATTAACTTAGCCCTGACTCTTTGTGTTAATTCGACAAACAATTACTGATTTGAAATAAGCAATCAGAGTGCTGCTTGGTCTATTATACCTACTTCCAAAATAACAACAACAAACAATATTTGTATTTATATCCCTAAACGGGAAAAAGTAAATTTTAAATATATTATCCGTTTTATTCTGGTGATATACAAGTGTCCAATGACCATAGTCTTAAAACTCATGGTTTATCGACTAACGTCTATAACCAAATTTATTTAACAGCTGAATGTTCTGAAGTTTGAAGTTTATTCTGAACTAGAAGATTGATATTAACCTAAACATATGATTGATGAAAGATAAACGAACTTGATCAGTCCCAATTATTAACTACAAAGTATTTTATCGATATTACTGGAATTGCTTAATTTAACAAATATGGAAATGGAAACATTTTTCAAATGATGTAATGCTTTTAAAATAGTTCCATTTATTCATCAAATACATAGTTCACGGCGTGAAAACTTCTAAGTCCAAGTGGATCGCGATTTATTACGTGACTTGGGCCACGTAATTATTCTGGGCTAGAAATATGATAAACATACAAACTTACCTCAGGCTGATAAATATCCTGTTGGAAAATATGAAGTAGATGACTGGGTTGGCAGCCGAGTTGAGGGGGGCCAGGCTCTGGATGAGCGAGGCGATGGCGATGTTGGCCTGTGTGTCTGGCACGTAGCCGTACACTTGCAACAGGTCGAAGATCATGTACGGCGACCAGCATAGCACAAACACTGGAACAAAGGTTTGGCTTAAATTGGTATCTCGGTGTTGATATTTTACGGTAACGATTAGAGCCGCCGATTTGATTACTAAAAGTACAGTGTTCATTCATGTTTTTGAGGGAATCTTATAAAAATCCCACTCAATCATGACAATACTGCAATCAAAACAGCTCTATATAACTTAGTTACTATACTATACTAGCATAAATATAGTTGTCATTTTCTTTAAAAAAACTATCGAGACATTAATTATTTCAAATGATTTATTCATTAATTCCTTAAGCTAGTTTATTGAAGAAAGTAACATCAAAAGTTATATGAACTTTTGTATTCAGTGCAGTATCTACACTTAATGCGATTTTTAATATTTTGAGCTTTGTATTTTTAAACGAAAAATAAACAACAGTCAAGTGTTTGATTGATGGTGATTTAATTCAAGAGCGAGTATTGATTAGGTAGAACTTCGTCCCCAATGAGAAGCATTGGAAAAACAAGAACGTCTTAAAAATGTACTTCAATATGCAAAGTCCTGATAAGAGATGGTAATAAGTAATAAATAAGCTAACGCAGCGAGGCGTCGATAGGGTCGTCAGAGGTAAGTCTTTGTCCATCTATGTTTATATTTATTTCCTTAAGGACAATGCTGATAGTTTATTTATTCAGTACCTTATCTCATAATTAAAAACTAAATAGCTAGTTTTATGGGAACTTTATTTGGCATTATGGTAGTTTAGTGGCTAAGGACGCGTCTTACATGCGAGAAATTCAGTTCCGATCCCGTTCACTAAATTGGAATTTATTATTTTAAAATATAATCTTGCCCTAATCGTTGCCTAACCAGATAAAATCTAGTACTTACTCACTACTTATTTTATATTACATCACTGATATTTAAATATTTTTTTAAAATATTATTCTTGCAACACAAATGTTTGATATAGTTATTAAAATATAACTCAAGTTGGAAATTCCGAGAACCTGCTAATAATAGAATCTAGCAACAAAATAATCTAGGTGTAGTCGAGTTTAATTTTGAAGTCTAGCGACCCTACTTGCAGGATTGAAAATGTAATCGCTTCTGAGATATCGTGAATTTCGCCACCGGTAACAAGATTCGACAATTTCACCCGGCCAACTGATTGTAGTGCTCCAAGCTAGTCACGTTTTTGAGAAAGAGTTCTATTTTGAAGTCGCGACTATTTTTGGACCCGAGAAAATGAATAAGGTTGGTTGGCTGCATGATTAAAAGTTTTTAGAAAATAGAGAGTCGAAATATACCAAAGTTCTAAGCTTTCAGAATTTACGTAGATATTTGAGAAGGAGTTTTATTTTAAGACTTTAATTTCAAGTCTATTTTTGAACCAAAGAAAAGGAATAAGGTTGGATGGCTGAACTGTTAAAAGTTTTTCTGAAAAATGAAAGTCGAAATAGGCTAATGCTTTAAGCGTAGCAAATACTTTCTTATATGAGAAGGAATCCCGTTTTAAACTCGCGTCTATTTTTGGATCCAGGAAATTGAACAAGTTTTGTTGAAAATGAAAAGACGGATGGAATCTACTATTAAATAAATGAATAAATTCTTCAGACTGTCACACCAATTCCCTAGTTCCAAACTAAGCTTAAAGCTATGTATATGGGTGAACGGATACACATTCTTAAATTCGTTTATAAACATCCTCGACTACAAATGAACATGTTCATTACACAAAACATTTGCCTCTAGCGGGATTCGATCCGGCGACCCTTGTTTTCGTGGCCACGGTCTCTGACCACTCGACCAACGGGCCTGTCTACTAATAATCTTTACTTGTTACTGCATATTCAGTTGTTTGTTTACAGCGTTGTATATTAAATGAACTCGTACCACCATTTTTCCAAGATAACCCTAAACTGGATCAACATGGTCATGTTGATCCAGTTTGTGTTTGTCAATGGTGTGTCGGGTTTTGGGTGTGTGATTGTGTAGGCGACAAGCTACCCACTTGTCACTACTTTTTCACAATTTTCCAGACCAGTTTTATTTTTGGCTGAATGTGGTTTAAGAGGCCTGCTGCCCCTTTGACTCTGCCTACCCCTTCGAAGACTATGGGCGTGATGTTATGTATGTTTCCACAATGAATTTATTCAAAGACATTAGAATAAAAAGGCGTTCATTCGAGAATTTGTTTGTAAGCCAAAAGCCGCGTAAAGTCAAAGGGCTGAACTACCATTACGGGGTGTGTGTTTATGTAAATGAGTTACTTTTGACATGGATATGAACGCGGCGTCAATTAGGGCGACGATATGTCACCCATGACTTGTTTGGTAAACAAGGGAAACTTACATCCCATTTAGGTTGTGGCGCAATGTTGTTTTGTTTGTCGAATTATATTAACCTAAATGTGGATTGATGAAGACTGCTATTATGTTAAAGTCTGATATTTTTCAAGTCATATGAAACATTTATAAAACGTCTATCGGAAATAGGCAATATGACGAAAAAATCTGTTTAGTCCGTCAGTTAGATAATCAAAAAAAATATTGAACACGTATTTTTTTATTTATTTGTCAAAAAAACATTGACGAAGATAATGATATGCATTCAAGTAGCGCGTCACGTCACGCTTTCGTAAAATGTTTTACTAAATAGTGACGCAAGCCCCCACTCCAAAACTTTAATTCTCTTTATCTTTGTGATTTTTTGTTAAATTGATAAAGCGAAAAAAATGTGTCTAGTTTTTTTGTATAATTTAACTGACGCACGAAAGTAGAATTATAGTTTTTTAATGCAGTCATCATCCCTATCCTACCGATAAAAAAAATATATATTAAAATTCAGCTCTAAGTCGATATAATCAAATGATGTCAGTCAATCTCGTTTTTCTTCCCGTCGCTTAATAAACCAATTATGAATATGTTAAAAGATCTAATCACAAAAGATAGATGATATTATTGAGATTGTCTGAGAACAGTGTCAATTTATAGCAGTTTTTGTAATAATCAAATACAAGTTTTACAAATAATCAAATGGAACTTAGTTCTTCAATCAAGTTAATGTCCCGTAATAGTATCTAGTCACTATGAATAGACATATGGCTATCTAGTGACTAGATACTAATACGGGTCCCTATAGCTATATAAACCTCTACAAGGAGGTATTTATAAATACCTATAGGGAGAGGACAGAAATAAGCAAGGGTCACTACCCTCCTTAATCCCTCTAAAAATAACCTTACCCTCTGTATCTCTATCAGAGCTAAAAACTACTTCATCGATATTGGATACTTCACTTAGCTGTGCGGGATATATAAAGCTTAAAAGTGACGTCATGTCGGTCTGTGCTCTACTTTTAAGATACTTTGAATATTACCTCTTCAATTTATTCAAAGTATAAATGTCAACAGTTTGGTTGTAACACTTGCTGTGTTTCCTACTGGAATGTTAACCTTGTAAATACGAATGAATCACGATCCATAGTATTTATAGTTCTAGATTAAAGTTCGAATAAGAAGATAGCTATACGACTCAACTTTGAACACAAAAATAAAGTACAGAACAAATTTTATAGGCCGAGGATTAAAAAGAATGTGCTAACTGTGTTCCTTGCCTAGCATGTCGTGAAAGGCGACTAATGGTATATCGCGTATTGGGTAGGTATGTAATTGTGTAGGCGACGACCTAGCCACTTGTTACTACTTCTTCACAATTTTCTATCCTACCCGCCCCCTTGACGCTGCCTACTCCTTCAGATGATGGTATGTACAATTCTAAAGCATCTCTGATTGATTTAGATGATATCAACAATTAATTCTCAATTCGAAAACCCACTATATTATAATCAATTTCTAATCCAGTTCTACCAGAAATATAATGTACCTACTATGGGACTACTTGAAAATATGCAGCACAATTTCAATCTCAAATATTTTCGTGCATAGAAATTTAGCACCCCAAGCGCACTAAATTGCTAGAATTTCTATGACTACTAAATTACCATTTATACTCACCAAAAACAATGACGAAGGTCATTTTGACCGTCTTAATTTTCGCCTTGGGTATAATGCCCCGGCTGCTTGCCCGGCGGGAGTCCAAATCGTCACTGTCTGGAAGAAAGATGGATCATTTAATCTAGTATCATTATTTAAGACTAAGTCTTGCAGTCGAAGTGTTTTAATGAGAGTGTAGAACTAGAACTCTAGTAGAGTTGGTACCTTGTTTGCGTGGAATTCAATTTATTCAACATGAATGAGCCTTGTCTAGCATGTCATAAAAAGCGACTAATGATGTATTGAATTTCCATCTAACCCTGCCTATTGTCCTATGTTGGTCTGGGACTTGAATAGAATATGCCAACTGTGGTTCTTGCCCAGCATGTAGTAGATGGCGACTAATGGTATATCGGGTTTTGGGTATGTGATTGTGTAGGCGACAAGCAAGCCACTTGTCACTACTTTACCATCTGACCCAGCCCGTTTCATTTTTGGCTGAATGAGGTTAAGGGGCTTGCTGCCCCTTTGACTCTGCCTACCCCTTTGGGGATTATGGGCGTGATGTTGTATTGAGAATTAGGTTTCCAGTTATGTAAGCAAGAAGCTAGCTATTGGTGGTTTACAAAATTTTCCATCTACTCCAACTCAATTTCCTATATGGCTTAATGTTGTTAAAAGGTTATTGATCCTTCATCTTTGCTCATATCGTCCTGGAATATGGGCGTGATAGCTGTTATGTAAAAAGTTTAATAAAACGATTATGGTTGGTGATACTCGTATTTAATCACATATTATTCGTAAAAAAACTACTAACTGGACGAAACGCGACATGCATTGACGTTTCCGACGACCGAAAGTTCACGCTGTTAGTACTACTGACGTACTACATAATGCATATAGCGTTTAGTCCGGTCAGTAATGTTTCTATTGTTAATGCAACGCGAAAGTTTAAAATCATTCATATTATTTCTGTTACTGAAATTCATTTCTCACCTAACATATTCGTTCAACATTTCATACACAAAGAAATGTCATTTCCACAAGACTTACGTATAACTTTCAGCAAGACATTACGCCAAACTAACTCCAGAACGGCCAACGTTCTCCTAAAAGCCTACCAATATTTCAGATCCAGTCTTCGCGTTGTGCCCTCTTCCATATTTCATCCAGGCTCCCTCCCTCAGGAGTCTGGTCACGTGCCCCCTAATTTGCCGCGATTCTTTCCCGCAGTTTGCCGAGCATCATTTTACTTAGTCACTCATTTCGTTAAAGTAAACTAAATGTTTCGTTAGAATTCACTTAGAAAGTCTTTTTCACTTGATTTATTTTTGTTTTTTATTTGTTCTTGATTTGTCAATAGATATAACGTTGATATTGATTGTATAGGCGACGAACTAGCCCCGTTTGCCTTATCTCCCACTACATTTTCACTCTATTGCTCATTAGACTCTGCTAACTTTTTGGCAATGGGGTATGTACTTTATCTAATACTTGAAAAATTACAAAGATACAGCGCTTCAAAGATCTGAAATCGGGCGCTTTACGTCACTTGGACGCTAAAACTTTACACACTTAGTGACGTCATGCAGTACTTTAACGGACTATATCTTCATAATCTATAGTTTGCTGAACAAAAGAAAAAATACATTTTTTGTAATCTCAATAGCGGACTATATTTTTTTTTTGAGTAAAATAGCCTATTGCGGGTTTGATGTATAATTTATGGTTTTTTTTAATGAATTTACCATTGTCAGGCTTTGCTGCTTATTAAATTGCGTTATAGAAATTATGATTCGATTATCTGTTTCATATGAATAAATACTATTTTAAAAGCAGACATAATTTTTTTATGTAACTATTATATGACGTCGTTAACAAGTCGACTTACATTTTTTAATTACTAAGAAATATATTTTGCACTATATTAAAAACATTATTGTACTCTATCCTAACTCTTTTATAAATTTGGTAGGTAATTTTATAACATACGAACTAGCAAGGTCATTTCATTGTTTGTACATAAAATCTAAATGAAATCCTACTGTAATTAGTTCTAGCTTCCAAAAACAATAATTACGCCGTTTATTTTACTTAAAATTCTGTTTAGGTTTACAATTTGATAAAGAAAATCCTCAGGTTTCTAGAGTTTCTTTTCACAGTTGATTCCACGAAGGTTCTCAATGCTAATTCACTCTTAGGGATGTGGAAAACGTGAATTTGGTGCTTGAAAGCTTTTTCAGGAAAAGCTGATTGAATTGTGTACGCAGTCTAGACTTCAGAAATGTGGAATACAGAGGCAGAGTATGTTAAAATGGAATGTTGTTGAAAATAAGCTTTCAGGATAATGTATGTCCTTTGTTGGTCTGGGACTTAACAAGAATGTGCCAACTGTGGTCCTTGCCTAGCATGTCGTAAAAGGCGGCTAATGGTATCTGGTTTTGGGTATGTAAATGTGTAGGCGACTAGCTAGCCACTTGTCACTACTTTTTCACAATTTTCCATTTAACTCAGCCCATTGTCCCACGTTGGTCTGGGACTTAAAAAGAATATGCCTACTGTGGTTCTTGCCTAGAATGTAGTAAAAGACGACTAATGGTATATCGGGTTTTGGGTATGTTCCATCTAAACCAGCCCAGTTTTGATTTTGGCTGAATATGGTTAAAGGGGCTTGCTAACCCTATGACTCTTCCTACCCCTTCGGGGATTATGGGCGTGATGTTATGTATGTATGTATGTATCTACTATTATTAAATCTGCAGTATCCCTAAAGTGTAAGGATTAGCCTATTCCTTAAATCTAACCTGTTAATGTGTGACTGAGACTTGTGTTCTAAGTCATTGCACATGTACAAGTGGTATGTGCCTACATTGGAGCATAAACAAACTGGCCAACCTCCTCTTTATTCTAATATCTACGACTTGTACTCACATTGCCTGGTTGCCGTGGCTCTTCTCCCCAATACTCGCTGGCTCTTCTGTCGGATGGTGACCACGATCACGCCATAACATGCGGCTATTGTGAGTGCTGGTATCACGAACAGAGATACGAATACACCCGTCATCCATATCCTCCATTGGATCTTGCTGAGACTGGTCCAGCATTGAATGATACCTGTGTGATGAATATTTATTTTTAGCTAAAGAAAAAATAGATTTTAGTTATACTTTACAATAGTCGAATACAATTAGTTGTATTGGTAGCTAGGTAAAACAAATGAAAGTGTCAATTATGAAAGCAATTTTCTTTTTTTCAATGTTTACCGTAAATGAACTGCAGCCATAAACAAAATAGTAAAAGTATTCAATTTATAAAATCTAAACCGATCTGCACAGTGGCAGAAATTCTGCGGTTATGTAAATAATGATTAATTTCAAAAATGGAATGATTAATTTAAGATAATTAAGATCTAGTATACTCACCGACATCGGCTTCATCGAAGAGAAATAACATGGGTACGCAAAATAAGAAACTGATGAACCATGCGCCCAGTATGAGGGCTCGTGCTCTGCGCCCTGACAAATAAGATATATTTCATTAAACAAATCAAATCAAATCAAAATTGTTTAAAAATTTTGATTTGATTTGATTTGTTACTCAATATCAAATAAATATAATCAAAATTGTTTAAAAATTTTGATTTGATTTGATTTGTTACCGTAAACATATTAAATCTAATCATGGACTAAGTCAGTACGAGGCCTGTAGCGAATTCTTAAAAAGCCCACTGTCTGAGCTTAAAATAGAATAGTGATATTACTAGACTAGATATTACTAGATCTGAAGACTTTTCTTTGCGACGGCAAGCTTATAAATAAAACGAGAGCTGCAAGGAAGCCAATGTGTAAGATGAAAAGTAATGAAAGATTTCTAAATAAAATATTTACTAGATAGTGTGATGGGAGATAGAGATTAAACAGCTTAATTATTATTGGCTCGTTTTTAGCATGAAATGACAATTTTGTTAGATTATTTTGATATGCCACATCAAAACGATCCAAATGGTAGACAGTGCAAAACTGTGATTATTGCAATGTTATAATATGTTTGGTTTATAATTTCTATATCTACGAGTCAAGTCTATTATTCTATTCAAGTCTATATATTAATCATAATTTGATTGATGATTTATAAAATAAATGAAGTGAAATAAAAAAAACAGTCATTTAGTGGATATTTTTTTTGGATTTTTTAGAAAACCATCTTTGCTTTATATCTAATTAGAATTTTATTATATAATATTTTAATGTAAACTTACAACTCCCTGTAAAGTTCATAGGATGCGTGATTGCATCACACCGGTCCACACTAAGGGCCACCAAAACATAAGTTGAAGAATAAGTTACAACACCCTGAAACAAACAATAAAAATGTAAAAAAATACTGCTATATTAATATATGTATGAAACTAGAATAATTTATATAGTCAGCTAACGTTTTAGGTATCTAATTAAGAAAATTATGAGCGGTTAATGTAAAGATGTGAAACTTTTTTGTAATAAACTAAGTATTTCGTTAGTTGCGAGAACATATGTAACAGGTCCCCATTTTCATTATGAGTTTATTCTCTTTTGTTTTTGTATTTATGCAAAGTATGTTGTTGAATTGTTACTTTATCTTTATGTACAAAATTCGTACTTATATGTGTATAATCTATACTTATAATAAATCTGTAGAGAGGTCAATTCTGTACATGAAATATATTTTCAAAATAACTATCAGGGGTTGATTAGTGATCGATACTGATGCCAAAAATGCAATCAGTAAAATTTTTGTCTGTCTGTCTGTATGTTCCTCATAGAAACAAAAACTACTCGACGGATTTTAACGAAACTTGGTACAATTATTCTTCATACTCCTGGGCAGGTTATAGTATACTTTTCATCACGCTACAATCAATAGGAGCAGAGTAGTGAAGGGAAATGTTGGGAAAACGGGAGAAGTTACTCCATTTTTTAAGCTTCCGTCGCGTGTGCAGCCTTAATGGTTAAAGTTACATAGAAATCATGTATGACGGAAATAGTCTTTATAATATTAACCATAAACGCGGGTGATACCGCTAGCACAGCTAGTATGTTAATAAATAACATTTTGAGACACGTAAACCCTACCCTGATCCCATAAAAATTTGTTTATAGTTATTCTCATGCGATTTAAACGAATGGAATGTGAAATAAGTTATTAAATTGTTAGTGCTGAATTATTAAACTCATGTATTTAGTGCTTACCTGTAAATATTTCATAAGCTTGCACATAAGAGAGCCTGCAAGCCAAGTGATGGTTATTCGATGAATCAAATCTGGGAGTACACTTATTAATCCCACTAATAAATCTGTAAAAAAAAAATTCATTACAATTTACAGTATTTTTCTAATAAAAATACAATAATATATAGGAAAAGGAAAAATATATAAACATATATAAGTACAAACTTTTTACTAAGACCGATAAATATGCATGAAAGTTATGAAGTGTGATTCCGTTTCGTGATCTTTTGTTTGGAATTCGTAACTTTGGAATATTTGTTTTTACTACTCGAGTCCCAGATATATTATCTGGAAGTCGTTACTCGGATCTAGGACAAACCGAATGCCACGGCATTTTTCGTCTAGAAATTTGTTTCATAATACAAAATCTTAAGAAATGTCAATCCAATATTTGAAAACAAGAGAGACAGATATGGAGCCGTCTTCATATCTATTTTGTGTATTAACAAATAGTGATGTTTTTTATTTCGCAAACAGGAGTACGAGAGCGATATAAGTCCCTAAATATGACAGAAACGATTTTGCTACAATTAGTAACAGTCAGTATGACTGCTGATATCCTATATGCGTAGGTAAATTTAACTATTGATGTATTAGATAGTGCAATATACCTTTTAAGAGTAAATTTACAATAGAATTGAACTTGAATGGAAGGGCTCCTGGGCTAATCCTACTCAGGACCCTAAATGGTTCAAGTGCAATGCGAAAGTTCGTAGTCTCATAAAACATATCCTTTACCAGATATAGCTAGCTGCATGATGAAGAAGTTCATGCGGCTCTTCCTGGTCTTCGTGAGCAGCAGCGCCAGCACCACGGTGGCGTTGCCGGCGACGATTGCCACCAGCAGTATCCACAGCACTGCCACCTGGGCTGTCTGGGCAAAAAAAAAAAAAACATTTCATCGTATTAACGTGACTCCCATAGCACTGCCACTTGGGTTGTCTCACAGACCACAGAAATACTCCGTGGGTTGTCTGCAGAAAAACAATTATTTATTTTCTTTTTAAAAAAATTAAATTTGTTTTTGTTATGAGTAGCATCTATACTTTAATTTCCATTTAGAACTATTGCTGCTATTCCGAAATTAATGTCTCTATAATTTGCATTAAATAGGCTCTAAAACTACTGGACTGATTTCAAAAATTCTTTTACCAATGAAAAGCTACTTTATCAGCAAGTAACATTGACTATATATCCCCGTATCTAACGGGGAACGCTAATGGTTCCAGGGCTCGTAGAAGTAAGAGATAGCGGGTTTTTGTCCCTTTTCGGTGGAAATATGAATGCTTCTTTGCTGTTTCGGCAAATGAATGAGCGGTAAAGTCTGGAAAATGTTTAGCATTGTTTCTTAAACT
Organism: Glyphodes perspectalis; assembly: GCA_951394215.1. Classification (NCBI taxonomy): domain Eukaryota; kingdom Metazoa; phylum Arthropoda; class Insecta; order Lepidoptera; family Crambidae; genus Glyphodes; species Glyphodes perspectalis. The sequence goes on along the minus strand of OX596205.1, from coordinate 14,119,002 downwards.
CGACTTTATGCGACTTTAGCATGTTGTAAAAGGTGACTAATTGTGTATTGGGTATTAGATTTGTTTTGTGATTATGTAGGTGCTACCCACTTGTAAAGTACAAGTGTCACAATTTTCTATTTATCCTAACTCAATGTTATCGTTGTTTTGGTTTAGGTGATGCTCCTTGTACTATGCCAACCATTAGGCATTGCAGGCGTGGTGACAGGTATCTGTATGTATAACTATGGTGGCCAATACTTCAGGTAGACCAAGTATTATGAAAATAAATGAATCAAACGTTAACGTTTTATGAGAAATATGAACATGTGCATTTCTTTAGTCTGTGACTTAGTCTGAAAATATGTACTTCAGTCTTAAAACTGAGAATACATGGAAAAATAGTAATCTTATTTATTAATGCCCAGATGGTTACCAAATTATAGGAACCTACTACTATTCACGCATGAAACAATAACAAACACCCATATATCCTCATTAAAAATGAATTCATGAGGTAGGAAGTGGGATTTTTGTTTCTAAGCTCGAGTCGACTGCACTCTAACCACTAATCCTATAACTTACGCCACAATGACCGACGAGATTAGAATACGGAGAGCGTGTCTAGACCCATAGTTCAGGGGGCAATCCTCTCATAATTAACCCAGCCTGACGTCGGTACCATAATCGCTGATTCATGAGCGGTAGTATTTTATTTTATTTTGGTTATTGTATATGTTTTTGAACTACTGAAACTCTATTATGGGTTATTTAGTATATATTATACATATTTTATGGGATAGTCTTTACTTAGGGTTCAAAATAATGGCGGCGTAACCAATTTTCAGTTTGTGGTTTGTTTTTGCATTTAGTTATTATATTTATGTTGATTTCGAATATTAATAAAAATAATATTTAACTAAATTGCTTTTTCCATAGTCCCAATATTTTTTCTGATACCAAAGTACCATCAGCTACTTCTAATTACACCCGTCATCTGCCTGTGAAAATCCCGTCAAATTTGGTTCAGCTTTCGGTGCAATTATACAAAAATCATAAATATTGTTCACCCATTAATTTCTTATATAAAATTAGTTACCTGTTATTTGACGTCACAAGCAGACAGTTCAATTAATTTATCTGTATACATTGTTTGGATACTTATGCGTCATTGGACGAAGTGTTATTGCTGAAGCGAAATTCGTGAGAGCGTTTGAACTTTTCCCATTTTAATGCTGGTTTAAAATGGTGGGATGTGTCAGGCACATTGATGTTTTGGCGTAATAAAACTTGAAAGCACATAGCTTTAAAGTTTTATTAGTTTGAATTTTATTTTACTTCTACTTTTCGTTTATTTAAACTTTAAGTAATACCTACTGATTTTAAAGCTATTTAAAAACAAAATTTACGAAAATTAATCAAGTATTAGCTTCTGCGCGTTCTTTGGTCCACGTAGACCTGTAAAATAACTTAAAATATTATCCCGGTTAAAACTAACAGCTGCATCTTTTGTTGAAGACAAGGACATTTCAAAATTTTTAATGACGTGTATTTGTCCAGGTGTGGGTCGAATAAGCGGTCTCTTTCGTTCCGAAGTCGAATTCGTTGCACAAACTGGACTGTCTAATGTCATTGTTATTTATATTGTCAACTACTATTGTAATATACATATCATCACGCCCATAATCCCCGAAGGGTAAGGCAGAGTCAAAGGAGAAACTAAGCCCCTTGACCACATTCAAATTTTCCCAGCCAAGCTCGGGATAGATAGAAAATTGTGAAAAAAGCAGTGACAATTGGCTAATACATATTGATATACAAATATTCGCCGGTACATTCTTGTTAAGTCCCATACCAACATGGGGTCAATATTGCAACATACCTGGTAGAAATAGAATTTGTCGACGTGCGAGCCATTCCCGGAGTCGTATAGCAGGCTGTCGTTGAAGGCTGCGTCTGCGCTGCAGTTGCCGCACTCCACCTCCGCCATGACACCGGTGAATCACATTTTGCACTCGATAGTACTGTAACAAAATGTAATATGTAGGCGCATATAATATAATAGTATGGATGGACGCAAACGCAAGTAGGTGCGTATTTAATATGTGCATCCACACACACGGAAACACGAAAGGAAGGAAGGATGAAAACGTCGATGGAAGGATGGAAGGACGGAACGATGGAAAGGCGGGCGGAAGGACGGACGGTAGCATGTGACGGAAAGAAGGGAATTCGGAGATGGGTGATGAATGCATGATTGGATGAGCAGGAGAATGGGTGAATGGACGAAAATTCATAGTAGTAGGATATATGGTTCGACGGATGACTTACGTCCTTGTTCGATGGGTTAATTATAACGATTTTATTAAAAATCATCAGAGTACTCAAAACTAATGAGTATACTAAATATTTAGATGTACCTACATACAGCAAAAACCTCGACAAACATCTATAGGTCAACTATGTATTTAAACCTATATTTTCTTATATCTACAATATTTAATTCTAAACTGCTTTAAGTCCCTTATCGTGGTCAATATATTTAGACTCAGGTTTATTTATAATTACTATTAATTTAGTTTACACCATCACCAGGGCTAATATTAAGAGTACCATTAAGTAAGTGTACAGAACTAAGAATAGATCGACTTTTCGCAGCCCAAATGAGTTTATCCCAACTACATTAGGACAAATCTATTTAGCTTAATCTATTTACGTTAATAAGGAACCAATCCTTTTAGGAAATGCTATCGTTTAGCCTAAATTGATCGAATCCAATTAGGCTACCGAAGATTTCTTAATATATGTTTTTAAATCAGTTATTTCTTATATGTTAGGTAAATTCTTGATAAAAATCTTCAGGCTCGTATCATACGCTTTAAATAAAATTATCAGTTTTCTATATGGCGTAAGTACATCATTTCCATATTTTTCAACAACACGTTCATTTCTTGTGTCGTAATTACATATTATTTGGTGTTAAGTAATTATAAACCGTAAGTACTTTATAGAGGTAAGGTTACTTGCACATCCAATATTATTTGCACATTTAGATTCAATTGATTTTTACCGACATATTTTATTAATGTTAATGTCAATGATAGGTTTGCTTGGGCAGCACTAAACGCCCTGATCTCTCAGGGCATCCGCAGAAAACCAGCGTCGTGGTACGCTTAGGAGACTTTTAGGTACCACATAGTTTTTACTCTTTTTATGTTACAATGTATTGTGCATGTAAGTACCTACCTAGTAAACATTTTTCTCTTTTAATTATTTTTTTCTTTCTTTCAATATAACAACTCGGACTGTCAGCTTCGAAGAACTGTAGTATTCTGAAAAGCTGAGCCTATCTATACTTATATTATAAAGAGGAATGATTTGTATTTTTGTGTGTGTGTGTATGTTTGTAATGAATAAACTCAAAAACTATTATACGCCGATTTCAAAAATTCTTTTACCATTGAAAAGCTACATTATCTGGAAGTAGCATGGGCTATTTATCCCCATATTCCCACAGGAACGGGATATACGCGGGTGAAACCGCGGGGCGCTGCTATTCCATAATAAAGTAGACGACATCTTGATAAATCGCGGGTATTTGTTTGAGAGATTGAGAGGCGAAGTTAAAACTGTGGACATAGATTGACCTTTTATGTCCTGAATTCAGAGGACATTTTTAATTTAATTTATGTTCAATGTCTCGTAAAAATATAAAACAATGTATTTTTTTTTATAAATATAGATATGTAATTATCACGTTCCGCTGAACTGAAATTTTGTCAAAGCGTTAAAATGAGATATTTATAAGAGACTGACCCTTGTCATTTGAAAAAGTTCAATCAATGCTCAATTTTTATAATAGAAATACTTTGACCAAGTTCCATCAAAGTAACTGAAGCAAATAATAGTCTAAAATTACTTTTGATGGTAATAAATAGTTTGAAAATACAACTTTTTTAAATATTTATCATTATTTATGTTAATAATTGATTCGTATTTTTTAATAACTAAAAAAAATTCACTTCAATATTTGGTTAAGATAAAATTCCTTGATACACAATATTTACCGGCAAACTTTTTAATTTTAAAATTAAATCCAGGCACGCTATTCTTAAAGGCAAAGTTTGTCAAACTGTGATAGTTCTCAAGTTCAGGCATATTAGTTTAAATTGTTAAAAATAACTTATTACACTCATTGACGATTTATAAGTGCTTTGTTGAAGCCTATATAAATTAAGATGGTCATATCATTTCATTTGCTGGTCTGGGACCTAAAAATAATGCGCCAACCGTGTTCCTTGCATAGCATGTCGTAAAAGGTGAGTAATTGTATATCGGATTTGGGTATGCGATTTTGAAGGCGACGAGCTAGCCATTTCTCATTACTTTTCACAATTTTCCATTTAATCCAGCCCTGTTTTATTTTGGTTGATTGTGGTGGCTTGCTGTCCCTTTGACTCTGCCTACCCCTTCGGGGAATACGGGCGTGAAGTTACGTCACGATTAATGTCACGAGTAATCGGGTCTTCTTAGTTAAATGAACTTAAAAAGGTGAATATACACCTTTATTTTCCTTTTTTATTAAGTAAAGTTAAAGTAGAAAAAAGTGTGTTTTTTAAGTTGAGTTAAAGTAAAAAAGGTGTATACACTTTTTTTTAGGTTTATATAGGTAAGAGGCACCGATTACTCGTGCCTAAATTAAACGACTGATACTTTATTATGGAGAGTCTAGTATATTAAGTCAAGTTTGAGAACCACTGTATACTATATTATATCTATACCTATTTGGTAGGTCTTGAAATATACTATGCCAGATCTTGTCGCACCATTATTTAGAATTTATCCGTCATAATCGGCTATAAATTGTTTGAGCCCGTTATTTAAACGAAACTTGAGAACGTAAGTTATTAAATCAGTTCATTGCTCGGTTTATGATCGCCAGTTCAACATAAAGGCTAGCTTTGAATTATGATGTAGTATAATTTGAGGTGTTACTCAAAGCCTTGTATAATCATTATGTATAAGATCTAAACTAATTTCTAGACACTTTGGATAAGTTAGAACTTCAAGAGTGATTTGCTGATGTGGCATTTTGCCAAACTGTTATATTGAGATAATTGTGAGAGACCCTTAACATACCTGTAACACAGAAAGTGTTATCAAAGTTCAGGTGTTTAAATAATAAAGAATTTCACTTTTATCCCATGTTGGTCTGAGACTCAAAAAGAATGTACGTATTAATTGTGTTCCTAGACTAGCATGTCGTAAAAAGGGGACTAATGGTGTATTGAGCAGTGGGTTTGTGATTGTGTGAGTGACGAGCTGGCCATTTATTACTGCTTCTTCGCAATTTACCATCTAACACAAGTCTGTTTTATTTTTGACTTAATGTAATTCAAGGCTCTTATTGCTCCTTGGACTTCGCCTACCCCTTTGGAGATTATATACATAGATACATAACATGTATATGTTTACTTTTGTAAATAAAACATGATAGTTCATTTTATTATTAAACATTAAAACTTAATTTAAAAAAACCCGGCAAAGTACGAGTCGGACTCGCGCACGAAGGGTTCCGTACCATTATTTTTACAATATTATAAACTAAACAACTAAATATTTCATAAATATTTCAAGTGTCTACCTGTTGCCGTTATTAATATCGAGCAAAAAACGGCTAAAAAATCACGTTTGTTGCATGGCGCCCCCCCTTAAATATTTATTTTATTCTGTTTTCGGTATTTGTTGTTATAGCGGGAACAGAAATACATAATTTGTGAAAATTTTAAGCGTCTAGCTATCACGGTTTATGAGATACAACTTGGTGACAGACATACGGACGGACAGAGAGACGGACAGTCAAAATGGGACCCTACTATTAAGACTTAGTCCCGTTTTTACCTTTTAGGTATGGAACGCTTTAAAAGAACTATAAAAGTACACTATCCTCCCGCATAAACAAGTATATCACTTAGATAGTAAAATTCATATTTTTCTTGCTACAATAACTCGACATTTTGAACAACACTAAAAATGTGAAATATTTCCAAAGAAATATGCAGACCTGACACGTTTTTCACGCTCAACGTCCCACTGGTACGTTTGAAACTCGCTTTTAATGACTCCGCAGCTGCTATCCCCAATATATTCAGCATTTTGCGTGAATTAGTTTTGCCTGAAGTGTGAAAGGTCCGGTCGGGGCAAAAAAGAGCTAAATTTTAGCTCAAACGACCCCTTTTTTGTGTGAATGTTGAAGACAGATTGTTGTTTAGATATTTATATGAGACAACATTTTTTAGTCATTGTCCAAAATCAAAGGCAAATGAAAAAAATCTGATTTTTTTCTATTATGAATAAACCTGAATACCTATTCAGGTTAAAATATAGCCTTCGTTACTTTCGGATAATGTAGCTTCCCAATGGTGAAAGAATTTTTGAAATCGTCATTACAAACATACACACATACAAAAGTACAAAAATACAAATCTTTCCTCTTTATAATATTAGTACCTATAGATAAATAGTTAGTTAGGAATTTACTATAGCCTTTCCGGATGAAAAACAATCGTTACTCAATTTCTCGATGCCTTTCGACAGTATTCTGAATACGACAATAAATCCATTTTTTAAAACACGATAAAACTAGATTGGTCTATTTATCGCATAACATCTTTCTTTATCTTCATGAATATAAATCAAAATCATTACTTTTCAATATCTTCGTTGTAATATTCCACGATGATTATGGATTTGGTAACCGATATTCTTGTTGAATTTCAGTAAAATTTTATGTGGTTTCTCTCACCCTAATAAATTGTTGATTACTGTGCGAAATTGAACAGACGATGAAGAAGCAATTGATTAAAGATTCACGAATATAGTCTACTTATTACTATTACTTAATACTAGACCGAGTGGGCAGTTTCTATCTTGTACCAGCTCCAGCAATATGAAACAAGTACAAAATATGAACTTAGTTATCTATTAATAATTCTAAGTTGGTATGGGACTCGAAAATAATTTACGAATTGACAAATGTTTCGTGTGATGAACATAGACATTTGTAATCGAGTCATGGATGTTCATAAACGTATTTATGTCTATCCGTTCGCCGAGTATCCCTATGGATACTCGACAAGCTTATAAGCTTCGTTTAGAACTAAGTAATTGGTGTGTCAGTGAGACGAATTAATTAATTTATTATTTATTTAATGGTCGAATAGATCAAGATTTAAGTTGAGCAAGCGCTCTTTTGGCATGCACCATTTTATTCTTCTTTCTGTCTGTTATATCAAAGTGTGTGTCGAATAATCACTTATATGAATTATTATTTTATTTAGATATTTTAAGCTTCCTGTATGTTTGAAAATTTTATGGTCCTATACATATCCCCCACTTTCAACTTATTTTACTTAGCTCGTAATTTTATTCACGAAATAACCCATAAATAATGGAAGAACACTTTCCTAGTCAAAAAAGTGGAAATAAATGAATTTAGTAAGACTAAAATATATCAAACATATGTCGTCAGGACAGGTCATGCGTTCCGAGGCTGCGTTTAGTATTCCTCCCTTGCGTGCTGGGGTAAAAGCCGGATGAAAAATGGGTATTATGTGTTCAAATACAATGCTCTCATGATTAGATACAAGAGACGTTTTATTTCTTATTTACAAATGACATTTTTTACAGGAATATGCAAGCTTGGAATAGTGTAGTCGTCATTAACAATTAGATAAGGGGCTGATCGAATGGACGTGTTAAACCTTTAAATTATTTGATGAAGAGATGAGATTTTAGATCTTCATTTATGAGAAAAGAAATGAACAGACAGTAATAAAGATTTTTTATTATTATTTTTTTCAATTCGAAATCTGTAAGTAAGATATTTTATTCTATATATTAAATATACCTTTTTTACTGATACCTAATTATTTATAATGGATTATGTTTCTCCTGAGTACTAAGTAGATACTTGAAACATGGCTGGCTACAAGTAATAACTTCTACGGTTATTACGTCCTATTACGCTTTATTATTTAAATAATGAGGTTGTTCAATTAAGCATTTCGTTCTGTAGAATGTTATGTAAAATCTAGGTATTATTAAAACGTTGTTCAACTATCTATAGTTGAACAACGTTTTAATAATACCTAGTATGATCATCGTTGAAAAATTGTATTTAATTTTTTTTCGAGTTATTTCCTAAAAATCTCTCTAAAATTGTATATTGTATACAGATTAAGGTTAGAATGTTTCTCAAATAGATTTATTTCAGGAACATTCTAAATAATACAATATTATTAAACCACTCTTCTAGTTTGATTGAAAACCAAAACTGTACCATGAATAAAATAAAGCATCCTTCGCACCCAACAAAATTCTCATTCGCAGGATAATAGATGTATTCAAATATTCCCAAACAGGTGTGCTGAACATTTTGTAACAATTTACTTGATTTAGCCCGAAACGTAATAGGTTTAGCGTTGAAAATTGAACAGCAATGATATTTGAAACGGTCCAATCAATCAAATGGAGAGGTTTCAATCGCCGTTCTAGAGAATGACCTAATTTATCAAAATAATCCCCAAAACGGACAGAGAAAACAGACGTTTGATTGAGTTTAAACATAATATAATTAAACAGAAAGTAATGTTTTATAGATATTCAACGAGCTGATTGGCATGTTGAATCGACGTCATCTGTTTACATATTATTGGAGTATAATCTTGACTATCTTGTGGTGCGGTCGCCACATAACAATTAGTCACCTTTTGCCAAAAAAAATGTTTTATATGATTTTAAACTTTCGCGTTGCACTGGAAATAATACTGACGGGACTAAACGCGATATGCAATATGTAATAGGTACATGTAGTACTTACAGCTTGACATTTCGGCCGTGTTGCAACGACCGTGGTCACAAGCGGACATGTACATGTACTATATAATGCATATCGCGTTTAGTCCCGTCAATATTATTTATACTAAAAAATGTTTTGTTTACTGCCTTTTGACTGTGACTTAGGTCATATCAATCGCCATTTAGGTTATCTTACCTCCCAAAAAACATAAATTTGTTCAAAATATATAATACCCCGAAAATACACTCGCTAAACAAGACGTCACTATTCAATCGATTTTCATGAAAAAATCGATTGAATAGTGACGTGAAAAAATAATAATCAAAATAACTTTTGCATTTACTATTCGCAATATTTCTTACAATTCTCTTTGTTATTCTGATAAAACCCAAGAAATAATTAGCACCCAGATCTGACAACAACGATACACGTTAATTAGGTACCTACTCATCGCTGAAGGAAATAAGCCTGCTGAGAAAACAAAGGTGTTATATACGACCACGGCGCCAGACAGGGCAAAAAATCGACAGCTGCGTGACATCATCCATATGGGAGTTATTGTCTCCTTAATTTCCTCTTAATGGTTTTCCTGGAATAGACGGAAAGTTAGCTGGCTACACTTTGCTTGAGGATTTGGGCATATCATCCATTTTTGTTAATTGGATATTGAAGATAAACTTGATAACACGCTGACACTGATTGACAGACAACGTAAACTCTATAATAATGCTAAAGGCGTGTGAAATTGTAATGTTTTTAAAATAAAAATGTCGAACACTATACAAATATATTAATCAATAAGAACGGATGATATAATTTAAGATACAACTACAGTAATTACTTTTGGTGTATCTATAACTGTAAGAGCAATTTAGCACAGGCAATTACTACCTACGAAGGCAAGGACGGAAAAGTGTGCAGAATAAAGGTCAAATAAAAAACAATTAGTTTACTTTGATAATTTAAGATCACAAGTAAAACAATTATTGAATATTTAACATAATATCTTAATTATTCCGCTAGGGAAGTGGCGTGAAGTTTAGTTAGTTAGTTAAATGCTGTTATAAAACCAGTCATTTCCATTTTATGTCGAGACAATAGTTAAGTTTAGGTAAACGGTATACTAGATTGTAAGACTATATAGTTTTAGGTGTAATATATTTCGAGATTAAGATCCAAATGATAGTATTTTTCACAATACTTCATCAAACGCAAACGTCATGTATTCATATATTAACAAGCGATCATTATGTTAGCACAATGTATATGGTGTCAGGGTTAAAAAAATATACGGGGTATCTTTCATTTGCGCAAAATAATTAGATATAGATTCATGAGATAAAGAAAAATCAGCACTAACGATAACCAAAATGTGGGAAAAGCTAATAATTTCAAAGGATGCGAATGCGATTTCGCAAATATGAATGTTTTAAACTGATTAAGCTTAACATAAACCTCAAAAGTTACGATATTAGGTACTTTGAACTAAGTGAAGTCTGTTAAATTCACAGTGTACCAACGTCTTTACTCGGTCTCATCTCTCCTTTAATTCAATCTCAACTTGTGAAAATCAACTTTACTGGAGCTCGTTCGTTTTTCTTTTTTTACTTTCAGCTGTATTCCAGTCTACTTTTGTTGTCTTGAATAAAGAAGGAAAAACAGACTATTAAAGTTTACTCGTTATTAAAGGTAAATTGCTTTGTAATATGTTATTTGGTTGTGTAACTCTGATTTTCTAGATTTGTAGGGATACTTGTTTGAATAAATATTAACAGATATTTAGTACACGCATCGTGGCATCACCGCTCAAGACTCTAATGAACATTGTTGATAATATTACTGAAGATTTCAGCATTCCTAAAAAAAAAAAATATCAATAAGAAATGTAGATAGTTATTAAGCCCAAGAACATAAATAAATAAATATCAGACTACATCATATACATTGATCGGACTCCAAGGTAAGCTTAAGCACAAGTTATGGATGTCAGAAACAAAATTGGTTTTAAAAATATATACTTAAATATTAGATATCAACACCCAGGCACAGAACAAATACAAGTATTCATTATACGCATATTTGTCCTGATCGAACCTACAACTTTTAGCGCATGGGGCAGTCACTACCAAATGCGCCATCGAGCTTGTAAATATAGAATTAAAATAATCCAATATTAATATTGTGTAGAAATATACCAAATAAAATTGTGAAGAAATATATAGCAAGTACTTCTTCAATTTATATAAAGATATATGTTATATCCTCATAATCGGTTTTGGTCACGGCGGTCAATCTCAATGAGGATTAGCCTTCTGCGTAGGAGATATTATAGTAGTATGCACAAACACAGTGCACTCTGTGTTTCTTCACTCTCATAGTCCGGTGAGACGGCAATTCGACATGACTGGAGAGAGGACAGGCGCAGGACCGACGGGTTAACGTGCTCTCCGAGACTCCGGGCTGTTACTGAGTAATTTTAATATTGAAATACCCAGCCACAAATTTTAGGCTTGACCCGGGATCAAATCCCGTGGTCCTTAGGCGGCATTCACTACCACTAGACCAACGAGGCAGTGATATTATAAAGGAATACAATTCCGTTGAGTTTACTCATTAGGGCGGTTAATCAACGTTACAATGTTCCTGACACCTCCTTGTAACGGAAGTCTCCTCATAATTTAATTAGGCAAGTCGAAGTTTTCAACGTCAGCTTTGAAGACCCTTGACTCAATTTTGAGATTACTAACAATCTTTAACTAGTTAGAAAATTTAATGACAGCAATAGAGGATTTAAAATATCTGTCAGTATTTTGATTCTAGCTGCTATCAGATGTTTATGTTGTCATGAGTTCCTTAACAAAGTGTAATACAGGGTAATTGGTTTTGGAGCATTTAAAATATTACAACATATATTTATAATTTTAGGTATAGTTTTTTCTGCAGCTATTTTTTTCATCATAAGTCCCACGTTGGTCTGGGACTTGGCCCATGTTGATCTGGGACAAAAAAAATGTGCCAACTGTGGTTCTTGCCTAGAATGTCGTAAAAGGCGACTAATGGTATTTAGGGTTTTGGGTATGTGATTGTGTGCCTACACAATCACACACCCAAATCCCTAAATACAGGTTGAAAGGTTGGCCGCTTGTCACTGCTTTTTCACAATTTTCCATTTAACCCAGCCCGGATTTATTTTTGGCTAAATGTGGTTGAAGATGCAAGCTGCCTCTTTGACTCTGCCTACCCCTTCGGGGATTATGGGCGTGATGTTAAGTATGTATGTATTTTTTTAGATATGCGGCATAAGCTTAACAGTTCACCATTATTTACAGTGTTAATTTTCAGAAAGATTTATTGGCATTGGATTAAATCAACGATGCTTTACAGTCAAGTACCTGCCACTCAATCCGGCTTAACCCAAATCACCTTAATTTCAATGTCAAACACTGACACATAAATGTTGATAGCGGAGTATTATGCTTAGATAGGATCTGCTAATTCAAACAAAATCAATGTGCTCAAACCTGGCTAAATCTGGTTTGAGTCCCTACCTAAATTAAATTAAGGTATTCTTTATCAATGCATATAAGAATGAGTTATTGCAGAAGACCTTTTATATTTCTTCAAAATTAAAACAAGGAAGATTGCTCCATTTAAAAGTGACCTATATTTATTTTGAAATCATACTTTCTAAATAATGAAAGCCTTATTATCAGTTAATCAAAAAAGTTGTTATCATATTTGATGCTAAAGCGCTAACAGTATTTTTGCGGTGTACCTAAAAAAAATCATTTTAGTTGGACATAATTAATATATTTCATCAATGATGTGAGAATAACGAAGCGAAAGTAATATATTTATGATGAATAAGATTCACAGGAGAAAAATATATACATGCGACATGGTAATGATGAAAGCACTAAAAACGTTTGAAGATCCTGTGGTCCTTCATCATCAAACCAGCTCGATGGTACCATTACATTGCATTGTCGCTGAATTTATAATGATGCTTTTAATTCATTCAGTCATTAGGACGTGGTTAAGATAAGATTGAAAATGTCCAAACGCACAAATTTCATTCAAAGATTACAAGTTAAATAAAGGCTTGTAAAACTGTTCGAATTTATTTTGGACCCTAATGAAATCTTCTCAAACGAGGGACGGCTTTAAGTTGATTTTTAAGCAAATAGTCTAGCCTAATCTCAGTTCTTTTAAGCGTTATCTTCGAGTTGGAATGGATGGGACATTTCCAAAGGAATAGTATTAATTATGTTGATACTTTCACAGCTAAATCCAATTCGGAAGATTCTTTGTACGTAGAATTTTCTTCTACTTTCGACGGCAATCAAATTGCTTGGACAAATGTTTGGACAAAATATAAGGTAGATAAGTAGCGATTTTTAAATAAATTGTTTCCTCACCGTATTCGAATATAAACCTATTTTTTTATGTTTGGCAACACTTGAACACAGACGAAGCATGTTCAAAAAGAATAAGGTTCGCTTAGTAAAGAAACTAGTTTTTCTATTTTGAATATTAAAAATCATGATATAGAAAGTTTTTTTTTGCGAATTGGCTATGTTACTAAACATATTTGTTATAAATATATTGTTATTTAAAAACAATGTAAACTAACGTCATGTCTAAGGCAATTCTAAAAATAATATGCATTTAGTTTCAGACTTTTAGTCCTTACTTATCTTTGTTAGTCCAACACACACTTTCCAGTGCATACAGGAGACTTACAATTGTTCAAAATTACCCAAAAGACAACATTAAACTTTTACGCAACATGCAAATTTGGAACTATTGCCTGTACCACATGAGGTTAATCCAGACATCTTAACACAAGGCTGAGGCTCCGGCGCACGAGTGCAATTAGCGGCACATTTGCATAATAAACGCAGCGCCGCTAAGCTTCGTAACCGCGCCGGTGCTTAAAGCTGTTATTATTAGTTCAGCCTCACCGCTGACTAATTTAGAACTGTTAGCCTGCAATATTAGAACAGCGGAATTAAGTTTGCTTTTACTAGATACTGATAGATATTTGTCCCTAATTGGTCGGGGATTAAAAAAAATAATGTGCCAACTGTGTCTCTTGCCTAGCGTGTCGTAAAAGGCGACGAATGGTTTATGAGGTTTTGGGTATGTGATAGTGTAGGCCACGAGCTAGCCACTCGTCACTACTTCTTCACAATTTTCCATTTGACCCAGCCCATTGTCCCATGTAGGTCTGGGACTTAAAAAGAATGTGCCATCTTTGGTTCTTGCCTAGCATGTCGTAGAAGATGACTAATAGTGTATCAGGTTTTGGTTATGTGATTGTGTTAGCGACAGGCTAACCACTTGTCACCACTTTTTCACAATTTTCCATCTAACCCAGCCCAGTTTTGTTACTGGCTGAATGTGGTTAAAGGGGCCTGCTGCCTGTTTGACTCTGCCTACCCCTTCGGGGATTATGGGCGAGATGTTATGTATGTATATAAGATGATATCAACTTTGCAATCAATTTCTCCATTACTTTTTAAGATTAGTCAGAACTAGCTGTAGCTCGTGGCTTTGCTTTTGTTATCTTTCCACAAGAATACTTTTCCTGATAAATTATACATTTAAATGGCATTTAGGAATAGGAAAAAAGTTTCTTAATGTTAGACTTATCGCGCTTCTGATCTTTAATTTTTTTTTGCAGTCAATGATATTTTCGTGTCAGTTAGTGGATTTATTTGGATGCAGGAGACTAGGAATGTTAAAAGTAAAATTTAAACTTTTACATTATGCAGCTTGGCAAAAAATGTTTGCAACTGAGGAGGTTAATTCTGACATCTCAACACAAGGCTGTCGCAGCGCCGCTGAGCTATAAGCACCGGTGCTTAAAGCTGTTATTGTAAGTTCAGCTTCACCGCAGGCTAATTTAGACCTAGATGCAATATTGGAGCATTAGAACAGTGAAACAAAGTTTCATATAGCGGTATTTGCCATTTTCATCTTGAATGCGTAAATTCTGTATTTACATTTTTCATTATTTTGGTTTAAATGAGTCAGAACTAGTTTTTGCCTGCGGCTTTATTTGCCTGAATGTAGATTTTTTCAAAGCAAGTTGTTTGATCGGTCGACCGTCAAAAATGTAGGTATATTTTTATACATTGGGAAAACTAGTTTTAAAAAAGTACTTATCTACTCTACATCCTTTTCTGTGTCCTTGACAATGTGTAAGCAAAATTTTGCGGTTGAGAAAACCGACTCAAGATATTTTCCTTACAAGAAAATAAAGTAAGAACTCGAAAGCGTATCAAAATAGGTTGACAAAATTGGGGATCACGAATAAAACAGAAAAGTTAGATGTTAACAGAAACTAAATTTCATGAGGAAAACTTGAAGTGCTTACATTTAAATCTTTACTTTTTCACTTTCGACTTACTTTTATAACAACATTGCTTTGTTGATTCATTGTTGAAATAACAGCAACCATAAGGATCTGGACTACTTTACTTTGATTTTAAAGGAAGTATAAATGAGTAAGCAATTGCGGTAACACGACAAAACACTTAGTTACGTGCTATTTTATCGTACGTATTTCAAAGAACACGCCACAAAATGTATTTTATTGTTTAAGGCGTTAAAGGCACGCAAGTGACTTCAGCATTAAGTCAGACCCCAGGGTCTTATTTAGGGGGTCATGAATACAAATTATCTAGTTACTCCTGTTAGTGTCCAAGTGTAATCTTTGGATTAAGTGGTGAACAGTTAACTTAGGACACTAATTAGTTATTGTTGTGATATGGTTTCAAGTATTATACTGAAAATATCTGGACTTTTTTTTTGATGTCAACTTATCCTTCTTGTTTTCACATTCGTCTATTGTAAATACGCTTTCTAAAGCTTAATTGTGATTCAATGCACACTTTTTAAGCGAAAGTTCAAACTCGAGCTAGTCTGGAATTTTAAAATTGACCAGAATTAAAAACTACCCTTCGCCATGGCATTAAAGATAAAGGGTTCTTCTGTGGTTAAAACAGATAAATTAAAAACATCAAGTGCCAAATAAAAGAAAAGTCTCCAGGACCCCAAAGGGATTTATTTAACAAATCAAAGATAAGCCCTTGCTTTTAGAAAGTTCGGAAATGCGATCCATCAATGACAAAGACAGATAATTCGTCCCATCGGGCTGAGCTAACTTTGATCGCGAAAATATTTTTTGGAACTTTCAAACGTCGGTTTTCGTAATTAAATTTTGGGAAGTTGAATCCTATTTCCAGATTTTAAATCAGATGTCCATTATTTACTTTTAATTCATAGTCTTTTTAGTGGTACTTTGTAGTCAGTTCAAGGTTCAGAATTTCGCGATTCCGTGGGCGTCTTTCATAAAGTCATGGTCGGTACATACAAGGGCCCAGTCGCTATACCCTGTCTTTTGACTTGACTTTTCCTTTTCCTTCTCGCTCTAATAATATTATGTAATGTTCTAGTTTTAAGTTTAATTTTAATTTTAATTGTAGCTCTCTCAAATTGCTACGCCCTAACAGGGTGTCACATAGGAACTATTTAAAATTAAGAAGACCCTTTATACCTGTGACGTGCAATAAATTATTTGATTTGAATACTTGTGTTTGTTCTGTGTCTGGGTGTTAATATTTAAGTATAATATTTGTAATACCACTGTTGATTCTGATATCCGTAACGCAAGTGCTTAAGCTACTTACCTCGGAGTCAGATCAATGTATGTGATGTCTGGGTCAACAAAAATAAAGGGTCACTCTGTAACCAAGGTTAACCAAGGTCGGTAACCACTGATTGCAATAGCCCACCAGTGTGTCAATACGGTTAGGAATTCCAGATTATCCATGTGCCACAGCGTTGCTCTTTTGTGTCAACTCGGTTTGTCTCAATCACAAAACTGATAATAATAAAAAATGTTACGTCACATTTCCTTACAGAAATAGTGTGTCCGATTCGACTCCACTTCTTTCAATTCCTTTACACTTCGATCAGAATAATAATTAAAAAGCCTTTACAGATGCTATCAATTTTAACGTATTTTGCTTGCACAAATAACATCACGCCTGTAATTCTTGAAGGGATAGGCAAAGTCAAAGGGACAGCAAGCCCCTTGAACCACATTTAGCTAATAATAATTAAAGTAAGATGGAAATTGTGAAAAATTTGTGACAAGTGGTTAGCTCGCCTACACAACGTTGCTTACCATTTCATCCGTACTGCTTGCTTCATATAAAGCGTGTACCTACTCAACGTTTTTAAAGGCATTTCCAGCTCTGATTTCAGCTCCTTCCGAGATTTTTTTGAAAATTGCACAGTGGTTTCTTCAAAAACGGTTTACTAAGACTCTTGTAAGGCCAGCAATGGATTTGATAACTCGACTACATCTGACTCAAGAATAACTCGAACAGCCTCGAGGCAATCATGGATCCCATATTATAGAGTGCGACAGTTGCTAAATAGTTTTCTTTTAACAAATAAATGGGGTTAGAAGGAAACTGTTTAACTTGGCCATTTTTACCAAGTTTAGTTACGTTACATTAGTTAAGCAATGTTGGTATTTCAATATAACTTTTGGATACAGTTCGTGACTACTTTTATTAGGTAATTTGTCCTCCTATGATAAACCGAGAAATTGCTAAGTAGAAAGTTTTATGTCTCTACGACAGAAATTAGGATAATGTCTTGTTAGGTCTGGAGTGAAAAAGGTTACAACTTTCATTACCATTTATATAATATATGGTAAAATAGAAAATGTAGCCAAAATGCTTTCCTGGCTTATGTTTTAAGAATTTTTTGAGCTCAAGTCATTCGATAGCAGCTTTAGCAACATTTTGATATCTTTTATATCACATATAAGACATCAAAATGATGTATAAAATAAGATTATGACTGCCTCGTTGGTCTAGTGGTAGCATGCACCGCCTAAGGATCAAGAGGTCTCGGGTTTAAATCCCGGGTCGGGCCAAAAATTTGTAGGTAGTTATTTCAATATTTATATTACTCAGTATTCACTGAGTCAGAAAGTTGTCAGTATAATCACCTCCGTGTCTCGGAAAGCACGTCAAGTCCTTAGTCCTGCGCCTGTCCTCTCTCCGGTCATGTGGAATTGCCGTCTCACCGGACTATGAGAGTGAAGGAATAGAGAGTGCACTTGTGTTTGCGCACACACTTGTGCACTATAATATCTCCTGCGCAGTCGGCTAATCCTCGTTGAGATCGACCGCCGTGACCGATATCGGTTAGAATGACCTTATTATCACATATAGGTTCATTGTTCGTTGCTTGACTTAATCAAAGTCATCAAAATTCGTGTTCATCATCTTCCTAGCGTTATATTAGCGAGTCTGGTAATTACATTGAAGCGACTGCCGATCTGACCTTTGTAACCCTAAGATAGGGGAACCAGTCAATTATTGGATCATGATTACAAATCCAAAGTTGTTTGAATTTGCAGGTTTCATCACGATGTTTTCCCTCACCGTCGAGCTAGTGGTATAAATACGTACATAGATTTGAAAAATCCAGAGGTACGTGCCCGGGTTTGAACCCGCACTCCTCGGTTAAGAGGTGCGAGTCCTTACCATTGAGCTACCACCGCTCATCAAAATTCGTGTTACCAAATTTAAAATTTTAGTAGTGACTACGATACGAAAGAAATATGATTACATGATGGACCACTAGTCTTAATATGGCATTGTTTATTTTGTTATATTTATTTTGGCAGACATAAAAGATTATGTCTACGTCACAAACATATGTTTTCTTCAAATTGCTGTGCTTTATAAAGCTTGGATTTGATTTCAACTTGCCCATGTGAATCAAGATAAGGTTTATCTTCTCTCGTAATCAAATTCGTATGCACGAGTAGTTAGTGTATCATTTACATACGTACGAATAATTTAACATACTTAAAGACCGGTCGTCATCTCCCAACTGGCACCAATGGTAACCTAATTATCGAGGACTCGCAAAGTTTAATTTGATCGATATTCATTTGAGGCACACTCTGGCAAATATTGACTGCAGGGCGTAGCGAGCGAAATTACTTGACGCCTAACTTTGTGTTTGAGATGTTGAATGTTTAACCGCATTAAAATTTCTTGGCTTTAAAAACTTTGTAAACGGTTTTGGGAAAGAAATCTCCTTGTCTTAATTGAGTTGCGTATTAAGAGTTCTTATAGTTGTCATTTATAATGATACTTTGGCTTTTGCGACGGCCTGTTCCTCTATCTGAAATGTCCACCTAAGCTGAATAAAAAAAAATAACATACAAATGACGTTACCTTATATATAGTATCTCGTATATATATATCGTATATATAAATATATATTTATTTATGTATAATTAAATTAGGAAGAAGGCTAAAATTAAGAAAATTCATAATATTCTGCATGTGTGATCACAAATATTTATTTGCCTCTCTTAAAAGCTACGAAGATGAGATGACCTTCAAAGTACGTAATGAAACCAGACTTCCCAAATCCAAAGATTATAGTCAAAGCATAATCCGAAAGCAAGCGCTAGCTAGAATAATGTCTACTCTGTCTTCACTTCCACTATTCCAGAAATAGTAAGTTCTCGTTACTACGTAAAGTAATATAATGCTTTGTGCCAACATTGCTAAGCATCCGAACACTTTTGGAGCATCCTAAATAAGTTTCCGCAAGCCGGTTAGCTTGGCAAGTGCGTTCCTCAGGGATTATGGTGCTGAGGCAACGTGGCGTCGGAATTGGTACGACTCGAATAATTTCTGTAATTCCGTCTGTCTCTCCGTTGAAGTTTGCCCCGGTCGTGTTGTAGAAACTAATTTGTGGTGAAGAGTGACGTAATTATTGTCCTTTTATGACGTTTCACCTGCGGTGCTCAACCTTTGAAGACGGGTGACCTTAAAATGTTCGTGTGTGACAAAGTCTTTAAGGATCAAGGAGCACGTTTCTTTGCCGTGGCAAAGGGTGGTTTTAACAATTAAATCGAAACAAGTGGTTAAATATTACGTTAAAATAACAATCTTAGTCAGGTCAAATATATTGTGTGCGAGATTCCTTGAGTCTGATTTTCATGAAGATACTTCTTATTTTTTTTTTGACACAAAATTACCTAATTATTTGGATTTTTACTTACGCATACACATATCATCATACCCCTAATCCCGAAGAGATAGGCAGAGTCAAAGGGACAGCTAGCAGGATTTTCACTCAAGATAGTAATTAAAGACAAAAATATTTACAGCATTTGTAATAATAATAAATAATAAATATCAGACTACATCACATACATTGATCTGACTCCGAGGTAAGTAGCTTAAGCACTTGTGTTACGGATATCAGAATCAACAGTGGTATTACAAATATATACTTAGGTAACTATTGGATAACAGCACACAGACACAGAACAAACCCAATTATTCATCACACGGATGTTTGTCCTGGGTGGAGATCGAACCCACAACTCTTGGCGCATGGGGCAGTGTCAATACCGAATGCGCCATTGAGCCAGTCACATTTGTGATTTATATATTTCCCTCCCACTAGTATCTTTTCTAAACAAACTTACAAGAAAGATTGTTAAATATGTAATAAACAACACAAAAACGATTGATGAATGATTGTAAAGGCGCTAATTCATAATATTTATATTTAGTATCAAGGAAAACTAGTTATTCTTAATCATACTAACATTGCCAAGTAGGTACACAAAAAACGAATCACGTGTTACAACATCGGCAATCCGATAATCCCCAAAACTAATAGATCCTCATAAATATACCCCGGAATATGTTCTACTTCACCAGGAAGTACTTGATATATAAAATAAGACAAACAGTCTATATATCTTCCGCATTATTAGCCTGATGCGATGTTAATACTGGCGAGGGTCGGGGAAGGATTCGGAAATACCTATGTGAGATTTTCCGGGATAAAATATTCAATAAGATATACTGAATTGTCACGGATTCCTTTGTCCTCCGCCCAAGTTATTGATACAAAGTGAAATGTCATATCAATGGCTTACATGATATTACTTTGATGAGATTTTGTCCACGTACTTCTTCATCATCTTCCTAGCGTTATGTCCCGTGCTTAGACGGGGTCCGCTTAGACCATGATCCAGGATTTAGCGAGTCTGGTAATTACATTGAAGCGACTGCCAACCTGCCTTCGTAACCCTAAGATAGGGAAACCAGACAATTTTTGGATCATGGTTACAAATCCGAATTTGTTTGAATTTGCAGGTTTTATCACGATGTTTTCCCTCACCATCGAGCTAGTGGTATAAATACGTACATAGACTTGAAAAATCTAGAGGTACGTGCCCGGGTATGAACCCGCACTCCTCAGTTAAGAAGCGCGTGTTCTTACCATTGAGCTACCACCGCTCTAGATATTCATATTTACGTAGAGAGTAATAAACAGAAGACTCCAGTAATATACCATCATGGCACCCCAACCTGATAATTGTAAAATATAACCTAGGACTTGCTCAATAACAAAAATCCAAAAATAGGTCTGCTTAGGTCTTAACCAACCCCCCCTCAAATCGAGGATCGTATCTTAATGATTGAGCTACCACCGCTCGGAACGATTAGCGTTGGTCAAAACGAATACCCATCCAATACCAGACTGCACCGTACTTAGCTTAATTTGCGTATAGTAATCGGTGCCGCTGCGCCAAGAGGTCCTCTTTTGTATGGAATTACATTGTAATCGTTACTGGCTCTGTATGCGACCGTTCCCAAAATGCCGGGGCCCGCACCCCTAATCGTTGTTCGGACATATATTAAACTGTTCCCTTTCCATTGCGTTAATGCCGGCCGGGGCACAGTCTACAATAGCTAATTATTTGAATTCCTTTCTGTATTCCCTTCCCGCATCCAAACTGATGTTTATTTTGTATTCAGTTTTCGCAACTAAACGCTTACATTTTTGTTTTTGGTGCAAAAACATAATAAAAAATGTATGTACCTATAGGCTTCAAGAATTGAATTGTCCAATTGTCTTATTTTAAAAAACAATACACCGTAATCTACCATTACATTAGCTCGGAATTTCGATTTATTGAGAAGAAGCTGCCAAGAAATTTATTCTTCTTCAAGTCGTTTAAACATTTAAAATACAAATAACTAAGAAGTAAGTCGTATGATTGTTTATGCCTTTCAAAATCTACATTAAAGCTAGCAAAGCTGTGGAAAAATTATGATAGCATTTGTCATGCGTATTGCACGAAAATTCATGTAGCTAGTACAAAAAATCGCTATTAAAAGTATTAATACCTGTAAACAAGAAATTATTTTAAATCTGGTCGTTGTTTTTTCTGATCTCTTCACATTTTGAGATCTCAAATCTAGAAAAACATGTTTGTTTACAGAATGATTCGCCCGATGTAATGCGTGATATTCCAGGACTTTACGAGTTTGTGTTATTTTTACGGTTTCAGGAATAATTAAGATCTCCGAGATTCTTATTAATGCACAACGTTTTATGGAAATAAACTTTGGGAAAAGTACATTACCTCCATAGAACGTTTTCATAGCAATTACAGTCTTAGAAATTACAAAAAATATTATTTAATTATTAGTATATTAAAAATTATACAAATCTAATTATTCATTTGATTTTACTTCTTTTTGGTCAGCACAAATCTTAGATACGGAAGTAAAAAAGGGAGCCCCTTAAATTTTTATTTTATTTTTATTTAATTATTATTAATTAAAGTTAATACAACATATATTCTGTAAACATTTCAAGCATATTTTACCTGTTGCCGTTATTTATATCGTGCATGACAATCACGTTTGTTGTATGGGACTTAATTTTTTTTTGTTCTGTTTTTATTCTATTTTTTATATATTTATTAAAGCGGCAACAGAAATACATCAACTGTGAAAATTTCAACTGTTCAGCTATAACGGTTCGGTATCACGGTTCATTCGGAGATACAGCCTGGTGACAGACAGACACAGACAGACGGACGGACAGTAGAGTCTTAGTAATACCCTTGTTTACCCTTTGGGTACGGAAAAAATTGGGTCTGTGAATTTGTCACCATAAACATAGGTTCGTTTATGGGGTGGAATTGACATCCATTTAACGTTTGATGGATTACATAAAAGAAAACGACTGGCGACTTAATTGTGCCATCACGTAAATCTTCAACTTGTTTTAAATTCTCATCGAATATACTAATGCAGTCGATATTTACCGTTTTCTTATATTTCACAAGTTTCTTAACTGTTTTTCCTTACTTCAAAACAAGTGGTATATGTAATTAGGTTTATTACTCCATAGGTACATGTACGCATTCGAATATTATAATTGTATCCCTTAGTACCTCCAATACCGTCGCTTTTTGAAAAGGCCAAAGGATCAGGATCAGAATTTGATATAAGCTTCAAATGAATCTGCCGATACGGATGACCGCAATATACCTTAATATTGCTCTGATTTATTATTCTGGGCTCTATGCTATTTCATCAAAGGGAATAATTAGTCCCGAAATGATTTCGGGATGGGATCCGAAGCGACATGTCTCGTGCCAGCGCCTCATTTGTCGCAACTAATAACCTACAATCTATACCGGTCCTCATTATTGTCATGATAATAATGTTGTTCGTAACAATGGCTGGTAGAATGGGGCTGTTGGTGATGAAGGATCGATTTTTCCTAAGCCTTTATTTTCTTTATATACACTTTTATTATTCTTGTCTCTACTAATAAGATATACAGGCGCGGTCGCAGCCTGAAATTTTGGAGGGGGTCGTTCACTTATAATAATATAATATGTTGAGTAAATTAAACTTTATTGCACAATACACATTTTTATTGTACACAATAAACAACAAATAGAAGTCTTATATTTTTATCGGCAAATCGGTTAATAATATTTGAGACGCTATTTCTATTTGCGCTATTGGGCTATCTCTGGATGAATATTTAGAAGAGCTAACCCTGTCAGCCTCTCTCCTAACATGTTTGCTCTCAACCAAGTTTTTCCACACCTTACCGTAGAAAATAATCTCTAATATTGCACCGCTTATAGGAAGAGTGCCAGAACTTTTATCAAAGTCTTTATGACGTGTACGATTTTGGGGTGGAGAGGTCATGTCCTCTGTGACATGGGCTTCCGCCAAAGATCGCCAAGACGACCGATTCTGCGCTGCTTGATATGAGCATAGCAAGAAACATTCTGAGTACCTACAATGTGAGGTAAAATCAAGTATATGACATATAAATATATGACTTTGAAATTGTGTGTACCTTTAGAATGGCATTGTACTATTATTAGTTCTTTCCATGACTCAAGACACAATGCCAGTGTAAAGAAGACAAGGCTTTTCTCCGCAGTATCAAATAACATAAATAGTGTACTTTGTTCAGCACCCCAGCGATTTATGTAAATTTTCCAGTTCATTTCCTCTAGACTATCTCTAGCGCGGGCTGTTTAACGCGAAATATGGTGACTTTATTTTAGAACCTTGGCAGCGTAGCTTGCCTTGGCGCACCTCACTCATTCCTGGATAAAATACAGGTATTATTCTCACAAAGAAAGCTCCGTTTCTGTACGGTAAATTGGAATTTTTCATTTAGTCCGTTGCGAAATTTCTGAATAGTTTGGAGAAACTGTTCAAGATTTCAAGCTATCTATTCTTGTAATAGATGTTTATTGTAGTTATAAAATAAAAATAATAAGATAATGTTTAATTGATTACATATTTTAAACTTCAATACCTACCTATACTAATTATTGTTTGTATATTATTGATTTTCATGGACATATATTTTAGCTGGCGTTCATGACTTCGCTTGTGTATACGGAAGTTTATTTTATTTACATTAGGTAATTCCTTTTTTCTGTGTGCTTTGCCGATGTCAATGTATATTTTACCTATACTTATCCTTTATTGTACTTCCAATAAAAAATCTTGTATATTTTCATGACGATGAGTAGCAGTGAAAGAATAACGAACAAACTCAACTTCGTATGTATAATATTAGTCAGAATACCTTTTCTCTTTCTGTCCCCAATATTTGATCAGAATCCACAAGCAAACCTATGTCGGTAGTAAGCTTCAATAGCTTATTCACGGGCACCGGTCCATTGGATCCATGACGCGTGCAGCTGTGTGAACGGGTAGTATTTTGGTATTTTCTAGTAATTAGTGCTCAGTGTTTTCAAATCATCTTCTTCAAAGGAACCAGAAAATCTACAGATAAGTCCACTGCATCACTGCCTTAGTAGCGAGAAACCTGGTGAAACAAATTTAATATCATCGTATCTGAATGAGCTATATGTTAAACAATATTTCACACCATTCATACTTCACCCTTGCTACTTAAGTCGAATGTGATCGTCAGCCTCCGGATTACCTAAGTTTTTTTGGAAGGAATTTGACTAGGAAATACGTCTTAACAGTAGATTTTCTATTCTTATTTCAAAATTTTGTAAGTTGTGATAGCATTTTCTTTCACCTTAATGCTAATTTAAGCCAACTGGCCGTAACTAAGTTACATCTACTGTTCTTTGTTACTGGTCAGTTTCAATTTGGACAATAATGTGTAAATGCATGTGTGTGATGTAATACCCATTATTTATTTGCCACACTGACCATAGATTACAGAGGCCGGCCCGAGTCAGTGCTAGCCACGAGTATTTACTGCTGCAAGGTCCATTGATCGCAAGCTTACTCACGTGGAGGCATGTTGTAATACGTTCCATAATCTCTTGTCATTGCTCGCGATGTGGAAAATGTATGTTGTTTTCCCATTAGGATCTTGGACGTTAACCTTCAAATAGAATATTGTTTCCTTGAGACGTTTTTTTTGGTTAATAGCAACCAAAGATTGTGAAAGTCTTTTCTTGGCCATTGTGTTTTTAATAATGCAATACGGGTCTTAAGTCTTCTATTGTTTTATATATTCCGTCCGAGGCTTGTTTTTTTTGTAGTAGGCCTATGTTTATTTGGGACTTAAAAATAATGTGCCAAATATGTTCCTTATTCAGCATGTCTCAAAAGACGACTGTTGGTGTATTGGTCGCTGGGTTGGTTATTATGTAGGCGATGACCATTTGTCCTATTCACAATTTTTAGCTTAACCTGGATCAATTTAAGTTATGGATAAAAATCGTTGCAGAAGCTGCTCCTTTGTTGTTTGACCCCGCAGAGTCCAAGCAGCAGTAAGTTCCTGCAACGATACAACGACATATGATACACATATATCATCATGTGTAAATACATAAATATGTATGTATGTATTAATTCGTAGGTTCCGTAATTTCAATTCCATTGGACCTAAAGAGTGTTGTCTATAAAAAGGTTAATTGACACATGCACATATCATGTCAGATCTCTTTATATACGTTAGTCTTAGTTACCTCACCCTTCCCCCTACCCCAGTCGTGTTTCGCTTCCAAAACAGTATTTGCGCAGACACTCTTAACAGAATTCCAGCTAGGCAACTAGAATGTGCGTGTTGTACATATGGAACTTGAAAAACAACTAAATTTCCCAAAAGGTGTCCCTTTAAATCTAATTTCTCTCGCATTCTTATTCTCAACGAATTTGGGCCTAATTATCCTTTTTGGAGTCTTTATTTTACTTAGGCGAAATAATTCCGTTTCATGCCATTACATTTGATGGTAGCTTTTTGTCTTTCGTTCGTTTACTATTGGTTTCCGTTGATGGGTTTCTTTTGCCATATCAGTCTAGAACCCTAAAAAAAAAAGATCTAGGTTTATCTTTATCTGCGTAGGATTAGATTTGTCACAATGAGTCGTCTCGCCCGCTGGGAAATATCTTATGGTAATGTTTCTTGTCGGTCAAAGGCCTTGCGATGGCAGATAATAGCAGTACATACATTGAAAGTTGTAAAAAGTAGTGATAAATGGCTAGCTTGTGGCCTACATCATCATAAACCAATACATACCAGTCGCCCTATATAACATGCTAGACAGGGAAAACAGTTAGTACAATAATTTTGATTTTCAGAGTAATATGGAACATAATTATATGCTGCAAATAGTTGTACTGACTTTTAAAGCCTTGTTATGGATAAGACATAACCAAAAATTTTTTTGACTAGCTCCATGATGCGTTCGGTTGCGTGACGCTATGCGCCAAGTGTTGTAGGTTCGATGCCCACCCAGGACAGACAATCGAATCAGAAATACTTGTATTTTTTCTCTTGATAGATTTACACCCAGTGTAAATCTATTGTTTAAGTATATACACTGTTGATTCCTTTATCTGAAATACAAGTGTCCGGAGTCTTTTAAACTTTATGTCTCACGTTGGTCTGTGACTTAAAAAAAAGGGCCAACTGTGTTTCTTGCCTAGTATGTCGTAAAAGGCGACTAATGGTATATCGGGTTTTGTGTGTGATTGTGTAGGCGACAGGTTAGCCACTTGTCACTACTTTTTCACAATTTTCAATCTAACCCAGCCCAGTTTTATTTTTGGCTGAAGGTTAAAGAAGCCTGCTGTCCCTTTGACTCTGCCTACCGCTTCGGGGATTATGGGCGTGATGTATGCATGTTAAAACTTTTTTACTTTGCTGTGAATCTTCACCTACCTTCAAAAAATTGCCAATAAACTTGTGTAATAAGACACACCCGATGCCTAACTCCCACACATGAGTTTGATCGAAATACGGGCGGATAAACCGAGAAATCCTCCCCTTTATGAGCTCTGAATAAGGATGATATAAGCGAGTTAGTATTAAAATGAGTTTATGGTCAAAGTTCAGTCGTAAGTTAGCGCGGGAATTTGCTATACAACATTACACACTCAACTTTGCATACATTCACATAAGGACTTACTTACCTTTATGGATGTAGAATACCATAAAATTAAGCTTGGAGTTTCTTTGTGTAAAAATTATAATATCAATTTACCCACTCCAGTATTATTAGTCAGATTTGTTTGCAGTTATGTAGTAACAGAATATTTCATTATATATTCAAAGTTGTTTGAATTTGCAGGTTTCATCACGATGTTTCCCCTCACCGTCGAGCTAGTGGTATAAATACGTACATAGATTGGAAAAATCCAGAGGTACATGCCCGGGGTTGAACCGGCACTTCGTGGTTAAGAGGCGCGTGTCCTTACCATTGAGCTACCAACTCTTATTTAATAGACTACTGTACATTTTCACTTAAATATTTTTTTTATTTATTATCCTCATATAATCGTGGGTTGTCGAGATGGGGCTATCCATAAATTATTCAGCGCTAACGTGTCAAAATAATATGACATGAAAGTTATTAAAAAAAGTTTAAATATCTACCTTTACCTACTTTTTAAAAGCGTTATTTACAATGTTCTTTATTTACATAATAGCTTATTTCACTTAAGGAAATATCGTTTTACAAAGTTTTTTCATAAGTATAAAACAAAAAAATTCGCACTGATATCATTATTTCTGTCTAACGAGTAGGATAAAGCAGATTATGAGGTAGGTACTTTAAACGTCCACATTTAGAGGATTCCTTTTTAAATGAGAATTCTCTTGAAATAAACAGAATATCTTATTAAAATGACCATCTATTATGTAAAGCTTAAATGACATATTTAATTTGTGTGAATGCTCCAGGGAATGAGACGTAATAATGTCGCGTTGTTTAAAAAGAAAACTTTAAAGGAGGCCATTTTGGGATATTCATGCTGCCGCCATTTTGTCGAGATTTAACTTGATGATAATTTCAAAGGATTTGGCTGAGGGATGTTCCTGCATTTTTAAAAGAAATGAATGAATACATATCTCTCGGCAACGATCTTGGGAAAAAATACGGGAAATGTTTTTTGTTATGTCATTGTCATCTTAATATAAACGCGAAAGTTTGTATCCAATAGATTTTAATGAAACTTTACAATAGTATAGCTTATACATCAAAATAACACATAAGCTATGTTTTATCTTTGTACCATGCGTGCAACGCCGCGGGCAGTAGCTAGTAAAATATAAATATCTGTACCATACGAAAGTTATCAATATTACCACACCTTATGTAATATTTTATGATTTATAAATTTCGTGTCATGACATATTGGATTAAAAATGGAAATATGTCTGGCTTATTGATATTTTCTTACAATGTTTCTAGAATTATGTGCAAAAACAGTTTAGAGCAAACCAAATTTCACATAGTTACGTTTCATGTTATACTAATACTTACTTCTTAAGTTTTACGTACCTTATTAGCTCTGAAATATCGCAAAAACGGTGAACAGGACATTTCATTTCCTTATGATATTTGAGTTTTCAGAACTACTCTTTCTACCGCAATAAATATTTTCATAATTTCATGGCAACACTGATGACAGACCATAACTATAAAAATGTTTTACTCCCATTTATTGCCTTTCTGTTGTAATTCCGCTCGTTAATCATGTTTGAAATCAGGTTGCGGAAAAGGGGGTTAAGTAAAATTAGTACTTTATTCAATAACTAACTGTGCCCGCCGTTTCACCCTCGTTTATGGGTAATGTCTTAGCCTTCCTCGATAAGTGGACTATCTGACACTAAAATATTAGCGATTAGCGCGTTCAAGCAAATAAACAAACGAACAAAATCTTCAGTTTTATAATATTAATAAGTCTAGATTGATTCTATTCCTATATTGAATTATCATGTGTATGTTACATAGAAATCACAATTTAATCTTTAAAAAATATGCACCCATATGTTTAAAGATTAAACTGTGATTTCTGCCGTGCACTAAGAAATTTAATTTATTTAAATAGAATAAATAAAATTATTTCATTAAAATTGTAAGACGACTATTGTACCAAGTTTCTTGCCGGTTTCTTCTCGGTAGATGCGACATTCCGAACCGGTGGTAGATTCAAATTGTTCTACTTTGTACTTACTTGACGATTCACAAGTGCCTTTTTTTAGGCCTACGTAAATCAAGATATTTTTGACTTTTTTGACTTTTACCGTTTTGGGAACTAAAGAACAACATAAAACATCTGTTAAAAGCCAAGGAAACAATCCCCGGTGAGAGTGACCCAATTACATTAAGGTGTTGCAAATTTCCATAAGGAATGCTAACCGCAATCGGGCAGGCCGTATACTTGTTTGCCATCTTCTGACGCATAAAAAAACATTAGTAATGCGAGGGTTTGACCAGCACATCAGGAACTAAGCTCACTTCTTTCAGTCCTTAAGTACATATTAATCATTACGCCCGCAATCTTCAAAGGGGTCGGCAAAGCCCAAGGTGAGAAATAACTCGTTAAATCGCATTTAGTCAAAAAATTAACTTGATTTTTTATATTATTAGGTATTTCTTATTATTAAACTTGAGTTGGATTAGTTGGAAAATTGTGAAGGGTACAAGTGGTTAGCTTGTCGCCTACATAATCAGATCTAATACCCAATACAAATTCTTTGCTTTTTACCATATGCTAGGTAACAACAAACTCAATTGGTACACTATTTCCGAGTCTCACAGAGTCCCTCAAATAGAATCCTTTCATAAATGTCTATGCCTCTAGAAGTTAATTCAGCGTCTGATGAAAAGGATCCGAATCTAACCCGTATTGATATACTCTTAACATACTATTTTGACGCCAGACAACACCAGTTATTTCCTCAGAATATCAAAGGCACCGAAAGAAAGAGTAATGGCTGTCGATTGCTTGAGTCTCGTCGATTTTTTCCGTCGACGCGACTCATTGACAATTTCGTCGACAAATATCTTTCCTTTTTTGCTTCCACCCATAATATATTGAGCGGACGTGTGTACTCTGTACATAATAAAATCGGTCAAGTGTGTGTCGATTAACGCGGAAAGTAAGGTAGGTTCTCTCGATAACATGGAATGTGCATGAAAAGAGACGTTTTAACAAGTTTGTATTTGTATGTTTGTACAATAATTTGGTGCATATTTTGAGCCCATAGAGTGACTTATGCGTGACACATCATCGTCCTATTAGCGCTCACGAATAAACGAACTACGCGCTCGTACTATAAGTGGAAGTACTTCCGCCGAGTTAGGTGTTGCTTGCTCGGGGACCTAGGTCCGACTAACCGTCTCGGTGTATTGTATATACATATACTTAGTGGCGAGAATAACTTCATCAGCGCGATGCAGGATTGTTTGACGTTTCTGCATGTTCGATCGGCGCCATCTGTTTACATCTTATTGGAGCTATAATCTTGACTATCTTTTGGCGCGGTCGCCACAAATAAAATATTACTTCATCAGAAAAGCATGTAACATAATTTCCCACCGGAAAACATCTGACCAGTCGTTGACTTACCCGTGTAAACCAAAGCCGAGCTAATGTTAATCACAAGATGTTATTTGCCGGCGCCAATACAAATGTTTTGTAATACTATACGTATGATTACATTTCTGTATTTGCGTTTGATATCGGGTTCAGCCCTTGGCCCTTGGAACGCGTGACGTTGACAAACAAAGCACCGTCCTTGTCAATAAGAGCGATTGATTATTTGTGAAAGCTCCCGACTTGAGCAAGTGATTTTACTAAATACTTAATAGTTTCTTTAGACTCTAAGTATTTAGTAAAATAAGTTACAAATAATGTCTAAGGCTTAGATATTATTTGTAGCTGCTGTCCGCGACCGCGAGGGATCTAACAAATAAATTTATTTTTGTCCGGAACCACATTTTTTTGACCAGTTTTGTTTTTGGTTGAATGTGGTTAAGGGACTTACTGCTTCTCTGATTCTATATATACCCCTACGGGGATGTTACGTGTGGTGTTGTGTATGTATGTACCACTATTTTTAAACTATAAGTAGGCTAAACTACTGATATAACACAAGCTTTCTGGTAATTAAAGTCCCGTCAAAATAATTTTAACCATCTATATGATTAGCTGAAACAAACAGTGATATCTATATAGACGGACTGACAGACCGACGTAAACCTTCATTTTTTGTATAAATACCGTATACATATACTTTTATATCTTATACTTTTTATTCGTCCCATGTTGGTCTGGGACTTAAAAATAATATGCCAACAGTGTTTCTTGCCTAGCATGTCGCAAAAGGTGGACTAATGGTATATGGGATTTTGGGTATTCGATTGCTTAAGCGACGAGCTGGACTGTTGTCACTACTTCTCCACAATTTTCCATCTAACCCAGCCCAGTTTTATTTTTAGCTGAATGTTGTTGGCCTGCTGTTTTTTTAACTCTGCCTACACCTTCAGGATATATAGGCGTGATGTTATGTATGTATGTACTTCACGTATCTATTTAAGACTAATTAGTTATTTTGACATTAGACACACTACAATGCTATTTATTTATTTGTGTTTACGGATTAATTGCATTATCTGAAGTGCGGTGGTGGTTCAAAGATTAAGACGTGAGTCTCAATGCGAAAGGTGTTGGTAAGACCTAACAATGGATTGCCTAAAAATAAAACGGACTTTTTCAACTGGCTCGATGGTGAGTGAGTCGTCATGAGGCAAGGTGTGTAGTTTTCCTCCACTTTCACGATACTCATTTTGGACATCCACCTATATCCCGTTACAAAACATTTTAATACTAGCTAAATCCCGCAACTTCATTTTCCCTGTAACAGAAGCTATAATGCCGTTCCAAAGATTAACTATGGCAAACAGAAAACTAAACCTTTTAAACATCGGTTTGTTAATTATACTCCTAGTAATAAGCTTTTCTTTTAAGTTTTGAAAAAAAAAACAGTATTATCTTATACTTAATTTGAAATATATATGTAAGTATATAGATACTTGACGAGATCGAAAGTCACCCACTGAGAAATATATTATTGTATTATTGTTTGTTTTCTAAGCTGTAACTATGTTGACGATGCATTCTGTTGTCTTTACGAGGACATCCCATGCAAACAACAATTTATGGGTTACCAATATCTACCATGTCGTGATTGGAGCCACTTTGACACGATGACCCAGTTATTTTATGAACTAATTTCACAGTGTCATTAATTTTGATTTTATAGATAAATAAATATTATTGACGTAATAAATGCGGCAATAAATGTTGAGATTAGAAGAAAAACACGATTATTTGGATTTAGAATCTTCCTTTGAAATAGGATGTATCAAATTGTGAGACTTTTCTTTTGTTTTATTTTTGGTAATGAACGAATATATCACATAAGCTTCGTGCCATACGATTTTATACCAACGACAATTTAAAACAAACAAACATTATATACAAACCCAAAAAATTAAATACCAACAATTTACCTTAATTTAGAAAAACTGAATACCTACAACGATACAAAATAAAGAACATATTCTCCCGATTTCCATAACAAAGGCTTGGGTGGCGAATATCTTGGAAATCAGCTGAGCAGTTGAACCGTGGAATTGGACGCTCGGCGGTCATCGCTGAGTGTGTCCCTTTACGAGGACGTCCGACACCGTGCTTTGTTTGATTATTCCGTATACACCTATTTTATATTGTTGATCTAAAATAGAATTCAAATAGTGTATGAAATTATAAGAATAAAATGTATTTTTCATATTTGTATCATAATCTTCCTAGCATTATGTCCCGCGTTTAGACGGGGTCCGCTAAGACCATGATCCAGGATTTAGCGAGTCTGGTAATTACATTGAAGCGACTGCCGATCTGACCTTCGTATCTCAAAGATAGGGGAACTAGACAATTTTTGGATCATGGTTACAAATCCAAAGTTGTTTGAATTTGCAGGTTTCATTACGATGTTTTCCTTTACCGTCGAGCTAGTGGTATAAATACGTACATAGACTTGAAAAATCCAGAGGTACGTGCCCGGGTTTGAACCTGCACTCCTCGGTTAAGAGGCGCGTGTCCTTACCATTGAGCTACCATCGCTCTGTCCATTCAAAAGGACATTCAGATATCGAAGTCCTTGGTAACTGACTTTTTTTTTATACAAACTCAAATGATAAGTAAGTTTAATTGTGTAAAGAAAAAATAATACGTTGGCAAATTGATAAATTATAAAAAAAATATGGTGAATACTTTAATATCTCTCTTTTTTTGCTTGTATGAAAAGGATTATGAATGTTGAAGAGGCGAGTGAGGTGTGTAAGGATCGTGCCATATGGCGTTCGGTTCTCTCTGGCTACCCGCTAGGGAAGTGGCGTAAAGTTTAGTTAGTTAGTTAGTTAGTTTTCTCTGTTTTTAATGAGATTGGTTAAAATATTTGTTAGGTATTTCAGTATGCTTTAGCGTAACAAATAAATGAAAATGTCGGATAATTTCACCAATATTACCTATATCAATATGATTATATGTATCATGTTATGGCTTAATAATCAAACTTATAGTACTGATCACACATCCGAACGTAAAATACCTAAACGATGCAAAGTTCTTTCAATCGAGCCGTTACGTCAACGCGCTTCTAATGTTTTCTTGATTAATCCAAGCAGTAATACAAGCTCGTCAAAAGTTCCAATTACCGACTAAAGTAATTTTACCGGTTATTACTAGCAAAGTAATAACTTGGCCTGGTAATTCTAGTTTCTTGGTTGCGCGTTTTATGACAGGATGAAGTATAAACCCTCGGTGTGTACCAAGGTACTTTTCGTCTGTGTTTTTTTATGGTTAAATGATCTGTTGTCCGAAATAAATTAGAACGAAACTTAGGTTTGGTTCAGCCATACTCAACTTTTTTTTTTAACACAAACACGTTTCAGTTATGGTGTTGAGGGCCACAAGCAAAAAATATTTAGGTTTTAATTAAAACGTCATCATTATAATCTCCATAGCTTTTTGTCCCGTGCTTAGATGGGGTCCGTTAAGACCATGGTCCAAGATATTAGCGAGTCTGGTAATTACATTGAAGCGACTGCCGATCTGATCTTCGTAACCCTAAGATAGGGAAACCAGATTTTTTTTGGATCATGATTACAAATCCAAAGTTGTTTGAATTTGCAGGTTTCATCACGATGTTTTCCCTCACCGCCGAGCTGGTGGTATAAATATGTACATATTTGAAAAATACAAATGCAATCCCCAAAGACAGAGTCTATTGATGCAATTAGTTTCCTAAATCACATTTAGTGAAAAATCGAGTTGGGTTAAATGGAAAATCGAAAAGTGGCTATCTCGTCGCCACACACCCCACATACCTACGTATACCCTTTCATAAGTTAATATGTAGAAATTAAAATATTAATAACCAAGCGTGCCTCGTCATAGCGTCGACAGACCGCTAAATCTTAATTAATTTACTCAAAAATTGGGAAATCCTCACCCCTAGCCTCTCTTCATCCGTATGTAATATGCTCTTGTAAAAATATAAATTAAAATATTAATAACCAAGCGTGCCTCGTCATAGCGTCGACGGACCGCTAAATCTTAATTAATTTACTCAAAAATTGGGAAATCCTCACCCCTAGCCTCCCTTCATCCGTATGTAATATGCTCTTGTAAAAATATAAATTAAAATATTAATAACCAAGCGTGCCTCGACATAGCGTCGATGGACCGCCTTAATTAATTTACTCAAAAATTGAGAAATCCTCACCCCTTGTCTGCCTTCGTCCGTATCATCATCTTCCTAGCGTTATGTCCCGTGCTTAGACGGGGTCCGCTTAGACCATGATCCAGGATTTAGCGAGTCTGGTAATTACATTGAAGCGACTGCCGATCTGACCTTCGTAACCCTAAGATAGGGGAACCAGACAATTTTTGGATCATGGTTACAAATTCAAAGTTGTTTGAATTTGCAGGTTTCATCACGATGTTTTCCCTCACCGTCGAGCTAGTGGTATAAATATGTACATAGATTATTTTTTTTAAATCTAGAGGTACATGCCCGGGTTTGAACCCGCACTCCTCGGTTAAGAGGCGCGTGTCCTTACCATTGAGCTACCACCGCTCCTGCTACTACTACATGCTCTTATAAAAAGAGAAGCTTTTATATTTCCTATTTTATTTTATCTACTTAGCTATAGTGATTTTTTATTTACTTATATCTATCTATGAATAGATATGTTCAGTAAAACTAAGTATAACAAAGGAAACTTTTGGAAATATTGGAAAGAGACATACATACATAACATCACGCCCGTAATCTCCGAAAGGGTAGGCAGAGTCAAAGGGGCAGAAAGCTACTTTAATCACATTTAGCCAAAAATAGAACTGAGCTGGGTTAGATGAAAATAAAATCACAATTTTCCATCTAACCCAGCACATTGTGCTATGTTGGTTTGGGACATAAAAATAATGTACCAACAGTGGTTCTTGCCTAGCATGTCGTAGAAGGCGACTAATGGTATATCGGGTTTTGGGTATGTGATTATGTAGGCGACAAGCTAGCCACTTGTCACTACTCGTTCACAATTTTCCATGTGACCCAGCCCGGTTTTATTTTTGGCTAAATGTGGATAAGAAGGCTAGCTGTCCCGTTGACTCTGCCTACCCCTTCGGGGATTATGGACGTGATGTTATGTGTATACTGTATATGTAGATGATAAATTGTGAAAAAGCAGTGAGTGAGTAGTCGCCTACACAATTACATACCCAAAAGCCGATTTACCATTAGTCGACTTTTACGACATGCCAGGCAATCATGAGGTATGAGACATTTAGTGTCTAATTTGCATCCGAAAATTGCGTGTCTGCCAAATAAAACCATGAACTAATTAAGTTATGTGATTAGATATTTGGTAAATATTGGTTTATGTATTAAACCGAGGGTCGCGGGTTCGAATCCCGGTAGGGGCAAATGTTTCGTGTGATGGACATGGATATTGTACTCGAGTCAGGGATGTTTATTAACGTATTTAAGTATGTCTATCCGTTCACCTAGTATCCATAGCACAAGCATAAGCTTAGTTTGGAACAAGGGAATTGGTGTATCAGTTCAAAAAAAATATTATTATTAAAAAAATATATATCCAATATGTCTGTTGGGACAAGAGCATCATTTATATAATATAATAAGAAAGAAACATGTATATTACCGAAATCTATA
Source organism: Glyphodes perspectalis (assembly GCA_951394215.1). Lineage (NCBI taxonomy): Eukaryota > Metazoa > Arthropoda > Insecta > Lepidoptera > Crambidae > Glyphodes > Glyphodes perspectalis. Next base: position 14,082,233 of record OX596205.1, on the reverse strand, counting down.
TGTAAAAAACTCTTAATGAGAACACCAGTAAATTAATTTGAAAACACTTAAAGCTAAGTCAACCAACTTCGAAACAGCTAAAACTCCCACCAACAAACTTAAAATCCCCGCGAATTTGTCAAAAGTCGAGTGAAAAATTTACCAGATTAGTCAATCCCGAAGTTGGTAATAAGTTTTTATCGCGCATTTACTTACAATGTGGTGGGACAACTTTTTTAATTTCCTCCCGCCTCTGGAACCGTGACAGCCGGATTTGATTTAATGTTTATTTCCGTCCAATCTCACTTTTGAATTTGGAATACACAGCACGCACTTTTCAAAGTTTTATGGAAAAAGTTGATTCATATAAACTAACAATTGACGATCGATTCTTAATTCATTTACTGTCAATAATGATAAAGCATGAATTTAATTTTAGAAGTACATTGTAATGACACTTTTTTTCTTTCATTAAATCGCCTCAGGCATCTATGAAACTACGAGTAAGCTGAAACTACAGTAGCGTGCGGCAGGCAGCTGGGTCGCGTCCGCCCCCGACGAGATCTTTTCAGTACTGAAGCCTGATACCGCTGGCTTTCAAAGGTTAGGATTCAACTTCAATAAAATCTGTAAATATGGCACGGAGTAATAAATTTGGGTATATATTTTTTACAGTTGTTTATAAATGTGTCTATTGGTAAAAAATAAAGACATTGCAGAAATTGCAAAAATTAACACCTCTGTATTATTTTCATTTTTTTTTGTATAGACAAATCTCACTTTTTTAATGAAGAGCCGATTGCATTTTTCTAAGTTTGCTTATTTGTGTAAACTGTTTTAATAACCAGTCGATTTTTTATAGTTTATTTAGAAAATGTCCTAATAGCCTTCGTGCCATTTACGATCAGATCACGTGTCAGATATGTTCTTATATTTAAACATGGTCTGGTCTTGTTGCTTAATCAAAGCACCCATTTCAATACGTTCTTCCTTGTATCTTCATATTACGGAAGGCTCGATGCGTCAATCAGATTCGGACTTGTCTGGTTTTTTGGAGTTCCTTCCTGTACATCCTGTGACATTTGAAGGCAGTTACAAATCGCCCCCGTATCCATGCCGTCCATTTTTCAACGTCAAACAGGTGGTTACATTCCCATCGCGAAGATTTCACTTTGCTTCCTCCTCCGTCAAGGATATTAATGTTGAGGAGATTGAGCACCGACGCGGGCTTTTTAACCTCGTTAATCATGGTTTTGTTTAAATTTTTTCGTTTAAATATCATATCTCTATGTTTATATTGTTCGTAAACATGATAAAAATCTTCTACAATATTTTACAAATTATGCTGATGCTGTGGTAATTGATAAATTTATCACGAAAATGTGGCAGAATGTTGGTTCATTGAACATATCCTTTCAAGTCCTTACCTGTATTATAAATCCAGTGTCGGATCAAGAATTTGTGGCTGGTTATTTCTATGTTGAAATTACTCAGTAACAGTCCGAAGTCAGGAAGTAGGCGGTTTAATCACCCCCGTGCCTCGGAAAGCACGTAAAGCCATTGGTCCTGCGCCTGACCTCTCACCGGTCATGTCGAATTGCTGTCTCACCGGACTATGAGAGTGAAGGAATAGAGAGTGCACCTGTACTTGCGCACGCACTTGTGCAATATAATATCTCCTGCGCAGTTGGCTAATCCTCGTTGAAATTGGCTACAGTGACCGATATCGGTTATGAGGACATTATAAATGAGAAATTAGTTCTGTCTTGCTTGCCTGTTAAGCACTGATGCCTTAACTACAAAGCTGTTATAGTACAGAATGCATATATTTTGGACTCTGAGAAAGGATAGAGCCTACTTTTATCCCAGCAACATTTGTAGATCCCATAGGATACACGATAGAGCAGGACACGCGCCTCATAACAGAGGGGTGCGGGTTCAAAACCCAGATCGTAACTTTGTGTATTTCAAATCTATGTACGTATTTATACCACTAGCTCAGCGGTGAGGGAAACATCGTGATAAAACCTTCAAATTGGATTTGTAACCATGATCCAAAAATTATCTAGTTCCCCTGTCTTAGGGTCACGAAGGTCAGATCAGAAGTCGCTACAATGTAATTACCAGACTTGCTAAATCCTGGATCATGGCCTAAGCGGACCCCGGCTAAGCAAGGGACACAACGCCAAGAAGATGATGATGGGATACACGATCAATAAAACAAACGAATTTCATGCGGGTGGAGCCGTGAACGACATACGATAGTAGTAATGAAGTGTTGTGTCGACTGTGTTCTGATTGGCTTACTAATTGACAAGGCTAATTAGTCGCAGATTCTCGAATTTGGTCTCAACCAGACATTAACAGTTGATATTTCATTAATGATAAATCACTGAGGTATTTCGCAATTTTGTCACTAATAATAACACTATAGGTTTTAGGACCTTAATACACAATATTTAGCATACCTAACGCAAAGTACACGTCGTATTGAAAACATTTTCAGTTACGGACCAAGTCGAATAACTTCTAGTTGATCATTGAATTAACTTTTTTTTTTCATAATAGATTTACACCCAACTTTTTTGATACAAGCAGACTATATTGTTCGTTCAGAAATTTCAAAGATTAAAATAAGGTAACTATAAAAAAAAATCGTCGGTTTTTGAGGTAACGGAAAAGGTCGCTTATCCAGAAATTCATTTTGAAAAACATGCATAATTGTTAAGCTGAGCTGCGAGTTTAGGGATCAGAAAGGGCACGCCGCAACGCCATTTTGTAAAAGTTACAAAAAGGTTGAAAGGTTGAAACCTTCGAATTCCGGGGCAACTTTAATAGCCTGTTACTTATTAAGTATGTTGGCAGTTTAAAGAGTTTCCTTTTGGAAAATTACTTTTATAAGAGAAAAAACGGCTTGAACTGACGTTTGGTCTTTGGGTTGTTTTATTAATTTTGATATCATGAATCTCTAATGGCTTTTACTTGATATATTTATACCTCTAGATGTATGTTCGTACACTCCTTGCTCGGCAATGAGGGAAAACATCGGGACGAAACCCGCACATTCAAATACTGATTCATTTACAAAGGATTGACAATCTGCGAACTATTTGTGAAAGCTATTAATTACCCAATTTTCTTTTTATTGGGCTGAGTCATGCCCCTCAATTCTGGAACAGTCACTCCCGGACACTTAACCCGATAAAGTTAGCCTCAATGCCTTTGAGGTGATCGTTAAGTAACCAAGTATCGCCTTTAAGGACAATGGGAAATTTATGGGAGCTCGAAAACTTTACAAGTCTGTTGAACTGCAGTATCTTTGATAATTGTTTTCCTATTATGTTGTTTTCTTGTCTAAAATAAAATTAAATATATTAGACCACATCGTATCCATTGTCTAGATTCAAGTGCCTTAAGCACTTGTATTTTGGAAATCCCATGTTGATCTGGAACTCAAAAATGTTTGTGACCTTGCATGGCGTTAAATGCTTCTAATGGTGTATTGAGTCTGTGCTTATATGGGCGACAAGCTTGCCACTTATTACTATTTATTTACAATGTTCCATCTTAATATTATTTTTAGGCCAATGTAGTTTAAAAAATAAATAAATAAATTCTTCAGACTGACACACCTATTCCCTAGTCCCAAACTAAGCTTATAACCTTGTGCTATGGATACTAGGTGAACAGATAGACATACCTACTTAAATACGTTTATAAACATCCATGACTCGAGTACAAATATACATGTTCATCACACGAAATATTTGCCCCTAGCGGGATTTTAACCCGCGACCTTTGGTTTTATGGCCAGGGTCTCTGACCACTTGACCAACGGGCCAGTCAAAAGAGTTTATTGTTCGTTGGACTCTGCCTTCGTCTTTGGGGATTGCAGGCATGTAATGTATATATTATCAAATACGTTTCCACAAACGAGGCAGGCCTTTGCGAGAATTTAACACATGTTTCTAAAGTTCAACGCGAAGGCTTGAACTAGAACAATCGACCAGCGAAAATCTTAACAGTTTCAAATATTTCTAATAATAGGTATTTTATTATTATTAAAGTATCACAAAGTCAATGAAATAGAATAGAAAGTTTTAAAGGAGTATAAAGTAAGAGATCTAACTCTTTTAAGCCCTCTTAATGACAACTAACTCAATTTTCAGGTCTCTGGACAAGTCTAGCCATTTGAGCCTTTCAGGCTTTGTACAGGTTATATAAACTAGCTCGTAACTTTAAGTACTAAAATACATCTCAGAAGTTTTAAGTTGCGAAACGTTAAATAATAATACTTCAAAATTGTGAATTTTAAGAGATGAAGAGAGATGAACTTAGCCTCTTTCGTCGTAGTTCCGGCACCTCTATGAAAGTATCATTTAGAATTATTCCGGAGGCCTTACTTTTTCAATAAATCCATTTCAATAAATTTGTCGATAGTACTTTTTACCAACTTGATAAAATATGGTATTAGTTAATTTAGCAGTTAGTATTGTAAATTTTTTAAATTTTCCATCAAACCAAGCCCAGTTTTCTTTTTGGCTGCATGTGGTTAAAGGAGCCTGCTGCCCCTTTGACTCTGCCTACCTCTTCGGAGATTGCGGGCGTGATGTTGAGTACGTAATGTATGTATGTAATATTTAATAGTAAACGGAATGTGACATGTTTCAATTGGATTCTTTTTTTTTTAGTAAAATCCATCAATTGGCAAAAGTAGTGTCGGCATGAGCTGCCTTTTTTCACCACTTTGTTAACAGAGATTGTTCCCAAAAGTAATGTGACAATGAAAACTGTTGTAAAAGTCACAGCATCAGGGGTTAATGACCCCGTTCCAGATGACGCAGATAAAATTACCCTCCGTTATAGGGGCGTGGATAAGTGCGGTTTTATGGTTCACTAGTTGTGCTCCATGCATCCAAAATGCGATCATTTTACAATGGTGACGTAAACGTTTTGTTAGGCATCATTGGAAGCATTTTAAAGTAGTGGAAACGGATCAGCATCGTCGTCTTCATAGTGGTATGACCCATGCTTACTCGGTGTCCCCTTAAACTATGATCCTGGATTATGCATTGCGTGCTATACAAATTAGAATCCTGAAGATTTTGAAGGTCACAGTACTTGGCAGCGAAAAGCAATCTAAATTCTTCATGTTCAAATAAAAATTACTCAATGTGTTCTGAACCTTAGACAGGTTCCAATAAACCTCAGATCAGACAAACATTATTAAACGTATTCTAATGCATTGCGTGTGTTTTTCTCACTCTCCTTCAGAGTGCTGGGAAGTCATGGTGTAAGAAAAAAGAAAATATTATTTATTAATAAACAAATTTGAATAAAACAGCACTAGACGAGCTTATGAATTGACGTATACTATGACGAAGGATACCATCGTCACACAAACTCGTGTCTACTTGATATATCACATAAATTCATGTTTTGTGTTGCATATATCAAACTTTAGAGGTACAGTTTTGCCCTTCCAATACGTCAAAGTAATCAGTTGCAATTTTGCAATGAAATTTTTCCTATTTATGCACACAAAAGTCTTCTTGTTATGGTCCGCAGTCTGGCTACGTGTAGCTCCTATTTCCATATCTAGGCGCATGGTTTCTTCGTAACACTCCAGATAGGCACAGTCAAGGTCGGTCAAGGGGAACAGAACACTTGGACCCGCATTATGACGCAGATAAAAACTTATTGTCCCTTCGGCCCCACCGTCCATTGACGCAAATGAGATTCGCTCGCTTGCTATCGCTTCTAACGAATTTATGTTATTCTTGCATTCGCTTTGTTCGATACAAATTCTTTTGGCGTCCTGATTTTTGTATACACCGATTGTTGTCAGGTCTTTTAAAATAGGAGTCATGCCTTTTGTTTTCAAGTTGTCAACAATATTTTCAGTTTTCTGAAAAGATGATAATCCAATTTATTTTTTATTTTTAATAGTCACAAGGAAACATTCATTCTATACAATCTAATACATTTATATTTGATTATTTATATTAATTTAGTATTTAGACAGTTCAGTATGCAATTTTTGGCATGATGTCAGAGTGTTGTCAGAGTCTGCTATTGCCTGGCAGAAAATATTTATGGAAGTGTTTGAGAGAGTTCATTAAAAAGTATAACAACTGATATATTAATTACCTTTGATAGTTAGATAAGTAACATCATATCGGTGTGTTAATGGACATGTGTCTTAACTAAAGTTCACATATAGGGAAGGATATTTTGACATCATTTGATTTATTTACCTACATGTACTATTTGTTTGCGCACTGTTTGTTACTCGAGAGATTTATAGGGCTGAAAGGACGACAGCTTCGAATAATCTGTGGCATATTTTTGTAACTAGCATGAGGTTAATGGCCTTATGTATGACGAGTTTAACCTAATGGGAGTAGAATCTACAGAAAATATGAAAGGAACATATTAATCATATTACTAACAATAACACGAATGTTTGTACGGGTAACGATACATATGTAAGTAGGTAGTTGATTGCCTCGTTGGTCTAGTGGTAGTTGCATGCGCCGTCTAAGGGCCAAGAGGTTCCGGGTTCAAATTCCACAAAAAAATGTGGCTGGTTATTTCAATATTTAAATTACTCAGTAACAGTCCAGAGTCAGGAAGTTGGCGGTTTAATCACCCCCGTGCCTTGGTAAGCACGTTAAGCCGTTGGTCCTGCGCCTTGACCACTCTCTGGTCATGTCGAATTGCCATTTCACCGGACTATGAGAGTAAAGGTATAGAAAGTGCACCTGTATTTGCGCACACACTTGCGTACTATAATATCTCCTGCGCAGGCTCCTCCTCTTCGTTGAGATTGGCCGCTGTGACGGATATCGGTTAGGAGGACATTATTATTAGGTTTACCACTTGAAATCTATATAACGTACTGTGCAACAATAATGTGGAAATTAACACATTGGCATAAATAGGAATGGTCTTAGCTAGTACTTATTTCATTCTCATGTATTGGAATGTTCAGATATCATCACGATGCAATGACTTCCGATACTGCTCTGAAGTAGTGGTATAAATTCGTACTTAAGTTTCGAAAAGTACCTGCTATGTTGTGATCCTTCACTAATCGTAAATAAGAGAAGCGATTCCACGTACATTAAGCCGCTAAATTGCAATTACATCACCATAAAAGCGTTTTATACATACATAACATCACCCATAATCTCCAAAGGTGTAGGCAGAGTCAATGGAGCAGCAGGCCCCTTTAACCACATTCAGCCAAAAATTGTATATTTTTGTAAATTCATTATCTAGTAACGTAGTATAAACAAGATATATCACATGTTTTCATAGTCCACCTAGGTCCTTTAATGAACACTAACGTCTAGGCATAAAGGGTCATGTTCAGTAATAACCGTCTTTACCGTGTACTGTCTGTCCGCCTCGATTTAGCTCACCGGTGCGTCACTACCTGGGCGTTATTATCGCGTGTGTCCAGGGCCGGCTCAGTAAGAGGGAGCCTTATGGCTACAAAAGTATTTTCCTTGCATCCGTGCTTAAATGGATTTTTGGCCCCTATTCGTTTATGGAGGATTCACTCTAGGTATTTATGCAAATGCCGTAAAGCAAATAAAACCATTAACTGCATTTTTCGGATATAAAATATACCCTAATAGTCCTTTTCCTTTTTTATAAACGGATAGGAGATTTATTTATAAAAAAATAGGTCTTTATTGATTGACTAGCGGTGCCAGCGGTATCACCCGCGTTTATGGTTAATATTATAAAGACTATTTCCGTCATACATGATTTCTATGTTACTTTAACCATTAAGGCTGCACACGCGACGGAAGCTTAAAAAATGGAATAACTTCTCCCGTTTTCCCAACATTTCCCTTCACTACTCTGCTCCTATTAATTGTAGCGTGATGAAAAGTATATTATAACCCGCCCAGGAGTATGAAAAATAATTGTACCAAGTTTCGTTAAAATCCGTCGAGTAGTTTTTGTTTCTATAAGGAACATACAGACAGACAGACAAAAATTTTACTGATTGCATTTTTGGCATCAGTATCGATCACTAATCACCCCCTGATAGTTATTTTGAAAATATATTTCATATACAGAATTGACCTTTCTACAGATTTATTATAAGTATAGATATCGAAATTAGATAGCGATTATCATTTACATAGGTAATTATTGTGGGACAAGATAATTTGACTCTGTCTACCCCTTCTGGGATTATGGGCGTGATGTTATGTATGTTTGTATGTATGTAAGATACTTTTAATTTAATTTAAAATTATATTGTCCCACAATAAATCCGTAAATGAAAATCGCGATCTAATGGTCATATCAATCATTACAGACATTATTTGTAATTCATTTGTAGTAATAAATGAATTACAAATATAGAAAGAACATGAATTTCTTTGATTATTTTGTATTTTATTTTTGAAATTGTATTAAATAATTGTAATGTGAACTTTTCTGTTACTCTTACATACATACATTATGATCACGCTCGCAACAACTGAAGGGGTAGGTCAAAGTCTCTAAGGTTTTCAAGGAGGAAAATGATCCTTAAACCACATTTACCTAAAATATAAAGCTGAGTTGGGTTAGTCGGAAAACTAGTAAACCCAATGCTTACACCATTACCTAGTTGCTTTTTATTTGCTAGTCAAAAGCAGTTTGTCACATTCTTTTCAACAGCCAGAACAACGTATGACAATTTAAGTGGATGTTTTAAAGAAATATAAAGTTAAATTAACAAATGGAAAAATAAGGTCCTTGTAAGGGCCCATAGGTCGTTCTTATAGGGTGAATACGGCACTGGCTGTATTCATAACACGTGCCGTGTACATTAAACTTAAGGCCTTTGTCACACTAGGTGTGATATTACGCTTCCTGTATTATGTAGTAACTTTTTTAAGTTAATAAGTGTGTTTTTAAGGAGATCTTCAGACAATGTTAATAATTCACTTACTTGCACATACAATATTTATGACTGCTCAACTATATAACCTTCTGTATAATCTTGTTCATGCGTTATCATACGATAATTCGTAAAATTGAAATATATTATATAAATATAAATAACAAATACATCACATACAATAATCTGACTCTGAGGTTAGTAGCTTAATCACGAGGTTAGTAACTTAGAATCAACAGTGGTATTACAAATGCATACTGAAATATTAACACCCAGACACAGAACAAACACAAGTATTCGTCACACAAAAGTTTGTCCTGAGTGGGATCGCACCCACAACTCTTGCGCATGATGCAGGGTCACTACCGAATGCGCCATCGAGCCAGTCAAGTCAAATATGATATCAGGTAAATATCTTTTAACTTTTAGTGTTAGGCATATTGTAATTAATTTCAAGAACTTATGCTATATAACTGTGCTCTAACCTTAAAATTGTCTCCTTGTAGCGAAGGTATCTTAACTACTAACCTGTGAATTATCTGTGGCAACCGGCCATCTATTTAGCATATGCAACATAGTGTTACTTCAGGCGTTTGATATGTTTAGCAAAAGATATAAAGGTAAATAATAGGCCATGCAGGTACCCTATATTTGTAGAAATATATATAGACTACCTAACCTATTTATCGGTATAGTTACAGTAACGCCTTCTACTTAGTATTCCCCATCAATACTTATGTTTTATCAAAAACAGGCTTACAATAGCATAACATTACGCCCACAATCCCCGAAAGGGTAGACAGAGTCAAAGGGGCCAACCACATTCAGCCAAAAATATAACTGAGCTGGGTTAGATGGAACATTGTGAAATTGGGTAAGTGGCTAGCTTGTCGCCTGCACAATTACATACCCAAAACTCGATTTACTATTAGCCGCCTTTTACGACATGCTAGGCAGGGACCACAGTTGGCACATTCTTTTAAGTCCCACCCCAACATGGGACAATGGGCTGGGTTAGATGGAAAATTGTGAAAAAGTAGTGACAAGTGGCTAGCTCGTCGCTTACACAATCACACAACCAAAACCCCCATATACCATTATTCGCCTTTTACGACATGCTATGCAGGAAACACAGTTGGCACATTCTTTTTTTTAGTCCCAGACCAACATGGGATACATACAGGCATACAATAACACATAAAATGCAATTATGAAGTAGAAAGCAATTAAATTAATTCTTGTCTATCACATTACACTATAACTCATATTCTCAAATTCATCAGTTCTCTCTAGAGACTCTGGCCACGAAACCAAGGGTCGCGGGTTCGAATCCCGCTAGGGGCAAATGTTTCGTGTGATGAACATGGATATTTGTACTCGAGTCATGGATGTTTATAAACGTATTTAAGTATGTCTATCCGTTCACCTAGTATCCATAGCACAAGCATAAGCTTAGTTTGGAACTAGGGAATTCATGTGTTAGTCTGGAGAATTTATTATTTATTTATTATTATTATTAAAACCTCCTCCGAATTGGATTACCTATGCTGTAGACCTTAATAAATAAATTTAAAGGGTCCTGCATTTCCTTTATTAGACCTTTAATTAAGGGTCTTCACACTAATTCCACTGAATCGCTCCAGTAACATCACAATGGTCCACTTAAATAACCTACTCGTGCCTTCATAAGTAAAGTACCCATCTTAATAAACACCGGCAACACCATTGTTCAGTAATTGTGTTCATTAGACGACCATTTTGTCTTGACCCGCGCATTTTCCCCAAATACAACCTTACCCTGTAGTTTCTGATTTTCTAAGCAGACATGGGAGTTCTTTCTGGACTGGCTTCACTTGGCACCCTTGGCTGGTCTCCAGAGGAACAGTGTGTTTTTCACAATACAAATTTATTATGTGCTACGTCATAAACCTCAGTCGTTTATGTCATATAATTTGATGTGATTTTCCACAAGACTTGTTATGACTGTTTTTAGTTCTTATTTGTTGTTGCGAAAATGTAACTTTTATCGTTGAAAGTTGCAATACAGACCCCTTTTATTACTTAGAACTTTTGTTAATATTCAGAATCACAAGCAAATAATAAGTGAACAGTGGGCGTGTTTTTCGAGTCGAGGGATCTGACGAGATGAAGTGCTTAGCTTTTTTTTACATTATTTGCACTCTTCAAGTCATTTCTAATAAATGAACATGCCATGCGGTCTACACAATAAAATATGGTTATTATTACCTACTTTCAAAGAATAACATTGATTTTAACTAAGCAATGGGGTGCGGCCTTGGTAGATCAATGATAACATTAGGCGTCTTAGATGCAAAACGCCTTGGATAAAATCAAAGTTTTTCGATTCAAATTTCAAATTTTAACTTCTAGCTTATTAACTAATTCGATGTGTACTAAGTGTTACGAAGGTCAGATGGCCAGCTGGGACAACCAAGCGGATCCTGACTTTGAACGAGACAACGCAAAGAAGACGTATACAAATTATAAGTAAGTATTCTGATTTTAAAAAAACCGACCAATTGATAAACACAAAAATAACTCCTATAAATTGAATCCACCGAACAAAACGAAACGCTAAAGTATACAACAAATGAAATAGCCGAAACAGATGCATTACCAGAAACGACGATTGATAGTAACTGTGAAGATGTATTCTCGGAGGCTAAAAAAAGTATTCTTGATTTAAAGAATCGACTAACTGATAAACAGATTTTTACTCCTATAAATCAAGTATCCGCTGAGCAAAACGCAAAACATGAAAGCAAAACGCTAACGTTTGCAACAGAGACAGGTGCATTACGAGAAGCAGTGATGGGTAAAGGACTGTGAGGATGTAACTTCGGAGCAGATATTCTAATAGTAAGTATTCTGCTGGTCGATTACAATAGTGAAAGACAAATAAAAATATTCCTACTCTTATAAATCGAATTCAGTGGAATTTTGTCCACTGAATTGCAAAACATGAAACGCTAACGTTTGCAACAGAACTAGCGAGACAGTTGCATTATGAGAAGCGATGATTGATTGAGCCCCGGACTGCGAATGTAGCCCGAAGCAAATATAAACATTGGTGCTGGTTTGGTGAAGCCATAGCGTAATAAAGAGCCGGCTGATTTGATCGCTTCCATCGTAAAATATAAATAGGTGCGTTACGGGATCTTATGCAATGGAACGTGCAGAGAAAGCTTGACCGACTTTTGGTATTTGCTGATAATATTTGTATTACGTATTAATATTAATATAACTGTTAATATTAATCCTATTGTTACTATTGATACATATACATGCAAACATAACATTCAGCCAAAAAATAAAACTAGGCTGGGTTAGATGGAAAATTTTACTATTAATATTGGGCCGCTCTTTGTCTCTCTGTGGTGGATAGTGAGGGCTCGAAGTAGCTCCTCAAAAAAACAAATCAAAGTCTGCTCGAATCGTGCATCTTAAATTATTTATTTATTTTTAACTTTGTAGTATCAAATAAAACCTATTAAATGTTCGTTCAAAAATATTATATGGGTGAGACTTTAGAAGAAAATCTTCCTACAATAACATTTATGGCAAACAGTGGAACAAAATTCCAACCCTTTATATACCATTGAAGGGTAAGTAATGTGATTTTATTAGACAAAGGGTGAACTGAAGACGTCCGTGACCCAAGCCAATTTATAAAAGTTAGTTTTCCAATTGACCCCCAGAATTGAACTTGAAACCTTGTTATATAGTGTGGAAGGATGTAACGAAGGTTGTCGCGATAAATATTATTTTTGAATATCCCCGATAACTGCCTAACATTTCAGACAGAGATTATAGTAATGTATCGTTTAACTACTAATTTATTTCAAAATGCGTGTCGGGTTCTCTATATTTACTTCGCAAATACCGAGTAGGTTATTAATTAATAGGTATACCTACTTATTAATTCATTTCACGACTTAAACGTCTAATTACAGGCCTGCTTATAGTTCTATACGTTATTCATAGTAAAAAATATAGTCATAAGTTTACGAATTACTAGCAACCCTCTCCCCGGCACAGTGATACTACATAACATTTTTTTGGCTCACTCTACTTCTAGTGAAAATCACATCAACATCCATTGAGTAGTTTAAAAGATAATACTAGCTGACCCGGCGCACTTCGTAACGCCTCATTCTTGGATTTTCAATAACCATTTTTTTTATTTACCGCGAATTTTTTCAATTTTTTTATTTCATAAAAACCTTCACTTGACAATAACAAACACAACTAAAAAAGAATTAGCGAAATCGGTTCAGCTGTTTTCGAGATTTGCGCTTAACAACACATTCAGCGATTCATTTTTATATTATAGATGGAAAGATCACTAATACGGCTGTTATGTTTGAATTGTTTCATAATTTTAACTTATTCTTGTGAATTTATATTTGTTACTAGTTATTCGTAACTAATTTGTTTTATTTATATACTATTGCTGCGATTTTAGTTATACATAATTACATTTCACGTACACGTAACAGACAGACCGGAGTACTTTCGCATTATCTCCTATCAAAAGGAGTCATCAGACTTTTATGCTTTAATAGTTAATAATATCTGTGGCAAAATAACCATAGCTTTATTTTCTTATCTGTGCAATCCCTTACAAGAGGTCCTTCTGCACAGTTGGCAGTATTTTTATATGGGCTTTTGGCAAGCGGACCTTTCTTTTGTTTTCTTGTCATATACTTCGACTAGTTTTAGTAAGAAAACAAAAATTATGGTTAGGTTTTACTGCGATTACGTACATATCTGCATTATATATTTGTACTGGGACAATCTATAGTAAAATTATAGCTGAAGAGTTTGTTTGTTTGCTTGAACGCGCTAAGATCAGGAACTACTAGACCGATTTGAAAAAATATTTCAGTGTTAGATAGTCAGTTAATCGAGGAAGGCTATAGGCTATACTATACTATAACATTAACCATAAACGCGGATGAACCACGGGCACAGCTAGTAATTCATACTAGGTACAATAATCCTTTATAACGGATACTACATAGTATGCATATTCGTTCTATATGTTTTACTATGTGTGGCTTCAGAAGCTTGTTGCTGCTGGTCTAACCTTCCGGGGATAGCAAGCGGGATGGTAGTGTATTTATATATATGTGTAAATTCGTCATCTAGTATTATACAAGGCATAGATGTTTATAAAAGATAAAAATCTACATCATCAATAAGATGAATGTATTTAGGTCCAGTACTCGAGTACAAATGTCTGTGTTCATTAACGAACGTTGGCCTCTAGCAGGATTCGAAAGTGCTATCCGTGGTTAGTCGCCAGTAGCCACCTGTCAAGGGATCAATATTTCCTTGTTAAAAATGACGTGTTCAATATTATGGCACATTATGATATAAACTGTGGAGCGGTGGTAGCTCAATGGTAAGTCTACGCGCCTCTTAACCGAGGAGTGCGTTCAAACCCGTGCATATACCTCTTTATATTGTTAAATCTATATACGTATTTATAACACTACCTCGATGGTGAGGGAAAACATCATGATTGTCGGAAATAACTACTAAATCTCATTTATCTTTCTCGTATATCTTTTATTTGTTTCCCTTTAATATTAATATACAAAAGCCAATTTTTACGTTTACTGTTTATTATTGTTTATTGTTTCTTTTGTTTATTGTATTAATTGTAAGTAGGATAAGATTTTGTTAATAATTGTTGTACGTGTTATAAAGTTTACCTACTGTGATTGCCCTCTCGCTCCCACAATGTAAGAGCGAGAGAGCTGTATGTTAGAAAGAAATAAAGATATCTTCAGCACCACTATGCCAACTCAGCTCGCTACCCGCTAGTTGTACACCCCGCTCGAGTGTATATAAGGAGCCATTTTTTATGTATGGCTCAATTCGGCTCTACTATCAAAGCAGGCAGCATATACTCCAGAACTCTCCAGCGGAGTTGGCTTATTGGCTGCATTTAACACTGAAATGGGTGTTTTATTCCTGCAAGAAACCAACCTACAGTCCACTCACCGAATTCAATAATGATGAAACCTGCAAATTCAAACAACTTTAGATTTGTAACCATGATCCTAAAATTATCTGGTTCCCCTATCTTAGTGTTAAAAGGTTAGAACGGCAGTCACTTCAATGTTACCAGACTTGCTAAATCCTGGATTATAGTCTAAGCGGACCCCATCTAAGCACGGGACATAACGCTAGGAAGATGCAGATGTGTATACACGGTGGATCATTAAGGCACTCATACTAATAAACGTATATTAATAGATGTCTTTACGAATGCCCAGTCGCCACAAAAACTCTAATAAAATTTGGTTACTTGAAATATTACATTCAGTCATTTGAGAGCTACAGGGAAATAAATAACCAACGTCTATTTTTACAATCTGACCTAAAAATTTTACAAATTAATTTGCACTTGAAAGAATTTTAAGAGCGGTCGACCCATTTTTCCGTATAATCGTAAATACTTACATAGGTTCTTAAGAGCGTAATAGCAATTTGCCTCAAGTCGGCTCATGTTATTGACATAATAATAATAAAAAAAGCGGTGAACAGCGATTGGGTCTATCGATCATTCTTATCTCCCTTCCGGCAGAACGGGACAGTGTCGTAAAATATTATTATTTGTTCAAAACTGTACGGCCAAGTTAACACGTCACGAGTAAGCTTGTGTCTTTTGAGATAAGGGAGTTAGTTACGATAATTACGCCGCGATAGTTAGGACGTATTAGGAGACGGCGAATTTGCCTAAAACACTTGCTAGGTTACACTATTTTAACCTTTGTTTATTTGATAGGGTTGTCAAAGTAACAAAGAAGTTGATTTGAAATTGGAAAATTGGCACCTTACACAAGCATTTTTTATCTATACTTATAATAAATCTGTAGAGAGGCCAATTCTGTACATGAAATATATTTTCAAAATAACTATCAGGGGGTGATTAGTGATCGATACTGATGCCAAAAATGCAATCAGTAAAATTTTTGTCTGTCTGTCTGTCTGTCTGTATGTTCCTTATAGAAACCAAAACTACTTGACGGATTTTAACGAAACTTGGTACAATTATTCTTCATACTCCTGGGCAGGTTATAGTATACTTTTCATCACGCTACAATCAATAGGAGCAGAGTAGTGAAGGGAAATGTTGGGAAAACGGGAGAAGTTACTCCACTTTTTAAGCTTCCGTCGCGTGTGCAGCCTTAATGGTTAAAGTTACATAGAAATCATGTATGACGGAAATAGCCTTTATAATATGAACCATGAACTCGGGTGACACCGCTGGCACAGCTAGTTAAAAATAAAATTCTAATTAAAGACTGTCATTGTGTGTCAGGATCGTAGCAAATGGGTGGAAGTAATCTCTGCCTACTCTCATAGAAAAAAGGCATGACATTATGTTGGTTCCGATTATTGACTGGCTCGATGGCGCATTTGGTAGTGACCCTGCCTCTTGCGCCAAGAGTTGTGGGTTCGATCCCCACCCAGGACAAACATTCGTGTGATGAATACTTGTGTTTGTTCTGTGTCTGGGTGTTAATATCTGATATTTAAGTATATATTTGTAATACCACTGTTGATTCTGATATCCGTAACACAAATGCTGAAGCTACTTACCTCGGAGTCAGATCAATGTATGTGATGTTGTCGGATATTTATTATTTTATTATTATTATTGTACGAACGATTTTAGATGTGTTAAAATTGATCATTAAGCATAGCGTGCAGTGATGTCACACCGTGTTAATGACCAAATCTGTGGGAGTGGTGCGTTTTGACAGTTTATGCATATAAGTCAGAGATGGTGCAAGCTACTCAAAAAAAATAAAAGAATGCTAATAATTCATTAAATTTTCCGGCTTCACCTTTTAAATTTGTTCGCTAAGGAGACTTTCGTCCCGCGAGTTAAATATTTTTTTCTGGCATAGAAAGTAACATGTAATTCGCCTTGAAAACACAGATAGACGTACATACTTTCCCATGTATCACTATTTACTTTGCCATTGATGTATACAGAGGGCTCTGTGGAAGAAATTGTGTACGTGTAAGTTGTTGGCAACGTGGCAGCAACTGAGATTTGTGAGACTTTATACTCTTTTTTTGCCATCCTAATTTATTGCTCAGTTCAGAGAATATTAAAAGCACATACATAATTATGTCCTTTGTCTTGGAAAGACATATCAATATAATAAGTCATGATCTGTAACATTTGTCGATCACAAGGTGCGTAGAATCGATTGGTAAATGAAAAATTGCCATATATCTTCTGTCGTTGGTGAGGATCGTCAAGCTCAAGAGGTCTTTACAGGTGGTTCAAATCTTACCATCAGCTCAGCCCTAAGTGGTCGATGAAGTGAAATAATTATGTGAAAATTATAAATACAATGCACATTTCAACTTGTTATATTATAAATGCAATATTGAATTTCTTTACTTGTTTGTTGAACTTTCGTTAAATCGTGTTTATCTCAGCTGACTATCTTGAAAATGTCTGAACACTTCGGATTGCAAATGTGAAGATATGTAAGACCTATTACACAGTTTGACAAAATATAGAGCCACGAAAAAAGCTAGGTAATGATAAAGCTGTGAATACTTACAGGGAAAATATTTTTCTCTAAATAGGAGAACACGGGATCTCTGCCGTCGCAAAAAAAACTGCGAGATTTTTTCTAATGACAAAGAAAAACATCCGTGTTTACCATTCGCCTACACATGCTGCCTGCTATTGTCGAAAGTCAAGGCGGCGCCCGTAACCTTGCCCGCCCTTGACTGACAATCAATTCCGGCACCAACAGGTTTACGGTTGATTTTATTGCGGAGCCGGATCCCTCCGCTTCCGGAGACTCCGGCAAAACAAGTTTTTCAATAAATAAGATACTTCTCCGCACCGAGATTGCAAGTTTGATGTTACGATCGCGTTAATATCGGCGACAACCCTTTATGGCTCGTCAACTCGGCGGAATTATGATAATTGTGTTTGAGGACCGCTTTAGATCCTTTGAGGGTAGATAATGGAATGAGCGTCTGGCAAATACTTTAGGCGTTTTGAATGCGTTTGTTCAATTAAGTCGTAACCAATATTGCAAATGCGAGACATAGGTATAACAAAGAGCAAAGATAATATTGTTCTTTGTTATATGTATGTAAAAATTAAGTTACATATGTATTTATTTTAAAAAAGACACAAGGAGATAGAAAATTTCTATCCTAAGTCCTTCATCTGAATAAAATATTAATTGACTTAAAAAGGGGTCATTTTATAAAATCTCTATGATTGAGTTTATCTGAAATTAATTTGGCTTAGTTCGAATTATCTCACATGACTCATCAACTTAATACCTATAAAATATTAACTAAAAAAAAAAAAAATTATGTCACGTCACACCTTTTGAAAGTAATTTAATAAAAAAAAACTATGTCATATTTCTTTTTTACAGCGTAAACATCGTTCTAATCGTTAAATTTGGGTATCACTTGTTGATTTTTAGCGAAAATGTTTCTGCCTTTTAATTTGGGTTTTTCACTAACTCGACACACGTGTGTCTAGTTGGTGAAACTCAAAATTAATATAACTTATTATTTCGTCATCTGGACAATTTGCGGAAGAAGTAGGCAAACATTTGCTGCTAATTTGACGAATTCGCATTATTTCTATAATTCCATGAAATTTTATGAAGGTAATCAGAAAATTGAATTATTATTCAATTTGGTCAGAATTTTCGGAGCTTTGATCTAGCGATTGGTTTTTCATTGCGTATTTTTTAGCGTGGGAAAAACCAAAAACGAATTTACGACGGTCGCAAAACTTATGATAATTAGGTGACCTCGTTTATTTGAAATTAAATCTGTGTCATAAAATAATGTTTAATTAAACGTGCAATTTCTTACTGTGAAACAATCTTGTTAAATTATGTAGATCTAGCACTTAGAAGGAGTTATTTTACTCATTTTAAGATAAATTTATTTTTACGCCTCTGAATACTCAAGAATACTTTCTTTTTGCCAAAATAAAGCACTTGTTGGGCGAGGAGCAAAGAGAAGGAAATTATCTTCTTTAATATTTTTTTTTTTTTTTGTATCTTGAACAAAATTTTTACATAGATGAAATTTGTAATTCTTCTAAGGTTTTGTTCTAATACCTCTGAAATAAGGTAGGGTTCTCCGTTCTTCAAATATTTGGAACATTATAAACATATTACATACGTAGGTACGGTACCATATATCACGTCAGTAATCCCTTAAGGGGTAGGAAGAATTAAAAACGTATTATATATACCCCCTTAATTAATAATTAAATGTGTGCAATAAATAAAGTTCTTTTTCATGTTTAAACCTCTGAGAAAATTACTCATTTTTGTATTTCACCAAACATAAAGTACTAAAATAGTATTCAAAAGTAAAAGACAAATATAAATTCGTATTATGAACAGCATCCCTCAAAGAATACTCTAGCTTGTGTTTATAGAGTGTAGAATAAAAGGAACGCAATCATGTATCCTCCACGCTTTTCCATATATACATACATTCATATACAGCACGCCTGTAATTACCAAATGGGTAGGCAAAGTCAAAGGGATAACTAGCCGACTTAACCACATTCAGGCAAAAAAAAAATTGGGCTGGGTTAGATGGAAAACTGCACAAAAGTTGTGACAAGTAGCTAGCTCGTTGCCTACACAATCACACACCCAAAACTCGATATATCATTAATCGCGTTTTACGACTTGCTAGACAAGGAACACAGTTAGCACATTCTTTAACCGACTTTAAAAAAAGGAGGAGGTTCTCAATTCGACTGAATTTTTTTTTAAGACCCAGACAAACATGGGAAACATCCATTACGCTTTTCTAATAAAGAAAACCTGTTCGAGCTAAGAGCAATCAAGTACCGTTCTAGAACTGATTGCATTTGCTCTAGGTAATGTAGATAGATAGTTATTGGATTGTATGTGAACTGCTCATGTGTACCACTGAAATGAGCCACAAAATACGCTCAACAAGTTCGGCAACATTGCACAACAACGGGCGACATTGCCAACATGGCGCGCGGCGATGCCAACATGCCATTTTGTTGACTATCTTGTCAGCGTGGACAGACAACGTTGCTTAACAATATTGCGCATTGCCGCAGCAACAATGTTTTGCAACATGTCTCGCGTCAAATGTTGCTTAGTGGGTATTTAGCTTAACTCAACCTAAAATGTGTGCGTTTATTTTTAAAAATAGAACATATTGAACAAAAATAGAAGTTTTTCTAAAACAACTAAATACATCACTATCTTTATCATCAGGACCATCATAATCAGATGCTTTTTATCATAGAGGGAGTGCACTCCTCTCTTCTACACCTCATCCTGGCGTTATTTGAAAGTGTTGTTGACACAACAGAGTAGTTGAGTAGTAACGAGCGCGGAGCGAACGAGTTCTAAACTCGCGCTTATTCGAGACTTGCACATTGTCGGTAATACAAAGTGATAGTGATGAACACTAAGATTGTGGCCGAAACTTGGGTTAGGAAACCGGAAAAGGCCGAATGTCTATGAGTCAACAAACATTAACATAATGGAAATGGATACTTACTTTATTGTTTGAAGCAAGTTATTGATATTTTTTGTAAAGAGGCTTAATGTATGAGTTCAAGTATTTAACACGCAAGGGCCGCTAGTTTTACTGGCAAGTACGTAGGTAAAAGTGCTTATTACGTATCTATATGTTCCTACCAGAGAAGCATTCACAAAGTGAAAAAATAAAGTTACACCAACGCAATTATTTTATTTATTTTACATTATTTTGAAGTCATAACAAAATTTACCATCTGATTTTGCCCATTGGATTCTCTGCATGAATTCGTTAAAAAAAACATTAGTACCTACTTGTACATTATATTTTATATAATAAACAATATTTGTATTAAACAAAATGCTATTTAATTATAAGCCCGAATGCCGAAACGAGCGCATCACTACCCTCAATAACCGCATTCATCACGTTGAGAACACGAAGAAAATTCATAAAAATCCGTGCAAATTACACGGGGAGCGATGAACTTTGACGATTTATTACGAGCGAGCGGTTTACGGCTCAATAAAAATTTTCGGCCATTCGCCGACAATTAGGGGAGAGCGTTTCGGCACAAGAATGTACCTACTGTGGCTTAGATACCAGGCTGTGGATACATAGTCATCATTGACTGGCTCGATGGCGCATTTGGTGGTGACCCTGCCTATGCGCCAAGAGTTGTGGGATCGATCCCCACCCAAGACAAGCATTCGTGTGATGAATGCTTGTGTTTGTTCTGTGTCTGGGTGTTAATATCTATTTTTAAGTATATGTTTGTAATGCCACTGTTGAATCTGATATCCGTCACACAAGTGCTTAAGCTAATTAGCCCTGAGTTAGATCAATGTATGTGATGTTGTTGGTATATTTATATAAAAGAATCATCATTTATGTTATTATGGGAAGAAGAAAGATGCATCGTAGAGATAGATCGTAGCAAATGGTAGGATAAATAATAAATAAATGGTAGGATCTTTGCCTACGCGCATGAAAAAGGTTTGTTATGTCTCATATATTAATTATTTATACGTTGTTAACCTATTAAAATATTTTTTATTAATTTCCTCTTAACGTCTTTTTATTATTCTTCTAATCTATTTTTTTTTGTTCTGAAATAGTTTTACAATAGTTCCTAGCATTATGTCCCGTCAACCAAGTTGTGGTTGTGTAGGCCGCTTGAAATACTATAACTGATTTACCCAATTAAACATACTTAATTGGTTAGATCGTTTAAATTGGCTTGTTTGTTAACAAATATCTCTACAAGTCAATACTCACCCTTAGGAAGCATCACGCTGTATAGTTGATTTAATTAATTTTGGGATCAGTGTTTACGGCCACTTCCAAGTCCATAGTTTTTATTAGACATGCCCCGACTTTCATGGAGTTATATTTTACGTGCATGGAGCCATAGAGTAATCAGATTACCCTGAGGTAAGCCATAGAGTAATCAGATTAATTAAACGAAAATGAGGCAGTTTTGTGAGTCACGTTAATTGAAGTAACTGCAAGCTTTAATGTGCGATATAGCATCGTCTGATGTAATTGCTTTTTATTATTATTTAAGTGCATCCATACTGCCATATAGTATTTATAATTTAGCATTATTTTGATGCAAAGTTAATGATATTCAATCAAGTAACACAAGAGTTTATCAAACCATTCCGATGTAAACCTAAGATTTGTTTAAAAGGAACACATTATTTAGGGTATTTAATAAATTATTACATTAAACTCCTATATCAATATTGATGAATAGGGATGAAGATTGGATTAAAATACTATCATACAAGATAAAAGACACATATTTTTTGCTTCATTAAATTAGCAAAAAAAAAAAATACAACGATAAAGAGCTTCAAAGTTTTGGAGTGGCGGTTTGTGGCGTCACTTTCAGGTCGTGACGTCACGAGCAACTTGAATGCTCTGTATCTTCCTAAGTGTTTGTTTAAATGAAATACATGAAAAAATACGTGTTCAATATTTTTTTTTAAATCTAACTGAAGTACTATACAGAATTTTTAGTCGCCTAGCCTATTATTGATTAGTGACGTCGGCGTGACGTCAAACTTTCGTTTTAATAGACAAAAAATCTTTGGAAGCACTGCATTTTGACAAAAGTATCTTGAATGATTGGTGCTAATGGTGGTTTTATGTAAAACTAGCTTTCGCCCGCGGCTTTACTCGCGTGGTAGGTACATCTATGAAACATAGCTTACTTTTGTGCTTTTCTAATGTATAAAGTTTCATTAAAAATCATACAGTATTTTTGCGTAAAAGTGTAGCAAACAACCACACATCCACCCATCCTTCCTTACAAACATTCGCGTTTGTAATATGAGTAGGAAATTCAAGATCTATTTTTAACAGTTAACTACAGGGAGCAAGACTTATAGTTATTTGAAATATGAGTTTGTATTGTGAATAATACTTTTACTTATATTTTCACCACTGCCTTGCATCCGCTATAATCGTTTGGACACTCGCCAAAGGATGCACGCAAGAGGTTTAAAGCTCAGACGTGAAAATGCTCAGCATTCAAACCCATTACGGATATTCTTTATTGTTACTACCTACCAATTTGTTTTTAGTACAGCGACAAACACTATTTTGGTCTTATTTTATCACGAGAAATAGCGGTAATCCTACTAATATTATAAATGAGAAAGTTTGTATGTATGGATGGATGTTTGTTACTCTTTCAGAACAAAACTACTGAATGGATTTTAATGAAACTTTAGAATAATATAGCTCATACACCCGAATAACATATAGGCTATGTTTCATCGATGTACCACGCAACCGAAGCCGCGGGCAGAAGGTAGTATCGTATAAAGCAAAAAGTTTTGGACTTTAATCACGTACATCGATGATTTAGTTGAATGTGGATATAATAAATAAATTCTCCAGACTGACACACCAATTCTCTAGTTCCAAACTAAGCTTATGCATGTGCTATGGATACTAGGTGAATATAATAGAATATCATTTCATTTAAGTTAAAGGGCTCTAATGTCAATATTGCCTTAAAAATTACACTTATTATCCCTAGAGATTCACCCTGTAGCCCTTAGTTAAATAAAGATAATAACGATATGTGTAACATGAAAGTGATAAAATTATTTAGAACCCTGCTCACTATTTAGTTTTACAACATTATTCTGACAAAAGACAGGCCCGTTGCTCGAGTGGTCAGAGACCCTGGCCACAAAACCGAGAGTCGCGGGTTTGAATCCCGCTAGGGGCAAATGTTTCGCGTGATGAACATGGACATTTGTACTCGAGTCATAGATGTTTATAAACGTATTTATGTATAACTATCCGTTCACCTCGTATCCATAGGACAAGCTTAGTTTGGAACTAGGGAATTGGTGTGTTAGTCCGGAGAATTTATTAATTATTATTTTATTATTCTGAAATTCCACCTGTCCCTTTATCAAGTTGTCATCTAAGATATATAATTAATAAAAAGGAATTATTCCCAAGAATCCAGTGTAATATTTTTTTTTTCAGCAACAATAGTTAAGGGCCAATGCATATTTGGCCACCCTACACACCCCAGTTGGCCGAATTAACTTTCATTCCCCATCCTTTTCCCAACAAACGTCCATAAAAACGTGCTTACCCTATTAATCATGTCACACATCTCCACCCACGCACCATGTCCTACCAACACCATAACTCCACACTTGGAATCATCCCAAAAATCCCTAATAGTCCCACATCGGTATCAATTTGGCAAGTTTGCCGATAAAATCCGAGTAACTCGGCAAATGTAGGACTATTTCTATGTTATTGGTGCTTAGAATGGAGTTAGCGAGTTTTGATGCGGCGACGGTTTTTTTTCTATTCACCAAATGGGCGTGTTGACCACGAAGTTTATAGACGGATACAAAATTTATTTGATTTCAAGATGGATTCAAAAGCCTGTTGAATATTTGGCCTAAAAGTGCGATGACGAGGAAAAACATGATTAAAATTGAAGGTGAGTCTGTGATGTTTTTTATTTGAACGATATTAACTGAATCGACACATCTACAGATATTAATCTTACTTAATATAAAGGATAGAACATATATATAGATAAAATAGATACATCTTTTATCCTATTTCAGTACTACCCGGGATAATATCCGGATGAAATCCGGTCACTTCAGAATCAGACATTCTTTCATTTCATCATAAAGGACCTCCGAGTACTGAAACCAATGGAGATGGCATAACTACAAAAAAGTGAAGCCCAAATTGAGTGAGAAACAAATATGGCGCCTTTGCGTAGTGTCATTCCACTTTACTTATTTACATAATATAAGTCTCTGAACAATTTATTTTTGACGATGTTTCTGAATGTTGCAAGTTACATTATGTTATAATCACAAATTTTATCAATATTGGAACAATACACTGCAAATTCCACTGACATTGACAACTTAAAGCGAGAAACCAAAGTGTTAAGCCGGCTTTACTTGGGTATTTCTATGACGTCACTTGATGATGTTACCGAAAATAGTTAGTTAGTCAATTAATTGTTGTCTCTTTTTACGTGCAGTATTGTAGACTTGTTAAAAAGAGATAGATAGAGGTTTATGAATACAATATCGATATTAATCATATTATTATGTATAGCAGATTGTTCGTATAGAATATTATGTCGTCTCCATTGGTTTCAGCACTCACAGTAGAGGACCCACATACACAGGCAGTAGCTAGTTCAAATATATTTATTTATTCCTATAGTAACTTACATTTTTAACCGACTTCAAAAAAAAGGAGGAGGTTCTCAATTCGACTGATTTTTTTTTTTTTTGTATGTATGTTAATATACTCATATTTTAACTAATTTGTTTATATTGTTAATAGTAAGGTAATTTGTTATTAAGTGTCTACTTTTTTTTTAGTTTGGCTGGCACCGACTCCAAAACTAACTGATTATTGTAAATATTTAAATACGTGTTAAAGATTAATACTTTAATCGAAGCAGTCAAAAGAATTTATTTTATACTTTTTAGTGTTTAGACATTTAAATAGCTATTAAGGCAGTTTTTACTTGTGTTTTTTTATAAACATTATTTGCGGGGTTTTTTGAAGTCGGTTTTTATTTTTGTTAAAATTTATTTAATTGACAAAATCCCAGAATAGATATTGTATAACCCAAAGACGAGTTCAAGTAAATATACCAACCATACTTCCTGGGGTGATAATCATTTCCGATTTTACCTCACAAACAAGTCACGCTATTCAAACATCAAAAGGGAAATAGCCGGTCGTATAGTTGTTTTTTTATTTTTATAAACGTTATTAAGCCTCTTTATGTAGATAAAGGGCTTTGGAACGGCGGCGTTTGGAGATAAACCGCGCAAAATGTGGTCGAGGACCCGAAAATTTGCATTATATCCACGGGACATTGTTGCGTTGTTCTGTTCTAGGTCGAAACGGACCCTCACCCGTTTATATAAGACTAGCTGTGCCCGCGGTTATGGTTAATGTTATAAAGCCTATGGCCTTCCTCGATAAATTAACTATAGCATATAAAAATATTTTTTCAATTCGGGCCAGTAGTTTCTGGGATTAGGGCGTTTAAGCAAAGAAACAAACAAACTCTTTAGCTTTATATATTAGTATAGATACTAGCAACCCTGTCCGTATTTGCAAAAGTAGTTTATCATATGAAATTTATACCAAATTATTTATTTGTTTGTGTAGGCGACAAGCTAGCCATTTGCCACTTCGTTTTCACTATTTTATTTATTTACCCTTAAAAATTAAATAACGTTTTTATTCTACTTACTTATTGTTTGATTTTTTCCGCTGTCTATACTGAAAATGAAAGTAACGACGTGACGAACAATATCAAAATTAATATAATCAAGAATTCACTTGAGAAAATTAGAACTGTGACGAATAACACATACAATTTTCCGTGACGAACTTACTATGTGACCAATTTACAATAACCCTTTCTATCTGACACATACCAGTTTTTATTTTGGCCAAAGGTTGAGAAGTCTTGCTGCCATTTTAACTCTTTAAAATGGGCAGCAATACTTACTTAGGTAGAGACCTACCCCTGTATGCTATTTGTTATACCTAATATCACCTTAAGAAGCGAGTGAGTTGTATAAAAACCGTGCAATATGGCGTTCGGTTTTTATACGGGGTAGGTTAGGGAAGTGGCGTGAAGTTAGTCAGATCATCTCTTCACATAATGAGATGACCATCACAGAGACTCTTTAAGACCTATCTCCTGTGTAGTTGGCTAACCTTGTTGAGATCGTCTACCGTGATCTAAATTGGTTGAGGTGGTGTAGAATTATGTATTATCTATTCCTCCCAACGTACAGAGTAGTTTAGACCTATTTTCCAGTGAGCCACTAACAATTTATCAGGCATCAAATTGCATGCTCGTTATACTGCCCCTTCGCAGTACCATGGAGGCGTGAAAGTATTAATCTATACTAAATTATAGCGTTGTGAGTTATCGATGCGCGCATGACCTAGTCAACTGGTCAGTAGCCTAGCCTCCAATAGGTGTGGATGTTTTGCTGGTATTTTATTTTTTTCTGTTAATACTAACTAGTCGCCTTCTTTGTTTAGTACGTGAACTTTCAAATGTATACATGGTGGGTAAGTTAGAACCTTCCAAACGTCCTTATCACATTATTTGTTAGTTAAAACTTTTTTCCTTTTTTATTTAGTCCGATGTTGGTTTGGGACTTAAAAAAGAATGTGCCAACTGTGTTTCTTGCCTAGCATGTCGTAAAAGGCGACTAATGGTATATGGGGTTTTGGGTGTGTGATTGTGTAGGCGACGAGCTAGCCATTTGTCACTACTTTTTCACAATTTTCCATCTAACCCAGCCCAGTTTTGTTTTTGGCTGCAAGTGGTTAAATGGGGCGTGCTGCCCCTTTGACTCTGCCTACCCCTTCGGGGATCATGGGCGTGATGCTATGTTTGTTTATTTGTTCCTTTTTTTTAACATTGTAACACTATCTATAACTACGATAGCACAATAATTCCCAATTAAGGTCAATCTGCTTAATATCTTTGTGCTAAGGATACTTGACAGCGGATAGATATTAAATACATATGTTTCCTATAAACATCCATACCTTTATAAAAACCGTTACATCACACGACGTTGCTATTAATAACGCATGAAACCAAATTCCAAGTGTTTGAAATCCGCCTAGATCTTTAAACAATAGACCCAGATCCATCAAACTAATAAATCACTAAAGATGTACGTTTTTTTACTCTAAATATATTTAGAGTATTCCTCTTTTCTCTGTACAATATTCACGTCAACACGTGCCACACTGACGCCCCAGGCGCCTTTCATAAGGGGCGCCGTCCAAACGGCATTTTAAGAGTTTTCTTTTGTCGCGCGCACGTGCCGATGGCACTGGACGACGATACGGGGTCCCGGGGGACGGACATGGGAATTCATTTCGGGAGTCTATGATGCTATTAGCTTTGCGGTTGAATATAATGTTATCCGGTTTTGGAAATTTTCGAATAACGCTATACTGAATCTTGAAAGATTTACTTATGCTTATAGAACTATAAAATGATTTTGCCTATTTCTTTTCATTATGATATGATTCAATACGATTATCACAGGGTAACCGGTCAGTAAAATCTTCCAGTATTATAGTTTTTGTCCCATGTTGGTCTGGGACTTAAAAAGAATGAGCCAACTGTGTTTCTTGTCTAGCATGTCGTAAAAGGCGACTAATGGTATATAGGTTTTGGGTGTGTGATTGTGTATGCGACGAGCTAGCCAATTGTCACTACTTTTTCACAATTTTCATCTAACCCAGCCCATTGTCTCGTGTTGGTCTGAGACTTAAAAATAATGTGCCAACTGTGGTTCTTGCCTAGCATGTCGTAAAAGGCAACTAATGGTGTATCGGGTTCTGGGTATGTGATTGTGTGGGCGACGGGCTAGCCACTTGTCATTACTTTTTCGTAATTTTCCATCTAACCTAGCCGTGTTTTGTTTTTGACTGAATGTGTTTAAAGGGGCCTGCTGCCTCTGACTCTGCCTGCTCCTTTGGGGATTATGGGCGTGCTGTTATGTATGTATCATCATAGTTTTTAAATTTAAATAGTAGATACTTATCTACTATTTAAATTTGGACTCTGCGGGACGCATGATTGACTTTCTCTATTACAGACACGGACTAAAAAAAAGGACTTCACGCTGTCATACTCGTATTAAAGCGTTAGGCCACATTTATGCATGTGTAAGTGAGATACTTATGGATACCAGATATCGGATATCTCTCATTTGGAGCAATTATTTTTTCAATGTGTGACGTAAGTTCGTGTCAAGTTGGAGCTTCAACGTCTAGTTAGTGGCACGGAGTCTCTTTTACTAGTTCGCGATCACAGATCCAGATTTCGAAGCTAGTGAACAATGAACACGTAGAAAGTAGGTCACAATAAAACTGCAAATGAAATCTCGAATTAGTTATGGCAGCGATTGTCTTTCAACATCTCGAAAGATGGTCATATTCTCGAAAACATCCGTTTATTCCGCGATCAAATCTCCAGGTCCTGGACGCTTGCGGCTGCGGAGATCCGTTCGGAGATATCGCCATTGCACTTCAGATGGCGTCCCGGGAATTCAGGGAATACGCTGCGAGACCTCGGAACCGTCGGGTTAATGTTGGCGTTTTCAAATTGCATTGGAGTTTAGGTATTGGTGTTGTTAAAGAGGGAATTTCTAATAGAAGAAATTAGAAATGAAATTAAATAAAATTTTATAACAGAAAAGGAAAAATACAAAAAAAAAACAGAAAAAACGTGCAGAAAGACAGATTAAAATTATAAAACATAAAAAATTTACAATTCTAGCCAGTTGGTAACGTTTTTGATGAACGATAATTGAAATTCCAGTTCTTTTTTCAAAACTATTTTATTTGTCTTGTGGTTTTTTTTCAAATAGGACGCTAGACACAATTCTCTAAGGAACCGTTAATGTTCCCTGTGTTACAACGAAGAGATTTTTTAAATTTAATAGTATCTTTCGTTTCTAAAAAATACAAATAGGTGTGGGATTCGCTTGGCCAAATTAAACTCCGTGATGAACTTGAAACAGGCTTTTATTTCTAACACACCTTAATTTTATTCCCGACACAATCTGCAGCTTCTAGAACAGACACCAGAGAGAGAGAGCTAATACTCAAACTTCAAAACACACGCAATGACAGTTATCAACCACATGTTCCTTTCTCTTTCACTCGCATCTGTCATACGTCATCCGGTCGTTCCGTTCCACACACAACACAAATTCCTACATAGGTATTTCTCAAAGTTACTACGTTCAATACTTGGTAGAGGCCAGACAAATTAGATTACTAATGATTAGGAAAGAAAAAAAATAACAAGCTACTTATGAAAAAAAAATATTTAAAAATTCCCATGTTGGTCAGGGACTTAAAAGAATGTGCCAACTGTGTTTCTTGCCTAGCATGTCGTAAAATACGACTTATGATAAATATGGTTTTGAGTATGTGATTGTGTAAGCGACGAGCTGGACACTTGTTACCAAATTTTTACCATTTCCCATCTAACTCAGCCCAGTTTTGTTTTTAGCTGAATGTGGTTAATGTGGCCTGCTGCCCCTTTGACTCTGCCTACCCCTTCAGGGATTATGGACGTGATGTTATGTACGTAAAAAATCTGCGAAATCTACCCGAGCGATGACAGTCACGTTAGTTAAAAATATCAGTCGGAACAAGCCAACGAAAATAACATCTCCACTTATTTACAACCTGAAAAACTTTTCAATGTGGGTCGATCTTATTTGTTTCAATACTTCTATCTGCAAAATCCAATGCCGTAAGTCTTCCATTAAAACGCTATTTGTGGATTGATTTACTACCTCGCAGTGAAAATGCGGTCGTTTTTAACAGTTTAATATATAGCCCAAGTTAGATTGGTTTGGAACAGTAGGTACATCAGTGTTTAAAACAATAATTTATAGTATGCAGTTTTGGAACGTGACCAGCTAAAAGTTGCTTGTAACTGTCTCGTCTTTGAGTTGGTAAATATAGACAACTATTATGTAGATGTCACTTAAATACCTTATCAAACTTATTTTGTATGAAAATAGGCTAGATTAGAATCGTGATCAATCAATAGAACTATTTTCCTCTAATATTAAAATAAATGTTGTACTGACTGAAATATACATATGATTATTATAAAACATACGCTTTTGCGCGTGCGAATTGCTTGTCGCGTGGTATAATTCGTCAAAAGCGAGGCACGTATGCTGCACGGAGATCGTACTCGCGCGAGGAATACGAGGCTACACAAAAATCGTATTTTTTTAACATAACATAAAATTATTTTAAACTGGTTTTTCGAAAGAAAGCTCTTGACCTGTGTTTCGGTTTTTGTATACCTATACTAAAAATATCGTTGTAGAGTACACAACGTTATTTTTATCACTTAGATCTACGTCTAAATGTAATTGCCATAATAGCTTACTTCGGATCTGAGAGAATCTTAAATCTTAGATTACGAGTTGTTCCAAACGGAACGCTCGCATTTTATTTAGACAGGTATTACCGATTTCAAATGTACAAAAAATAATATAATAAAAATCACATGGTGCCAATGTAATTTGTTGAAAAAGCCTTCAATATAGGAAAAAAATTAATTATATTATATTATCATATGTTCTTTTATACTCGTCTCTCGAGTTTCTCTCGAGATGCGTCTAATGCGTCTAGAGCTGTGTAGTCTATGGTTGTAAAACAGAAATCTTTCTGTTTGTCCCCATTTTATTAGTATCATTTCACTTAAAACTGCCGTAAAAGACTTTGGGAAAGTATACGTTTTCCTTTACTGTTGTATATCACTGACAAATATCTCGTGGTCATAAAGATAAGAGCCAATACCGACTTTCAACTTGGACAGAATGATCCTGCTTACTTACAAATTACAATCCTAAAAGTAATTTACACTCGGTTATGGAAGAAAATCTCAGGCATAGCTGCTTTAAATGTGTTCAATAGTGATCGGAAAGCTAATTAATTCAATCAAATGCAAACATTAACATTAAAGATAGCAATGAGCCAACATCTACCTTAAATATCCCGTCTGAGAATAACGTCACGAAATGAACGAACGATGTTTTTTCAGTATTTTAATTGAGAACCAAATTTCCAAAGCCTTTACACAAATCTCGACTTGGTAATAAATTTTTCAAAGGATTAATGGTATCATCATTTAACTCTTAAATTAACATAACTCGAGAAAAAATAGCAATCCCTTTTTAAAGAAAGAAAATAAAAGATAATTCCACAGCCACCAAGATTAATTTACTTGCAATAAAACATTTTTATCAATTAACTCGCTTAAATTTAGAAATAAAATACGCAGTCCACAAATTTGAGGATTTAGGGAATACAAAATTTACGTCACATTTTCCTGGACGATCGTTTACGTTTTTAATTTAATCTAGCGTGAGAGGACAAAGGTCATAAAATGATGTAGCCAACGAAGCAATTTAAGGGTGGAACCGTCCTGAGATAACTTTGACCCTACAGCCACATAGATAAAAATAACACATTACTCGATAGAGTATTCGTACTTTCAAAAACATGAGTTATAATTACATTATCCTATAGTACATTTAACACAGTATTATGAGAAAATACGACTTCATCTTTCGAAATTATCAACCCGATGATGATGGAAAATCATTGATCCAAATCCGATTTTCTATATTGTTGATTACAAATCTTTTTTTAAATTGTTTTAATTATATCATATCATTATAGGATCAAATACAATTATCATAGTATTAGAAAACTAACTTACTAACTAACTAAACTTCACGCCACTTCCCTAGCGGGGAACCGAGAGAACCGAACGCAATTATGGCCTTGTAGTATTAAAAATGTGTAAAAATATTAAGTGATTCGTTCTAATTGGCAATTCAATTTTAAAAGGTTCTATCATCTATTACTTTATACCATCATTCAAATTATTTCAAATTAAACAATCTCATTATTGTTATATGTAAAATTTTGAACATGGAGACCGTTTCCTATAGACAGGATATAAACATGATGGGACTAGACGGAGCAATATACTTAACAGTAGCATCGCCTTACTATTCCGAATATCTTGGTGCTAAGCAATTCCTGTAATACATTCTAGGGATGTCTGTTGCCTCTTTTAAGGTTGTGTTAGCTACCTTTGCCTATGAATGAAGCTTAACTGATTCTGGTATATAGTCAAGTACTATATTAAAGAGACAGCCACTTTAACTTGGTAACATTTAGATACTGGAACCAGCTTAATTGAATCAAAATAAAACTTTCATAGTTGTCTATTCCAAAAAATACCATCGAAAACACATTCTAAATATGTAAACTTTTCTCGAAGTCAGTATTTTAAAATTCCTTGTCTATCAGCAATAAAATATTTCTTTTTTTGCGCGTAGAACGAAACAAATTTAATAGATATTTCAGCACCATTCGAATTTGATTTAACCGATTATTTGTCTTAACAGCGTTATTTAAACAAGGGCTCGGCTTTTTGCTAAATCCTGCATCCAAAGTCGTAAAACAGATTCAGTTTACAACCAGCCTTACTCGTGACGAAGGTCAAGAACTAAGGTCTAACCGAAGGTCAGTGGTACAAGGGAGGTCCGACCGTCGAACTTTTTATAGCTGCGAGGATTGTAAAATCGGGACTCCGAAGTGACAATGTATTTTCCGAACCAATGTTTCTGTTTCTAGCGTAAAATTGGAATTGTTGATTCACGGGATGATATTGGACCAGATTCCGCTAAACGCGTAAATGTCTTATCAGCAGAATGGTACTTCCTTCTAATAATAATAATAATAATGTTCCATCACACATTTAGATCAAACTCTCAAAAGGCCTCTACATGTTGGACCCATGCCCGTGTCTAGATGACGAAATAATAAGTTATACTAATTTTCAATTTCACTAACTAGACACACGTGTGTCCAGTCTCTTGTGTCGAGTTGGTGAATAACCCGATGCAAGCCTAAAGGCCCGGGCTTGTCCCGTGATTGTGCCGAGAGACATAATAATAATAATAACTTGGCTTAACCCGTAAGTGGTATAAAATACCAGCATTTTGGTGAGAAAAATAAATTTGAAACAAAAAATAATATTAAAATATTTATCTTCACCTTCTTAGCGCTATGCTCATACTAATGGCGATCCGGTTTGGCCTAAATCATAATGTGTACATTAAAAAGTCTGGTTCGTGATTACATTTTGATGCTTTTGATGGATAAAAAATCATGAGGTACGCGAATGCGTACCTCATGATTGATCAAGTGGGCTTGAGCATACATCTCCCATACGAAATACGTGTCCTTACCACTCAGCTACCAATGCTTCTGCCTAAGACAGATCTAATGGTTTCTAATTTAATTATTAAATATCACATCAGCTTGTCGGATAGTTAGTAACTTGCCTTTAACGCTCCGCTAATCACAAAACGGTTCTAGATAATTCCACCCGCCTTTATCCAGAAGCTTTCTCTGTGACGTATTCTAAAGAGAAGCAGTGAGGTGGAAATTTTTCGTCAAACGTCTCGTATCTCCAGCACCCATGGAGAGGGTCGCCTTATCGCTTTATTGTACCTTCTCGTGTATAGGTGCTGTGTAGGATTCGAAATGAAATCTTGGAGGACGAAAAATGGAAACGCTGTACTAAGTGTGAGAAACACGTGCTATATTGTATTGAGTTCAGGCTGTTGCTTTGATATTTTTATTTTTCTTATTGATGCAACTTATATACCTTTTTTGTAAAGGAAAAGAAAAAGACATTATGCATTACTCGAGATTCATAATTTTTTCCAGGATAAAAAGAAGGATATAGCCAAGCTGATTTGCTATTCCGACTATAATCTATCTTTGTGCTAAATTTCATCTAGATACGTTCATTCATTCTGGCCTGATGAGCAATAAATAAATAAATAATAAATAAATTCTCAAGACTGACACACCAATTCCCTAGTCCCAAACTAAGCTTATGCTTGTACTATGGATACTAGGTGAACGGATAGACAAACTTAAATACGTTTATAAACATCCATGACTCGAGTACAAATGCCTATGTTCATCAC
This sequence comes from Glyphodes perspectalis, assembly GCA_951394215.1. NCBI lineage: Eukaryota > Metazoa > Arthropoda > Insecta > Lepidoptera > Crambidae > Glyphodes > Glyphodes perspectalis. Next base: position 14,047,628 of record OX596205.1, on the reverse strand, counting down.
ACGAAACTTTTGCCCCTAGCGGGATTCGAACCCACGACCCTCGGTTTCGTGGCCAGGTTCTCTGACCACTCGACCATCGAGCCAGTCATAAACATCCGACTATACTATCCCATTTATAATAGATATAAAAGTATTGGGTAGGTGTACTTAAAGCAGATATGAATACCAGATCCTGAACATTCGAAGGAAACTAAACTTTTACAACTAGCTCCTCGTCCTTTGAAAACAAAATCTTAAGTGACAAGAGACAATTTCGCAACATATCGTGGAGCGGTGCAGTGCTCACCGCTCGAGCTGAAACTTAATGGTGTGTGCACCACGTCCTACATTTTAGCATGCATACTGAGCTTAGAGACCCTATCAGCCTCATGGATGTAAGAAAATTGTTCTTTGGAATGTCAAAAGTTTACCTTTTAAAGCTTATTTTCTATGGTATTTTAAAAATATTTAGGAGATTTAAGAATATTAAATGACTAGCTTTTGGCGCACACGCTGCGCGTGTGCTTGCCAAAACCCAGCTCTGCGAGGCGGAGGGGGACGCTCCGGGCTTCGCCCTACGCGGAGCTCGGCCTTCGGCCTCGCGATACGCAGCTCGGCCTGCGGCCTCGCTTAGATTACATGGCTGGGTTGGACCGTTCGCAATGGCGTTCTTATTCTTTTTTTGATGCCCTATGTTCCATCAAATGGGTCCTAAAGAACCAGGCCTCCGGCCTCGCGTACGTAGTTTGACCTGGCAGTCTTGCAAAATTACATGATTTATTTGGCCGCTCCGGGCTGCGCCCTACGCGGCGCTCCGCCTGTGGCTTCGCAATATAATATCACTTATTTGGCCGCTCCGGGCTTCGCCCTACGCGGCGCTCCGCCTAAGGATTTGCATAATAACATGACTTAATTGGCCGCTCCGGGCTTCGCCCTACGAGGCGCTCCGCCTATGGCTTTACAAAATTACAATATACGTTTGGCCGCTCCGGGCTTTGCCCTACGCGGCGCTCCGCCTATAGCTTCGCAACATTACATCACTTGTTTGGCCGCTCCGGGCTTCGCCCGACGCGGCGCTCCGCATATGGCTTCGCAAAAATATATTGATTGTTTGGCCGCTCCGGGCTACGCCCTACGCGGCGCTCCGCCTACGCATTCGCAATACAACATTACTTGTTTGGCCGCTCCGGGCTTCGCCCTATGCGGCGCTCCGCCTGTGGCTTCGCAAAAATACATTAACTCTGGCCGCTCCGGGCTTCGCCCTACGCGGCGCTTCACCTATACATTAGTAAAATTACATCACTTGATTAGCCACTCCGGGCTGCGCCCTACGCGGCGCTCCGCCTAAAACTTTGCAAAAATAATGGTATAATAAATGTGCTCCGCCTATGCCCACGCAAAGTTACATAGTCATTTTGTATGATAAAGACAGTACCGCAATACTATGCAACCGTTTCCCTATACAAATTCGTACAAACTTATCTTTGCGGTCGGCTCCAGTACAAAATGTATGGGAAAATCGAGTACCAACATGACATGGAGTTTTCAATTTTTTTCTTTTGACTGTTGATTTATTGTCCAAAATTGGATTGAAATGGAAATAAATGGCCAATGTTGACAGATCCTCATACTTATTTTCTACCAAAAGTCGTTATTTCGAGTTTTTACATTTCGGGGTAAAACTCGAAAATTACCCCGAAAATTGGGAAAAAATTATAACCAGTCGATAGGTCTTATAAGGTTCTACAACAAAGAACATTATCAAAATTTAGCTTTGCTAACTGCAACTGCCCCAAAAACCACTTTGAAAATTTTGAAAAATTCACATTTTTACAAAATGGCCGCCACTTGGTCCGCCATTTTGTTTTTTTTGAAGCCAGTATGTTTTAGGCATTCTACGTTATATACCACATCGAACTGCATTTTTACTTTTTCCCTTCAACGTATAATAAGTCCTCCAGAGCCTCTGGAAATTGACCATACCTTCGGAATTCACCTCCCCGCCGCTCCGAGTGTTGCCATGCGAATGAGATAAAAATAGTCAAATGTCATTTTAATGGACCCGCCTTCTAGGAACCTGGCAATGAATTTACCAAAAAGTCGTTATTTCTACTTTCGACCTTTTTGGGCCATATCTCGAAAACTACCAAAAACTTCCAATTTTTTTTTTCACCTGGCAACACATCTTAACCAGACACACATCTGCCTAGTACATTGAAAAACGCTAAAGTGTCGCCATCTGCCTGAAAAATTTAAAATAAAATTTCGAAAAAGTAAAAATTTCACAAAATGGCCGCTAGCGTGTCCGCCATCTTCAATTTCCAAATGCCCATATTTTTCCCATATTCTGGGTCGTATACCCCACCAACCCACATTTTTCGTTTTTTTCTCCCGTGCGTCCTCGGACCCACAGAGACTTTGAAAAATGACCATGTCGAAAAAATATTTTGGTTCTCTGTCGCCAGTGTTGCCAGATTTTTTCAACAAAACTACCATGAAGCCATTGTGGGTCGAGGTTGCCATAAATCTGCATACTCGATTTTTTGCAAAACGTCAAAATTTCTTCCCTACCATTTTCTACCATGGCTCAAAAACTACCATGAATTTGGTAGAAATTCAAACGTATGGCAACACTTGAATAAATTCTCTACCCCTGCCACATACAACGAAATTCTCTAAAATGTTGCCATCTACACGAAAAATCAAAAACAATTTTTTCAAAAATTTTACGTTTTACAAAATGGCCGCCTGCGCGTCCGCCATCTTGAATTTTGTAATGGCCATATTTTTCCCTTATTCTGAATCGTATAACCCATCAACCCTCATTTTTCGTTTTTTCCTCCGACGCTTCCTCTGACCCACAGGGCTCCTAGAAGACGACAATGTCGAAAAAACGTTTTTTACCGATAATTCCCAGTGTTGCCAGAATTTTACAAAAAAACTACCAAAAAACCCAAGCGGGTCTGGGTTTCCACAAAACTGCATACTCAATTTTTTAAAAATCAAAATTTTTTTTTTCCTACCATTTTCTCCCATGGCCCGAAAACTACCATGAATTTGGTAGAAATTGTCACGCGGTAACACTCGAATAAATTCCCCACCATAGCCTTCTTACAAGCGATTCTCTAAAGTGTTGCCATCCACTCGAAAAACGCACTCAAAAACTGCAATTTTTTTTTACGGGACAAAATGGCCGCCAGCGCCGCCGCCATCTTGAATTTCCATAATCTATGGACAGAGTCATCGAGTCGACTATACTTGCAAAAATTTTTAAAAGAAAGTTTTCCACTGTCTATGCGCGTCTTTTCAGTACGACTGCGCAAAAATGACTCTAAATCGGATTTTCAAACCGCAATTACACCGCCGCCATCTTGTTTTTTTGACATTTTATTTTTTTTCCATTTTTAACTCGCAAACATCCATCTTAAACAGTCGAGTCCGCCCCCCCATCCCCTACATTTTTTTCCCCCCGCGAGGCCATACTCGGCGGCCATCTTGAATTTAAAAAAAAAAACAACAAAAAGCTGCGTTGATTAAAAATCTAAACCCACCCCCCATACGTCAAAAAGTCCTAAACGCCCCCCTTCACCCCCAAAAACACCCCTGATCAGTGAGTGAGTGAGTGGTAATTTAGCTTTATATATAATAGATAAAATAAAAATAAATAGCAATTTTCTTCTAATGATCGAACTTAATTATTCGTCAGAGGTCGAAAAAGGTACTACCAAAAAACCCAAAATAAATATTTTGCAAAATGCAAATTTCCTCCCGCGATTCGTTCGTTTATATTTAGCGACCGAAAGTTCCAGAGGTTGCCTCGTTCAAACGAACAAATAGTTATTTCTGTGGTAGCAAAATTTTCAACTGTCAGGTTATGGTTGTGTTGTCCTGTGTTTAAAAATTAACCGATTTCCATATTTGTCAGCCATGAAGCGTAGGCGGCAATTTTTTTAATGTCATAACCAAACTTGTAAAAAAATTTTGTGAGACCTTTTTGCTTATTAGTAGGTAGTTTTTATTTCTAGTGTATAACTAATGATTTATGAATACACATATTTGCGCAGAATTTGCTGAATGGATTCATCTGTAACAAGATAAAATATTTACGTTACATAGCATAAATGTCAATTTCAAGCAGAACATAAATGTCACATTGGCGCACTTATTGAAGATTAATGTTCGCAAGATAGTGTTAAAGACAGAACTTGAAGGAACAAAGTATATGGAAGAAGCTTTGTTTCAACATAAGTATTTGATTCTGCTCCGTCAACATTTAGTAGCAAAGAATATGTTTCGCTCATAGCCAAAACTCTATTCAAGCCGAACAAAATTATTAGATAATTTGTCAAATGCCAAATATAAGCAATACAGTAAAAACACATCTTCCTAATCTTGACTCTGGATGTGTCCACAAAATCAAAGGTTTTATTTAATTTCATCAAGATAGATTTGACTTCATAGTTTTATATAAGTACAGTAGAAATAAGATAAGATATGGCTAAAGTAAGTTAATGTCATCGTTTTAAATAACACCACATTATCATACAGAATTCTCTGATTCGATTGAGCTACGCAAACGGTGGTTCAAATTGAAAACGGAATGGACCAGTCGAGCTGTAATTGTCAATCACGTAACGGCTACGCAATTAACGTTTGTCGCTGGGATTTCGCTGCTATACATTTCATTGATATTTGCAAGTAATTAAACATTTCTTAGTTTAAAAATTCTCTTAATTAATTTTTCTTTATTGTTTACTTTTTAGAAAATTTTGCATAGAAGATAAATAGGACCTAATATTGAACCCTAAGGAACACTTATAAATTAGAATAAACAATAAAACTATTTTTATGACTTTTTTTTTATATTTTACCAACAATCTGATAAAATATCGCAATGAACAAATATTTTAAACAGAATCACTCTTTCGTTATGACACAATCATCTGAAATACTTTATATTAAATACAGTCAGAAGCTATATTCAGCAAATGGCTTTTGTTTTATGACCGTTGAACAAGGATCTAAAAAACATTTTACTTATTAAAGAACCGAAACTACGTATGTTTAAAATTTTGAAGCGAGATTTATGTAACATTAAGCTATCCACTTTCCAGCTACCCTTAACATCGACACATAACATGAAACTCAATTTGTGATTAGAACTAACAAGTGATTTAATTGAGCATTAGCCCTCTTGAAATAGTTTAATCTGGATCCCGGGCCTTAATTCCGTCCACCAAAGAGGTTAAAGGTGATTTGTAGGGTCCATTTGGGGAAAGGTTTAGAATTTTCGATTATGGCCCGACAAAAGCGGGCCGTAGGGCACACATTACGACTCCTATTCATCCGACCGACGAAAGCATTCGATACGTTAGTAGACTTGTTTGAGTGCCGGTTCAATTTAAACTTAAATTTGCTTCATGGTGTGTTATAATTTAATAAATTATATTTAGTAGCATTGCACTTTGCACGAAAATGCACCAACTCAGCTTACTATATCGGATAACTCCTTAACTCTCTTCTAAATTTATGAGATATCAGGTAGTTTTCTAACATAGTTCTATTATCGAGCTATGCGAATAATGCCGTATTTCGCAACAAACTCGTAGCAACCAACTTTACTGCACCGGGACGCAATGTTAGGTTAACATAAGAGGTACTACAGAAAACTAAATGACTAAATGTTTACACAACATATTTTTTTTCTGAATTAGTATGGATGGAAAGCCAAGACGTATTCATTTCAAGGCTTTATGGCCTAGCTTACAGAAAGGTGTTTCAGTTTTCCTTGAATCGCACGATATATTTTTATCGTTGCGGTTTGATGTACTTAAATAACGCAAAGGATAAAGGATAAATATTTATTCCTGTATATAAAAATACTTGCTTGCTTCTCTGAAGGGTGAGATTTAAATTCTTCTAGTAAAAATGTATGTCCTGATTCATGCTTTTCGTATAGAATTGAACTATAAAATGCGGTTAATTACTGGTAAACCATATTATTATATTTCAGAGATACAATTGATATTTTCAATTAATATTTACTTCAATTTTGAAAAAAAAAAACATGTTTCCCAATATTTTTTAGTTTAACTCGACAGTTTTTTGGGAGTGTAGTTTACTGTTCATTATAACATAATACCCTCATTCATTACTATACGTACCAATATTATATTAGGTTCATATTAAATTGGTTACATATTTAAATAATTACAGTATTGTATTTACTGGTTTAACATCTGGAAAAAAAGGCATTCAGTTTTTGGTTCCGCCTGTGGACTGAAACACGATACCACGACGACTGTTGTCCCAATTATAGTATTTGCATACAAAACAGGTTGATAACGCAACGGAGTGCAAACATACCCTGCCGATTACACAGGCCAAGCCCTTGCCCTGGAAACATTAACTTTGAGGAGTGTCTCGGGTAGTGACGTCAGCATCTTGGGTGGTCAGTACGAGAATAGAAGGGGGAACAAAGCATTATGCTTCCATACTTAATGTAGGTATGTTGTCTTCTTCTGATGCAAATAAAATATAGTATTTTATTAATCTGATCACAGTTTTGTTATTAACACATACAAAAACTACTAAACAGCATTACACACAAAGCCAGAAAATATCTATCGAAATATTATCTATCGCCAGGTACCTTTTTAATTATTTAGTCGATATTATTTCAGTTTCAGTGGCGACACAGTTACTGAAAACAGGACGTTCCTGGTTAATTGTAAAGAAAAAAAAAGCGTTCAGAGGTTAGATTCAATGCATTGTATAGGACGTGTTCAAGCTTGTCGTTACGTGTGTGTCTACAAAATACACTCGTGTATTTTGTAGTTTACTTAATCTTGTATGTATTTTTGTGGATTCTACACACGTCCTAGGTCCATCAATTTGCAATAAGCGTGTTACGTTCACTTTTACACTTTATACTTCACATTTCCATCATATGTCCAAAATAAGCAAAACAGTAGAATTTTATTTCCTTTCGGAGTAGAACTATTTTGCTGATTAAAAATCCATTCTTAGTTAAAAAAATCTTAGGATATTTTACAACTAAATTCTAGAAATGATGATAAAAATCAGGAGTTGATGCAGATTATCAAAAATGTATCCGCCAAATAAAGCAATAGGCGTACAATGAATGATGAGATTATAATCTAAAATCCATGCTCTAAAATAACAACACAAGACCTTCATAATAAATCGGATTATCATAAACGCCAGCAAATTGATTGAAAAATAAGAAACTCCATAGGTAGAAAATCACACACGTCTGAATGGCTCCGCACTCCAGAATGAACTCGCATACGTAATGAATGAAGTAGGCACACTTAATCAGGCAAACCAAATTTCGCAGTTGTTTTGTCATGCAAATACACATCCAAGTAATTTACGACAAAGAACAGACCTTTGGCCGCTAGCCAAGTCTTGTAGCCTAACTACTCCTAGAAACATCGCGCACCATTGAGTACTTCTGAGAAGTTACAATAGCTGTCCTTTGATTTGGTCACACGTGTTAAGTGAAGCAGCGACACACTTTAGCAATTGGGATGTTGACTGGCAAGACAATTGAGATACTTTTTAAAAGCTGTCAAAACGCAATCACTTCATAGATTTAGTATGGGCTTGTCAACTTATGACGTCATTTGTTCGTATAGTATACTGACTAAATATTCTTTTTGTAAAATAAAAAATCGCAGACTCAGTATAATTCAATAGGGTTTTACAACATACTACGATAGTTTCTTTTTCAAAATTGATATTTCAAAATTAAATATAAATGGTGTCAACATGTCAATTTGTGCTTCGTCATCTATCTTTGATACACTAATGGTGTTATTACATTCAAGCATTTAAGGAGAAGACGAATGGTGAGGTATGAGAAGATCTGAACTACTTAAATTCTTTAGACGCTTAGGATGCAGGTTTTTTGAGAAATTTTCTAGACCATGACACAAAAGCAGTAGTTTCTTTCAAGCAGATCTATTTTTCCTTTCTCTTTGATTTGTGGTATTAATACAAGAATTATTTCTTTTAAATTTGATCTGAATGAATAAATTGTCGGACAAAAAGTACATAGGAATAACTGTTTAACGAACGGCTTCCATTCCCTTATCCGAACCCTACCTCTATTCAACGAAAATCTTCTTTCTTCCCTTATCAAAAGCGTCCCAAGCTATATAATTGAAAATTCCCAACAGTTTAATGCCCCCGAACTTCAGCTAAGTGTTGCAGTATCTGAGTTAGTTTACCGTTAGCGAAGTATTTCCAATCAACCTCTTAGGTGTCGCTATAGTGTTTAAGTAAGTGTTCTAGGTTCACTCATTTGCCTAGATTGTAACTGTTAATAGGAACTACAAAACACATAACATAACATCACGCCCATAATCCCCGAAAGGGTAGGCAGAATCAAAGGAGCAGCCGGCTCCTTTAACCACATTTAGCCAAAAATAAAACTAGGCTAGGTTAAATGGAAAATTGTGAAAAAGTTATGACAAGTGATTAGCTCATCGCCTACACAATCACATACCCAAAACCCCATATACCATTAGTCGCCTTTTACGACATGCTAGGCAAGAACCACAGTTGGCACATTCTTTTTAAGTCCCAGACCAACATGGGACAATAGGCTGGGTTAGATGGAAAATTGTGAAAAAGAAGTGACAAGTGGCTAGCTTGTCGCCTACACAATCACATACCCAAAACCCTATGTACCATTGGTAGCCTTTTACGACATGCTACGCAAGAACCACAGTTGGCACATTGTTTTTAAGTCCCAGACCAACATGGGACAATAGGCTGGGTTAGATGGAAAATTGTGAAAAAGAAGTGACAAGTGGCTAGCTTGTCGCCTACACAATCACATACCCAAAACCCTATGTACCATTAGTAGCCTTTTACGACATGCTACGCAAGAACCACAGTTGGCACATTGTTTTTAAGTCCCAGACCAACATAGGAAGTCCGTTAAAAGGATTTACATGAAACCATACATCAGTTTACATCTACGAGTATAAAAATTCAGATGTCTAAACTTTTTTCATCAAAGCTGTGCAGAGTCTTGCATAGTCTGAAAGAAGCAAATATATTTTAACACCGTTCTTTTAAAAGTACCTAATAAATAGACACGGCGAGATTTGAAAATTCTACTGAGACGTTTCTTTGGACCAACACACTTCTCATTAAAGCACGTAATCTTACTCTGAACTTCAGACCCGTCAATATACTATGCAAAGCATAGATTTAGGATGTACAAGATACACAATGACGGCTCGGAGACATGACCAAAATAAATTTAAACATGTGCTGGTTGACGTCTATGTGTGGGTTAAAAATAGTGTTGTCAAAGACGCACTTTTACATTATCGACTAATTCAGTTGTATACCTACTAATAGTATAGATATTTAAGACTTTTTTATAATTTTGATTAATTATTTATGGCATTGATGAAATTACCAGTTATTTATATTAGGTAAATCCGAATTAGTCGGTAAGAAATCGCATTCTAAGCAGTTCTTTAAACAATGAGATGGTAAAATGTATTCCTCGTACATTCAGCGTGTAAAAAATGAAAAAAATAGAAATATGTTCTATGATTTATACTAAGACAAAAAGACATGACTTTTGCTTTGACTGATGGAATGAAATGAAACAAATAATATATTAGCAACTTTTAATTTGGTGTCATTTAGTTATTTAAAAATAATATGTAGTGCAACAAATTTTTTGCTGCCGTCATTTGCCGTCAAAATGTTTGCTGCAGATAGTGGAGTTCTTACTGGGAGTCCAATCTGGTCTGTCTATAGTCCGCATCCACTTTTTACACAATGCTGGGTTGCTTGGAAACCAAGAAAAATCATCAGTTACTTAACTAACAAATTTACGGAGATAATGAGTTCCCAAAGTGAATATAATTATATTTCAACATAACTTGGCTAAATAACTTTGTATTCATGTCATGATGTCGCTAAAAGACGATTAAGTTTTTATCGATACTCGTGACGTCACCGCTTTGTCAAGCACTAGCGTAACCAAACTATTTACTATTTTACTCAATATTTTCCCCAATTCTGTTTATAATCACGATGTATACTTAGAAAGATACATTATAATCAATATACTATTGTAAACATATTTTTCTAAACTGATTACTAGCAACAATTTGACAAAATATGGTTTGAAAAAATCTAATGATAAAATCGTATTTACCTGTGAAAAGTGTATTTATTCGGATTATTCCGTCGTGTAACCTCACAATCACGTACAGAACAAGTCACCTCAATTGCACATTTAATATTCTCGATTATAATCCAAGTTTTAATACATAAATGCACAAATTTCACTGCGACATAGAATAGACCGGGACGCTAAGGCCTCTTACTCGCAAAAACATTGACATATAGGTACTTCATTCGCTGTCTCTTTTTCTCTCGGGCGGTTTGTATTTCAGCAGGATTTCTCGCTCCCACGCTTTATGTATCTTTTGCGTAGTCAAAAAATTCTAAATCTATGATGCAAAGTCTTCGTCTCTCTTCTCAAAGTAACTTATATTTGAGCAGTAAAATTCTTAGCAGTTTATTGCTTCGCTCCCAGCCTGTTTAATATAAAAACCAATATAAAACATAAAACGCGATCTTCCCAATAAATAAAACGAGATGAATTTTCATGGACAATTTGGGGTACCGTAAAATAGGTCATCAAGTTAAAGAGCCATAGATTTTACTGTTGCACAGTTAAACCATAAACAAGAATATAAGCAGTAAAATCAGTCGTAACTTAAATTCCCGTAAAGTTATTACAAGTTTCTTGATATCCTGGTCTAGACAATACAATGCGGAAGTGAGAAAGATTGCGAGCAAAACTTTTTAAGTACGAAATAATATATACATTGCCGTTTCCATTTTTCATAGAATTTGTGTCAATCGTTCTAACAAAGGCGACTAATGGTATATCGGTTTTGATTGTGTGTAGGCCGACGAACTAGCCACTTGACACTGCTTTTTCACAATTTTCCATCTTACTCAGCCCAGTTTTATTTTTTGGCTGAATGTGGTTAAGAGAGTTAGCTGCTTATTTGACTCTGCCTACCCCTTCGGGTTTGACGGGGCGTGATAATATACGTATGTAGTTTAGTCTTAAAACAATTATAAAATGTTGCTAGCTGCGATGCTAGTTGTAATAACTATCAAGAAAATAGCGTCTAAATCAGGGAGAAATATAATACGGGGATTTTTAGTGGACCTATGATCCTATAGGTTCCGCTTTTCCTTCGAAACTAAGTTCATAAATGATGAGTTAAATTGAACTTTCGGTTACTTGGAGTCTCAGGAATCCGAGTCCAAGTAACGAAAAGCAAGCTTCAGGGATTGAAAGCTGTTAGAAAAAAGGAATTCTCAATTCCTCAGGATTATTTTATTATGAAAAAACAACTACCTCTAACATTAAAAATGATTTAAAAGTTTTAAAACGCGTCTCCTTGTGTAATATTTTTATAACCAGACGAGTATTTTCTGGTATATATTTCCCTTCTTTAATATTTTTTATTCAAAATCTCAAGTAATTCAATATAAAGAGAAGCCAAATATGTACAAAGTATCAGATACATATCATATTAATACTATAAATAAAACATAGTTTACAAACTTAGGGTAAATCTTAGAACACCACTGTGTTTATAACAACACAGTATAGTTGAAAACTTAACTAAACTTAGTACTAAACTGAACTGCAAGTAAATTGTGCTAAGCTGCAAATAAATTGCTCCCAGAGAGCAGCGAAATAGTGATCGTAAACTGAGCGGAGTCGCGTGCAAGCGTAGTCTTAATGCTTCACTTGTAATTAAAACATGGCGTTTACTTGTTAGCTGAAATTACAGAGACACTATATCATCAACCTTACTGAAATATTATAGAACCTCATTTATATAAAACGCAAAAAAAAAATCTATGAAGGAGAGAGAGAATTAAAACAAAATATTTTCTGTCCAATAGTAAAATAAAACGGAGCCCTTTTATAGTTATTTATTAATTATTGGAACATCTAAAGCTGTAGTACCTGCTTTAGGGTTGCCTGCAAAAAAACAATATTTTTTTTAATCAAAATTAATTAAAATAGTCATGACCGCTTTGCAATACGCAACCGTAGGTGTGTTCTTAACTTAGGTACTACTTACGGACTTAATCCGGTGGATCAGCCAAATTGGTTTTGTGTTTTTTAATCAACTATATTTCAAAAAAAATATAGCTTATCTGGTTATCAGATGGGTGTACTACAACAGTGTTTTCACGGCCGGCCCATTGGAATATGTTGAGGTTCACCCCAGCGCACATAGATGGCGCCTAGGGATAATTGAATCGCGCTAAAGAACGTGTTTTCAAAGCTCATACTATAAACTCCATGTCTAAATAAAATTCCACTGTACCTCGCTAACACATTGTTGTGAAAATTTTTGAAGACGATCATAACCTATAATCTTTGATTTAAATAAAAATTATTATAAATAATTAACACATTACCACGCAACTAAGTTCAAACGTGATTGGTTATATAGCGTGTCCTAGAGAAATAGCCTAACAACCATCAGGTGTTTTGTATTCTGGATACCTATATGAACTAAATATTTTTCCGGGAGATTAGTTTCTCTAATGCTTTATTGGGAGTATCAGTGATGACTCCTGAGTTAGAGAACATCAGTAGAACGATTAATTCTAAATAATCATTATAATTATGATTATAAAGAATAATATGTCAAAGTTAAGGCGACTGTTTGACTTCGTATGAACATTTTGGTGGCATTTTTTTTACAACGTTCATCGCAATCGGTTAAGCGGTTAAGACTTTAAGCGTGAAGACGTAACAGACAGACAGATAAAGTAATTTATTAGCTTATCAAGCTTTAATAGCTTATCAAGCTTTTTTCCAGGACTTCGTCCGCGGGAAATTACAAGTCCTTGATTGATTCTACATACAAATATCTTTTTCAGCCCTTTAAAGGATGACTTCTGGGACCTATCTCGGAACTTCGACTATCTCTTTACCAGATTTCATCTGAATCGATTGAACATTTTAATAGTAAAAGTTGTTTTCACAAAACATTTGTATATTTCTATTACGACTCATATAAGTGCGAAATTTAGTAGTTCTGACTATGTTCCCACACACCCCATCAACGATGCGATAATGATAAGTACCACATCATTATCGGTTTTGTGATGTGGAGGAAAGCAAAAAAAAAAAAATTCTAACGGGTTTTGGGTATGTGTTGCGTAGGCGACGAGCTAACCACTATTTTTTCACAACTTTCCGTCTAACCCAGCCCAGTTTTATTTTGGGCTGAATGTGGTTAAAGGGGCCTGCTGTCCCTTTGACTCTGCCTAGCCTTTAGGAGATTGCGGGTGTGATATTATGTGTGTATGTATGTAAGACTATTTTTACATACATACATAAAAAAATATACGGACTGCTGAACGCACGACGTCTAACGCTTATAGTAACTCTGTAACAGGCCGACAGATGTTGTAGAATATTATTAACTAATTTAGATTAACTACAAAAGATTAATTCACCATGATCCGAAAATTGTCTGGTTCTCCTATCTTAGGGTTACGAAGATCAGATCGGCAGTCCCTTCAATGTAATTACCAGACTCGCTAAATCCTGGATCATGGTCTAAGCGGACCCCGTCTATACACGGGACATAACGCTAGGAAGATGATGATACAAAAGATGTTGCATTCAAAGAAATTGCAATAAACAAATGAACGAACAAGCCGTAGTTGCACAAACAAACAACTTAAGATTTGAAAAGTTCACGGGATTATTTTCTTGCGCGAGGAAACTCTGCGGATCATAAAGTGGATGTATGACATAGTATGACATAGAACGTATCCATGATGCAAGTTTCTGCAAGTTTCCCCTTTGAAATTATGAGGCTATTGTCACATCGAAACTCCTTCTTAAACTTTTATACGCATCTTCTTTCTATAGAAAAGATATTGCCTCTGTTCGAAATGTGTTTATTTCATGCTGTTTATTTTGTAGATCCGTTTGAGTGCACAGAAAATAATTAAATATGATTTCTTGTTTATATTTTTTTATTAAATCTTATAGTATATAATTGTTATTTACTCAACCTACTGGCTGTTTCACTCGTCATCTCCCTACCTAGGAACCAAACGACTGTAAGTCTCATGTCAGTCGGAGGGAAAAAGAAAATGTTATAACTGTTTTCCTTGTCTTTAGGGTACCTTTTAACAGAATTGATGTAAAAAAGCTGCCAGCACAACACATATATCACCACAACACATAAGTATAGATGCTTATCTTTGATACTGTGTTTCGCATGATAACGTAAAGTGTCTGAAGCCCTACCCCCCTTAAGGACAGGCAACGTATTTAATATTCATCTGGTGTTGCAGTTGTCCATGGAAGACAGTGATTACATATCAGACCTTATTTTAAGGCTAGAAAAAAGTTTACCAAGCAATCAATGCCAGTAAACCTTCACTTACAAACAGATTATGGTAAATGAATGAATTCAAAGGCCTTTTTTTTCCAGACTGATACATCATCCCTAGTCTCAAACTAAGCTTATAAGCTTGTGCTATCGATACTAGGTAAACGGGTAGACATACTTAAATACGTTTATAAACATCCATGACTAGAGTACAAATACCCCTGTTCATCCCGCGAAATATTTGCCCCTAGCGAGGTTCGAACCAATGACCCTTGTTTTTAGTGGCCAGAGTCTTTTCTGTTGATAGTTTTTTTCGCTTGTTAACAAATTAGTGTAAATTAGACAACTCTTAACATTACATAACATAACATCACGCCCGTAATCCCCAAAGGAGTAGGCAGAGTCAAAGGGGCAGCAGTCCCCTTTAACCACATTCAGCCAAAAATAAAACTGGGCTGGGTTAGACGGAAAATTGTGAAAAAGTAGTGACTGATAGCTTGTCGCCTACACAATCACATATCCAAAACCCGATATACCCTTAGTCGCCTTTTACGAAATGCTAGGCAAGAAACGCAGTTGGCACATTCTTTTTAAGTCCCAGACCAACACGGGACAATGGGCTGGGTTAGATGGTAGTGACAAGTGCTCGTCGCCTACACAATCACATACCGAAAATTCTTACAATTCTTATGCTAAAAATAAACGGGGTGTCGTTTGCCTTAAAAAGAAAACGCCCATTACGTCGACGTTAACCCAAGTCTAACTAAGTCTCACACGCCCACGTTACGCATTAGCTATTTACCACACTTTATGGTGCAGAAGGATTTTTACAGCATTTTAATCCCATTCTAAATCCTTCTAGTCTAGACGTTTTCACACAAGAAACTCGTGTTGCAGTAAAGATGCTATTTTTAGCGTAATAAAGTAGATTTCATATTCTTACTTGGCGCTTTCAGACTAAAATAATATTTTGATCTCTCACTAACTTAATACGAAACCGTAGCTTAACTTTTGTATTTATTTAAAGAACTTTTCTAAGACTAACTAACTCTATTGGTCAATATTATTTCTTTAACTCTAATAGTCCAAAATTGCTTGACTAAGCTTAAAATTGACCGTCATAAAGCCATCTTAAGTATTATATATATACCTTTATTTGGGCTTCAAAACTAATACCGCCTACATAATCTTCTCACATCTCACTCTCGAAACCGATATCAAAAAAAGCCTTTGACGTTTTATATGACTAGATAAGTAATCCTTTTTTTTAAAGTTGGTTGATATATTTTTTTTTATCCAGATCACAATAATAAAATTAACACAACATACATACATAACATCACGCCCACGATCCCCGAAGGGGTAGGCAGAGTCGAAGGGGCAGCAAGCCCCTTCAACCACATTCAGCCAAAAATAAAGCCGGGCTGGGTCAGATGGACATTTGTGAAAAAGCAGTGACAAGCGGCTAACCTGTCGCCTACACAATCACACACCCAAAACCTGATATACCATTAGTCGCCTTTTACGACATGCTAGACAAGAACCACAGTTGGCATATTCTTTTTAAGTCCCAGACCAACATGGGACAGTGGGCCGGGTTGGATGGAAAGCTGTGAAAAAGGAGTGACAAGTGGCTAGCACGTCGCCTACTCAGGCACATACCCTAAAGCCTGTAAACCATTAGTCGCCTCTTACGACATGCTAGGCAAGAACCACAGTTGGCACATTCTTTTTTTTTTGGCCCAGTTCAATATGGGCCAAGTCCCAGACCAACATGGGAATTAACACAACATTTCATTAAAATCTGATTAGTTGGCGTTACGGTATAACTGTCTATGTTTGTGTATGCAAGGTGCACATATTAATACATAATGATATAAACTATATTTTATATAAATAAACACCTAAGATTCAACCTTCTTTTTGATGTTGTCGGGCAAAAAAGGGAAAATCGTAAACACAGGGGTTATCAACTGACTCGCGGATACTGACACCCACAGCCCGATCCACCCCATTCCTTTTGATCTGTTCGCTGTCAAAATCGTACACAAATAGGGGTAGGGGCAGAACGCTAATCATTCACCTCACGTACAATCTTGTAATTTGCTGGTTTGAAAATTTGCCCATGGAAATTGTCAATTTGTTTTTGTTGCAATATTCTGATTGTAAAATAAATAAATCGAGAAAAATCAAACGTATTTTTTTTCTGTATAAAAATGCGCACTTTCTAGCTAATTGCTAGGAATGGAATCTAGCGTAGCTACAAAAAATAATGTTGTTATTTTTATTTTTATTGATATAAATTTGTAAATGTAAAGTAAATTTCAATAAATCGAAATAGCCAATTTAATGTTGAACGTAGGTAAATAACCCTTACCCAAGATTAAAATTATTTATTGCAACAGAAAAGGTCTTTTCCGACCTTATTGTACTGATGACCGGTCACGTAATCACTATACTTCACCATCGTTTCATTTATCACCATCGTTTCATTTACCACTCTAGCTATACTTAATATGTTGGGGTATTGTACACAATAATGTTTCGTACACAATTGTATAAATTGTGAGCTCTGTTCGTTTGTTTAGTCTGATAAATGTATTAAATTTGACCTGCTGGGGGTATTGTACAGTCTTTCGTACTTCTATTTAAAATAATTAATCCCATAGATCTATAAGCCTAATCTATACTTATAATAAATCTGTAGAGAGGTCAATTCTGTACATGAAATATATTTTCAAAATAACTACCAGGGGGTGATTAGTGATCGATACTGATGCCAAAAATGCAATCAGTAAAATTTTTGTCTGTCTGTCTGTATGTCTGTCTGTCTGTCTGTCCGTCCGTCTGTCTGTATATTCCTTATAGAAACAAAAACTACTCGACGGATTTTAACGAAACTTGGTACAATTATTCTTTATACTCCTGGGCAGGTTATAGTATACTTTTCATCACGCTACAATCAATAGGAGCAGAGTAGTGAAGTTACTAAATTTTTTAAGCTTCCATCGCGTGTGTAGTCTTAATGGTTAAAGTTACATAGAAATCATGTATGACGGAAATAGTCTTTATAATATTAACCATAAACGCGGGTGACACCGCTGGCACAGCTAGTAAATAATATAACAGGGACTGATTAAAATATACGGTTGCTTGATCATACGTACGATATTCAAGTGCTGAGCTAAAATAACAAAAAAATATGCAACCATATCAAAACTAGCCCCGCTTATTTTCTATCTTCACCTACTTATGGTTCTGAACTAACAGTTTCTAATACCATCAATTCCGGATTACGGATTATTGCGTATCAAAAGATCTACTGATCTCGTGGGAAATTTATGTCTCGATATAAAAGGCACCTTTTGATCCCTCCGTTGATGAATTTGCATTTGGCCTTAGGGAGCTTACAGATGAGCGGTATTTCAGCAATCACTCGCAACAAAGTTTGTTTATCAAGGCTATCTGCGCCTGATAGCAAAGAAAGTTGCTTACAGTTGCCAACAGTAGGTGCCAGTAAAAAAAATTGTTGGCCATCGAACGTCGCTATCGAACTTTTAGTACCGAGTTGCATCAACGATTATTGGCGATATTCAACGACTTTCATCAACAATGCGTAGTTACGCATTTACAGACGAGTTCGTTTGTAAGCATAAATCTACATCGTGACAGTATTTGAATTACCACTTGCTGTTGATGGTCGACGGCGACTGAAATCTGCATCACAGTGATGAAGATTGCTGGTAAAGTGGCGTTATAAAACTATATCACCAATTATATGCAATTCATGTCGTAAAAGGCGACTAATGGTATATCGGGTTTTGGGTGTGTGATTGTGCAGGCGACAGGTTGGCCGCTTGTCACTGCTTTTTCACAATTTTCCATCTAACCCAGCCCGACTTTGTTTTTGGCTGAATGTGGTTGAAGGGGCATGCTGCTCCTTTGACTCTGCCTACCCCTTCGGGGATTATGGGCGTGATGTTGTGTGTGTGTGTATATGCAATTCATCCGTGACTTTTGGGTCATTAGTTCGTGATAATTGCAATATTCATCATTCATAGAGTTCTTAGAAATGAGTGATAGCGAGGTTGAAGAAGGACGCTCATTAAACGCAGCACTACAAGACTGCCTGCAACCATCTGCGGCTATCGGCGAGTCTTTAGCTTGGTGACAGTGGCCAATCACCGAATCTAAGCGACTGTCATCGAAGGCAACCGTTAATACACAATCGCTTTAACTGCAAGCTCTATTAGAACTGTCCTCGTTATATGTATAGCGATATAAGTATTTTATTGTGATTTAGATACTGTGTAAAACTAATAAAAGGATTCACATCAGACTTAAACCTGCATTTAGATGAGAAATTGCAAAGAAACTTCCCGGCACTAGTTTTATAGTTTATTTTGGCCTATCACCAATTGCTTACGAAACTCTGCAAACTAATCTTATGCTTTTGGAAAGGCACCAACAAAAACACAGGTGGCTCCCAAACAGAGTAATCAGATTCTAAGCCTAAATTGGTGAAAGAATGTAATGAATATCACGTTTTAATCACCGCTTTACTTCATTGTTGCCTTTTTTTAATGAACGGGATCACGCACTGCAGTACTGTTAGCCTTGTAAAACAGATGGATTGGGAGTCATGTCTCCATGTTTTATATACTAATGAAGATTACAAATAGTGACTGTGTATATAATAATATGTGTATGTAATAATAATCGATATTTTGCCGAATTCCAGATGATTGCAAAGACCATCAGTTGTTCGTACGTATGGACCACCGGTTGAGAATAATTGTGCTGGAATAAAGTGGAATAACGTGGTGCAAAATTTCTTTATACCTATATAACCTCTTTGGATATTCTCTTCTCTATATAATATGCATTTTGCTATCATTTTGAGATCCAGGTAAATCTTGGACTAATATAAATCAATTAAAACAAGCTTTGATAGTTTTTAAGGCTCTAAATTAAAGGGTGCACCAAAACCACTGTTGTAACCCTGAACAATTATTAGTCTAAGCTTGGATTCAATTGGAGTATTTCATACTGGACTCTTTTATTTGTTTTATATGGCACATATATCTTCAACGGCGCCGTTTATTCAAATCGCGCGTCATGATCCATTACTCGCAGATTTTATTCACATTCGCCATGAGCGGATTAAGCCTCAACAGAAAGTAATATTAATGGCTGTTATGTGTGTGTGCAAGCAGTAGATAAACACGCAATTTTTCGTTCTTTGCTAACATCCGTTTTTTGGAAATCTAACGTCATTACTGTATTATCCGTTTATTTCGTACCATTACGTTCTTTGTTTTTTATGTCTGTAATCATTTTGCGGATTTTCTTATTTACTCGATTTGTTTGCATAGTTGTTATTGCTTTTCTTGCTTGCCATATTCCGTTTATAGTTTAGTTAGTCAATATACATAGCATGCAGGATATGGGTGGCCCCTAGATGTCACTGTGGCCACACATCGCTCAATCATTTCGTTTTTAAATATCGTTATTCGGTTCTCTCTGCCTACCCCGCTAGGGAAGTGGTGTAAAGTTTAGTTTGTTAGTTAGTCGATGGTGCAATTCTACTTTCGATCATCGCAATGTAGTTGTTGTCGAAACAGGTGTCTGTTATGGATATGACCTTTTGATCCATCACTTACTAGCCCTGGTCATGGTGGCATGCAAGCAAGAAATCTGCACGGTGCCAGCCAGATCTTTTGCGACTATGTTGACAGTTGGGGTCTGACAGCCACTCTCTCTCAGCTGCCTTTTTCTGCGTGAACAGTACAAGAGGAGAATACCGCCCGGCATGGTTCTTGATTCTGCGTTACTATAGTAGTTTTGAAGGAAGATTATGGCCTGTTACACCACTGCAAAGGCTGTTTGTGGTATCTTCGTTAATTTCAAGAAACACAAGTGTTTTAGCTACTTACAGATCAATTGATTTATTTAACTTTTCCTGAACAAAAGGATGATTTTTAAAGCTTGTTTCAAAAATTATGTTTCATCGATTCTTTCCGTGGGTGGTTATAATTTAGGCTACAGTTACCTGTTAGCTTTTTCGGTGAGCCTTTTATAAGCTTATCAGTTTATTCCATGGGTTTATCGGCAAAGTAATAAAGAGATATCAATCTACCGGTATCAGTATTTCAGAATATTCCTAACAGGTGTTGTGTGTTGCCTTTTTTATTATCTGATTCAGTTAATGGAACCGTCATTTGGTTGGTTATGGAGATTGATAAACCTTTTTTTATATAAAACGATGAAATGATATACAACTACATATGTACATATATATGATCTATGTATATCATCACGTCCGCAATCCCCTAATGGTAAACAAGGTCTTAAGGGCAATATGATTCTAAAAACTTTATTTTTATTTTTGGTTAATAACTTTTTTATTTTTGTCTGAAAAAAGTTTCGATCGAGTTGGTAAGATGAAAAACTACGTATCTTCTAAATACTTTCGACATAACTGCCTCGTTGGTCTATTGGTTGCATGCGCCGCCTAAGGACTAAGAGGTCATGGGTTCAAATCCCGGGTATTTCAATATTGAAATTACTCAGTAACAGTTTGGAGTCAGGAAGTTGGCGGTAATCATCCCTCGGAAAGCGCGATAAGCCGTTAGTCCTGCGCCTGACCTCTCTACAGTCATGTCGAATTGCCGTCTCACCGGACTATGAGAGTGAATAGAGAGTGCACCTGCGTTTGCGCACACACTTGTGCGTGCACTATAATATATCCCGCGCAGTTAGCTAATCCTCGTATAGATTGGCCGCCATCGATACAACGATGAAACATAGCCTATATGTTATTCGGATGTATGAGCTATATTATTCTAAATTTTCATTAAAATCCATTCAGTATTTTTTTTGTGAAAGAGTAACAAACATCCATCCATACATACAAACTTTCGCATTTATAATATTAGTAGGATTGTTTCAAGTCAAATCAAAAATTCAATTCAAAATTCATATAGTAATAAAAGATAAGTTAAGTTATAATGTGCGGTGTCAAGTCTACCTATAGATATAGCATTCTAAATCTATAAGTCTATCTACTATAGATTTGATAGAATGTGGTAAGCGCAGAAAGAATAACGCAGATGTATAAATTGACAAGAGGTGTCACTTATCCTAGTCTATAATCAACACCAAATTTTACCGGCTAATTACAATAACATGTAAACTAGGTCACGTAAATAGCCGATGCAACCCAAGTCTATGCAAATGTACGAGTTTACTCGTACAGCCTTTATAAGATACTCGGTAAAACAATCTGATGATGTTACATTCAAAGTGTAAACCAATACTATACCGTAAAAGACGTTCTGAATCCGCGTCGATTGTTGATAAGTGCTCTCAACGGTAAGTACCCTTGAAACAATTGACCTCAGCCCCGGGAGTGCTTTCCCGCCCCATTATGATTAAGATAAACGTATCCACTTTACCCCATTATTTGTATTTCTTCAGCTAATAGCGTGGCTATAAATTCCACAAGCCATCAACAACAGAGCTCAGACGACAATGGTTTCGAGGCCTTTTCAAATTGGTTTTGGTTTATTAATGTCACCGATCACGTGATGACAACTGGAAGAGATTCAGTTAAGATTTTATAAATTATTTTAATTAGATGTTGTTTACAATCAAATTCTCGGTGATGACTTATGTTAATACGTAAGAAAGAAATATTTTTCTTGCTTTCGAGAACGGTTGTTAAGAATCCTCTTTGGTTATTGACGTAAGTTGTCACATTATTAAAATGATGTGCCCCAGAAGGGGAGGGTCCAGCAAAAGACATAGGATGAGTGGGAGGTGATACATCCAAATAAAGCTATCAAGAATTTTAAGTAATTAAGGACTGCGTCCTTGGCGCGCGGTATGTTAAGGTTTTAAAAACCTTTTTGGTTTGTTGGCCATAGTGGCCATAAACATTCAAATATAAGAATAAAGAAGACAGAAAAAATGTCATGAAGTAGAACCAGTTTTGTAATTCATATTATTAATTTGCTACAATATATCTTTGTTTTATAAAAGTTTATTTTTGTATTCCAATCGTTTTCAACGGTAGTTTTTGTTTTCTTCTGAAGGTACATATTTAAATTTATATACATATAATTTATTGTCTCATATTGGTATGGGACTTAAAAAGAATGTGCCAATTGGGTTTCTTGCGTAGCATGTCGTAAAAGGCGACTAATGGTATATGGATTTTGGATATGTGATTGTGTGGGTGACAGGCTAGCGACTTGTCACTACTTTTTCACAATTTTCCATCTAACCCTTAGATTAAATCAATGATTAATCTATGATCTAACCCAACCCATTTTTTTTTTGGCTGAATGTGGTTAAAAGGGTCTGTTGCCTCTTTGACTCTGTCTACCTCTTCGGGGATTATTGGCGTGATATTATGTATGTATGTAATATATACTTTAGTTAACTTTCGATATAGGTGAAGTCTGTATGAAAGATATGTATTTGGTTTTACACTTATAGTGCATTTTCAGTTAAACATAACATCTGTAGCCATTTCTAGAAAAAAAACTAACCCCTATCCTTATAATTAAAAAGAATCGGTGAACAAAACTCGAAAAACGAATGCCCTTTTATCTTTCCAATAATATATTCGTTCATATTTGAATTACCGTTTTGAGTGATGCATTTTGAAGCCGTATCAATGCCATTAACATTCGATTTTTTTTGTGTAAAGCTCAAAAAGAGAATTCAACAGCTAATTTTGTGTGTAATTTTTTTGTTTAATAAGTAAGCTATTTGGATAAAGAACTCGAGCATATTTTGTATGATGAATTAAGAATACATTATGAGACATAACGAAAACACACATTTTGACTGATACACACATTTAATAGCTTTTCTGAATATATTTTAACATTTTATTTACATTCCATGGCAGTACAAAAAT
The DNA here is from genome assembly GCA_951394215.1 of Glyphodes perspectalis. Classification (NCBI taxonomy): domain Eukaryota; kingdom Metazoa; phylum Arthropoda; class Insecta; order Lepidoptera; family Crambidae; genus Glyphodes; species Glyphodes perspectalis. The sequence goes on along the minus strand of OX596205.1, from coordinate 14,024,261 downwards.
AATTGTACATTATTTATATACAATACGTGCCTGTACAATCTGAGTACTTTACACTAGCCTCAATCATATATTTCGTAGTATATTTTTTTGCATTTAATTAAAATAACTTACCTTTTAACAATGATAATAATATACTAATGACTAAGTACCTATTTGGTCTTAAAGTTAATAAATATATTATGATGAAGGATGTATGAGTAAAACATAACTGTTTTAATCTATCAATCAACTTCAGGTTTACAAAAGTACAAAAGGTGTTAAGTGTTTTTAACCGACGAAAAAAACGCAGGTCATCAATTCGACGCGTATATTTTTTTTATGTATGACCACGCATAACTTTTTACAGGATGTCTGATTTTAATAATTATTTTTTTATTGAAAATGGTATTATGGAAAAACATTTACAACATTTTAATTAAAAATTACGGTATCCGCACATCTGTTCTGACTGAGTAAAAAGAAAAGTAGAAAAACATACATTTTCGCTTGTAATTAGTTAACAATTAGTATTTGTTTTACATCAACATCATATTTGGTAAAAGTGTTTTAACAACACACCATGTTTATTTAAATAAACACAACAATAAATTATTTCCCTAAACCTTACATTACTCATACATAAGTATGAAAAATAATATTTATAAACATAAGCAAATCAAGTCTCTTAATTACATTTTTGGTATTAATGATTTGATATACTTCTAAATACTTGTTCTGTGCAAATGAAGACTAGGAAAAGTTATACACTTCTTTTTGATTTTTTTTTATCGTCTGTCAAAATAATTAAATTAAAAAGCTTAGGATAAAAAAAATATTTTTAAAGTAAAATAAATATCAACTATTCATTAACATTTTAGGATTTTACAGTAATATTATATTATTTTTACATAATATAAATATTCGTATTTGTGGCACTTTGCAACTTACCAGTAGATAAGTATCTAAACTTGTATTAGGCTAATATGGGTTTGCCTAGCATTATTACAAACACGTGTTGTAAAAACACTTAGTTGGTAATTAAACCTTTTATTTTAAAATACATAAACAAATATATATATTGCAATAAATAAAGCATAGTAAGATAGACTTATTGACTATTTCATACACAATAACTTAAGGTACAATTAAATTATGATAAATATATATACATCTAATTCGATGCATAGATTACATGTTTATATTTAAGTATCCAATTAGGCAATTATACTTATCTTATCGATTTTACATAGATTAAAATATAATTCTCTTTCTTTATGTCATATTATCATAAACCATCAAAAATATTCAACGGCTAGATAAAATTTCGGGAAGAATAAACTTTGTTGATAAGTATGCGTATTTTAAAAAACCTTATGACTGTTCAAGTTACTTAAAACATTTTTTTATATTCATCCACTGAACATTTCTCCGAGTCTATCAACGGCTTTTGATTTGTAGCCGTGAGTTTCTCTATCATACCCAGAGTATACATGTGTCAACGATTGAAGATATCCGCAGTTCTTTCCGTTTGAATCTATGACGAAACAAATTTTGCTATACAGGCTCAGTATCCTAAACACTTTTCTTTTGATGCTTAAAGCCCACGACTTATTTGAACAATTGCAGTACGGCGTTACAGAAAAATACGATTTCCTATTAAAATACAATAACTAGGTACTAATATTTTATTCTCCAGAGATAGCAATATGTTTCACGTACATGGCACTATACCTATCACAGCAGTCATCAGGACCATCAGGCCTTTCTACAAGAAGCGGACTTTGGCGTTACTACTTGCAAGACTTATCTTCAATCATTTATCTTCTATAGCATACGCAAACGAAACGCGTTAAGTCGTTGGTCCTGCACCTGATCTCTCTTCGATCATGTCGAATTGCTGTCTGATGAGAGTGAAGAGATAGAGACTAGACCCGTGTTTGCGCACACCCTTGTGCACTATAATATCTCCTGCGCAGTTGGCTTATCCTCATTGAGATTGGCCGCAGTGACCGATATTGGTTAGGAGGACATTATAGCATATGCAAGTACTTAGACTAGTACTGTATCTAACTCTTTCCTTAAGTCAAGTAAGATTCAAGTAAACTTTACTATATACAGTCGCTACTTAGTAGGTGCACCTTCGCAAACTTCGATCGCGTAATGTTGGCAGCACAGAGCGGATAGCTTTATAGCATAATGCGCTGGCGCAAGTACTAAGTCCAGCAGTCCACCCAACTTCTTTCCTCAAGTTAAGACTTCAAGCAAGCGTCTGTTACTATACATATTCTCATTTACATTGACTAATATTGGAGCTAACTGTTATCTCTTTCAAGAATTGGGTCAAATAGCTGTCTTCAGTGCTGGACTAGGCAAGGTTAGCACATATTTTCAGTGTAACTTAAGAGAAACACACTTTGAGCGCTTCGCTGTAGCATGACAATGCATTACCTACTAGCTAGCTATTCTAGAACTGCAGACGTTTCACTTTTTCTATACACTGTTTCATTTATGAGAAGGGCATTTTAATTAAGGGGGCGCGCTGTGGTGGTGCGACACCCGTTGCTGGCTAATAATCCAATACTGAAGCCAACTCTTTTCTCAAATCTTGAGGAACTTCTGCTATATACCTACAGTCTGATTTAGGAGAAACGCACATCGAACACAGCGTGCTGGTCTTATAGTTTAACACGACGCGGAAGATACTTAGTCTAGCGCTTGAGCTGACTCCACGATTTGAGGTAAGTATTTATATACAGTCTCCTTTAGACGAGCCGCACTTCATGCATGGCGTGCCGGCAACGTAGGAAGTATATATGTAGCATGACATGATACACCAGCCATTAGCCCGCTAGAACTATAACTGGAGACAACTTTTCACTTTTTCACATAGTCTTATTTTATGCGAAGCGCAGTTCAAGCGCGGCGTGCCGGCAGCATGGCGCGCGCGTGCAGCCGGGCGCGCGGCGCTAGAGCATGACGTCACGCGCGGGCGCGCACGCGGGGGCGCGCTGTCAGTCCCGCGCGGGCACCAGCACGAGCAGCTGCGTGCGCCGCGCGTCCTGGTGGTGCGAGACGCTGCTGCTTCGGGTGCGGTTGAGGATCTGAAATGGTGCAAGTACGCCTGCTATTGAAACCAGAAAGTTTGATCTGCTCGTGCAGTTCTATGGTGTTGCCAGCATGTCTTTAATTAAAACCAGAACGTTTATCTACTAGTGTAGTTCTATTTTGGGTAGAAATAGTAAGGTTTAGAAATGTTTTTTTTTATTATTAAACGAACTGATGGCCATAATAGAATGTAATAACCAGGCGTGCTTTTAAAAATTACCAAAAGTCTATGCTGTACTCGTGTATAAAAAAAAAACAAGAACATGGATGATGAATTGCTAGCCCATAAGAATTTCACAACTTCATGCCTAAAAGTGTCTTGTTGAGGTTTGCCTTAAAAACATTCCTTCGTTAACCGTTTCTAAAGAAGCCAATTATTCTGAAAGTGCACTTGTGATATTGCTCTGGTGTTGCAAATGTCGATGTGCTATGGTGATCGGTGACCATATGGCAGGCCGTATGCTTATTTGTTTCGTTTAACAGTATAAAATAGAACATCAGCAAATAAATAAGGAACTTACCGTTGCTACAGAATGTGATCGCTTCGCATGCGTCGAGCTGAGAAGATCGGAGTTGGCGGTAGAGTCTGAGCGAGAGCGGAGCGTGCCTCGGCCGTATCGCTTGCGAGTTCTGCCCCAGAATAACCAACGGTACAGGGGTACTCGTCTGAAACATTTGCACGAAAGAACTTGTTATAGATTAGTTTGAAGTGTTAATCATGTTATAAAAGACATCCCATTTATTCATTGTACCTCTCCGCTCTGTAACGACAGAGCGGAGAGGTACAATACTTACATCATAAGAAAACTGTTGAAATAAAATGTGGTGATTTCCAGTTGTAATTATCATCATCCGATTTGTCTAGTTTCCGTGCCTGAGGATTACTCAGTTTTTATATATATGTTATCAGATCAAATATTGTACATACATACATTCATACAAACATACATACATAACATCACGCCCATAATCCCCGAAGGGGTAGGCAGAGTCAAAGGGGCAGCATGCCCCTTCAACCACATTCAGCCGAAAATAAAGCCGGGCTGGGTTTGATGGAAAATTGTGAAAAAGCAGTGACAAGCGGCTAACCTATCGCCTACACAATCATCCCGATATACCATTATATTATCAGATATTGTAATCCAGGGTAAGGCCAATGCAGACCCCAAAGTCTTGATCGTAACGCTTGGTGTGTATTGAACGATTTAAAATAATCACGTTTTAAAAATAATTAACAACCATAAAATGTCATTCTAATAAACGATGTCTTGGTTTGTATGTGATGTTGAAATTCCCATTATTTTACACCTACCGGAGACTTGTATAAATATGAGGAGAGAACATGCAGCATATCAAGGGGTTCGCTGCTGAGTTGAGCGGCGCCAGGCTCTGGATGAGGGTGGCTATGGCCACGCTGCTCTGCGTCGGCGGGATGTGGTGGTACACTTGGAGGAGGTCGAACACGATATATGGAGACCAGCAGAGCACGAATACTGGAATCAAACATTGTATACACGTGAACATAAACAGTAAGTGTAGATTTTAAAGGGTAAAAGTATTCAATACTTGTATCTCTATGTTTGATCTTGAAAATATATTGAGGTATCAGGAATAATTAAGTTTCACGCAATTTCCCAGGAGGGGAAGAATCAACGCTATTAATGATAGAGGACGAAATAAATTTAAAATTTACATGACTGACGAAAAACATGGTCTTAAAATAAAACCTGCTGCTGACACAAGTCTCAACCTTCGTTTATAAACACGTTTCTAACACAAGCCTTGAGAATTTTTATTCATATCCCTACCAAAATACTAAGTTCATTACCAAAAACTATCACGAATGTCATCTTAACACTTTTTATTTTCGCTCTTGGTATCAGACCTCTGGAACTCGCTCGGCGGGAGTCGGGGTCACTTTCCACGTGACCTGAAATGGTAAAAGACGTAGGTAAAAAAATATAGTAGATATTAAAGTGCCAATAGATATAAAACCCTCAGCAGATTATATTTTTTTTACTACACTGTTATGTAGTCTATGATGTAAGTACAATAATATTTTTCATATTAATCAATATTTCCAAAAAATTAAATCTCTACATATTATGTACATAATATAAAAGTAATAATGGATGGATGTGTGTGGATAGATCTCTTCTTACTGTCGAAGTGACGATAATTATATCATGGTATTTGAAAAAAACACAAAACAATAAATAAAACGTCTTTATGAATATAAATCAACATAAGTGAAACATGTTGTTTTCAAGAAAATCTTTCATAGTTGTCATCACGCCCGTAACCTCTGAAGGAGTAGGTAGAGTCAAAAGAGGCAGCTGACCCATTTAACCCTTTCATAATTAGGTAGGTATTTTATATTTATTTTCTTTACTCGTGTAAAATATAGTATTAAATATAGAATGTAGTCTGTTAAAATTAACACTTATAAAAATTTTGACTGGCTCGATGGCGCTGTCCGCCAAGAATTGGCAGTTACCCACCAGGACAAACATTATCTTGTTGCATCGCTTAAACAAGTTTACGTAATCTACAAACTTACCGTTCCTCATAGTCTTTGTCCTCCTAGAGTTGATAGGTGGGCTCATCACCACCGCCTTGCTCTTAGTCCAGATGGTCAGCACGATGACGGCGTAGCAAGCCGCGATGGCTAGAGCAGGCAGTACGAAGATCATCACTGAGACGAGGGTCATCCATATCTGCCACCTGCGAGGCGAGCCGAGATCTATCCAACACTGTAGCTGGCCTGAAATGTGAAATTCATCAACATCAGATAACTGACGTGGTTCTGGAAGCTGTCAAAACTTGGCCTTGATAATAACTAAATCTTAAATATAATATCTTAGCTTGAGCATAGTTCCCCAAGCTCATCAATAAGACTACCGAGACTACTTAGATAACCGTTATTTTGAATAATAGTACTGTAAATATAAATATCAATATATTATCAGACTGGATGACTATAAGAGGATGAGCTTCTTCGAGTCACGTCCGGTTGCTTTTGAGGGATATGATGCTTGTTTTTAAGACTTATAAACAATCATGATTATCGTCCTAACGATATGTCCTGTGCTTAGTCGGGGACCGCTTAGACCATGATCCAGGATTTAGCGAGTCTGTTGATTATAGCGAAGCGACTGCTTATCTGACTTCTTCTTGTAACCTTTAATAGAGGACCATTCAACTTGAAGGACGGTTACACAGACAGTTATTTTTGGTGTGCATATGCGTTATCACAATGTTTTCCCTGATCGTCGTGTAATTGGTATAAATTTGTACTTAGATTTGCAACATCTAGGGGTACGGGTCAGGACGGGCTAACTTCAATCTCTAGTAATCGTTGCGACGATCAAAGAAATTTAATAATAGTATACGTGATATAAGTGAAGGTAAAATCATTATCACCTTGTACTTCTTTGACTTCGTAAAGTATGAAGATTGGTATTGAGAATACGATGCTGATGAGCCAGGCGGATATGATGAGACCTCGTGCACGGTTCCCTGTAACATAAATATAATATTGAATATTGGTATGCTCTTAAAGCCTAAGTCACTTAGGAAACTAAGCACGCTGTTTGCACTATCGCTTAAGTCAATCTTAAATAGGATCTATTTCTTCCGATTTATGAATTAGGTACTACCAGCGCCCCACGGATTCACCCGCGTAGTTCATGTTCCCATGGGAATACGAGGATGAAAATATAGCCTATGTTACTTACTAATGAAGGAGCTGTCCATTGGTTAAAGATTTTTTCAAATCCGTCCAGTAGTGTCAGAGTCTATTCAATTCAAACAATCGAATCTTTTCTCTTTATAATTTTAGTATGATAATTTCTTGGCCTTTGTGCTTAAAAAAGCATTGTATGCTTTTGTTATTTTACACAATACATATAATTATGTTTTTATCAATCTAATGATACTAACTGATGGAAGTATTAACAAACATAATCCTATTATTAGTTGACATCTAGAATTATTGATGCCTAACATACTCGTATATACTAGAATTGAGACGCTAATTGTATGTTAGAATAGTAGTATTTGAATGGAATATATGCAATTAGATTATATCTGTATCATTAAAATCTACTTAGATAGACTAATCGTCAATTCCACTGTAAAGCCATTCTATTTATGTCTAGATGTAACTGATACTGTTGTAACAACTTAAATAGACCACACTGTAATATAGTACATTTATCATGAATTGATTGACTCAAATACATTTATTCTTAGTATTCATCTAATTTAATATTGTGTAACAATTAATATAGGTAGATGCCAATTTCATGAAACTTATGACTTATTTTTTTTTTTGATAGCTGGCTACCCAGACATATTTTATCTTCATAAAATCACTAAGTACATAGCTTTTTTCTAGAAAATCCGAGCCATCTCCCTCAAACTTTTAGCAATGAAACTGTAATTATATAGTTATTAGCCTTTCTGTTTAAGGTGGAAGAGGACGAAATATACATATATTGCCAGATTTGCTTCCACTCGCACCTCTACCAAGCAGGTGTAAATAAATAAATAAAAAAATAATAAATTCTTCAGACTGACACACCAATTCTCTAGACCCTAACAAAGCTTATGCTTGTGCTATGGATACTAGGTGAACGGATAGACATACTTAAATACGTTTATAAACATCCATGACTCGAGTACAAATGTCCATGTTCGTCACACATTCATTTCGTTCGTAACATTTGCCCCTAGCAGGATTCGAACCCGCGACCCTTGGTTTCGTGGCCAGGGTCTCTGACCACTCGACCAACGGGCCAGTCGAATAGCGATTTTTGATGTGTGATCTGAACATAGTTGTTTTGTCATGAGAGGTCGCCGATATGACCTTCATACCCTTTAATAGATAGGGGAATCAGACAATTTGGAATTATGTTACTCATCCATCAGTGGTTTGAATGTGTAGGTTTCATCGCGATATTTTCCTTGATCACGAAGCGCATATCCACCCCGGAGTTACCACCGCCTTAGTTAAATATAGAATAGTAAGAATATACTCTATTTTTTTATATAATAACAAGCAGCGCCCCGCGGTTTCATTCGCGTAGTTCCCGTGCCCGTGGGAATATAGAGATAAAATATAGCCTATGTTACTTTCAGATAATGTAGCTTTCCAATGGGGAAAAAAAATTGAAATCGGCACAGTAGTTTTTAAGTTTATTCTTTACAAACATACACATACACAAAAATACATTACTTTCCTCTTTATAATATTAGTATAGATAATATACTTACAGCTTCCAGAGAAGTTCATTGGATTGGTGATCGCGTCACACCGGTCTATGCTCAGAGCAACCAGAACGTACGTAGATGCGTACATGACCACCGCCTGGAAACAATATGTATGCAAAAATTTAACAAGCTATTAAGAGACAAAAATTATTAATAGTTATTGATATATACATTATGAATAAATAATGTCTAATTTCTGAAACGGCCAACGGATTTTGCCGGGACTATCACTAGCTAATGCCCTGAGCTCATATCTGAGCTATACCTATTGCTGATGTTATAAGTTAAAGTCAAAGTTAGCTTCAAATAAATACTTATAAATCGGTAATCAGAATATCAAACACACATCGCTCCACGGTTTCACCCGCGTAACTCTAGTTCCTATAGGAATATGGGGATACAATATAGCCTATGTTACTCGCTGATACTGTAGCTTTCCAATGATAAAAGATTTGAATCAAACAAACAAACAATAAATTATTTCCTCTTTATAATATTAGCGTAGATTAATATGATTCAACTATAGGAGGAGTCTGTAGCTACGTTTGCCGAAAGTAGGTGCATATTATGTTGAAAAATATACAAAAATCGCTATTCTACACTTTTATTCACTTCGATATCTTACAAACGTATATTTTGCGAATATAATGAAATGCATAGAGCAACCCATTCATAAGTAGGTACTAAACTCAGAACACACTCTATTCATTAAAAAAGTAGACTGTCTATCTAAGTGATAATAGATACCTAAGAAATGCACAATCTCAAACAAAATGAATTTATTTACGTTCAGTTAGAGATAAATATTTCAAATTTGCAATCTACTTATCGCATTGAAAAATGATTGGTAATTAAATCCGTTTTTTTTTTTTAGTTTATTTTAGCGAAATCATAATATTTTAAGCGTACGCGGGCTTTATGGTTACTGTTATTTCTCAGCTCATTAATATAAGTTTATATCTCTGAAATGTATACATACTAATACTAAACATGTGTTTTACACATGTGTTTTTGAAATCTTACAATTATGTACATGTAAATACATATGAGATTTTTAAAACACATTTATGAATCGTAAAATCAGGATGATATGCTAATATTAGGAATAACACCATCCGATTGGAGTGTTGTCCAAATGTTTTTAGCAACTTTTTTCAAAAATAATCATGTCAATACATTATGTTGACTTGTGAGACACATAAAAATAAAAATATAGCAAAAAGTTGACCAGAATAGACGAGAATATTACTTACTTGAAGAAATTTGACAAATTTGCACATGAATTCACCAGCCAGCCACGCTATAGTGATCTTCTGCATTATATCGATGAATACGTAGATCAGACCGACAAATAGATCTAGAACAATAAGAATATTACGACTACCATTAGATTATTTTAAAACTAAAAAATAGATAATACAGGGTTAATTTAAACTAAACTAAACTTAATGCCACTAGCGGGGTAGGCAGAGAGAATTAATTAAAGTTTATGCGAAATCTCTTACTTACTTATTTAACGCATTATTCTAAGTAACTTAATACAAAATAGCCAATTAGCTGATTAACTTTTGTATGGAATGCAAAAAAAAAATTGTTCAAAGAGTTTTTGCAAACACCTACTAAAATAAGTCATCACACCCATAATCCCATACATAAACTAGAAAAAGTAACTAAAATGGCTTCCAAAAATGTTATATTCCAATGTTAACAATGATTAGTATTATAATGTAGTATTCGTTTAATTAGCTCCAACTCCACAACGACTAATCATTTAAATACTGGAATTACTGGAATACATAATTTAATTTTTGTAACATTAACTCGTTAAAAGCGCGGTTCTAGAGTTTATTACTTTGACTATAATATTCCAAGTCCACAGCTTAGTTCTGTGTAGGAAGTTAGCCCTCGAGCGGCGATAGATGGCGCTGTGCCCATCTGAATCGCGGTATAGGAACGTGTTCCCGGGACCCATATTAACTCCGCCTGGCATTATTCGTTAAGACAAAAGTGAAAGTGGAACAGTGGTGAATGTATCCGAACGCTCCATCTTGGATAATTTAATTTTTGAAGACGATTCCCCGTGGGATCGTCGAAGAATACTTATATGGTTTTTATGATGATTGTTACCATTCAGGTCATCTTCCTAGCGTTATGTCCCGTGTTTAGACGGGGTCCGCTTAGACCATGATCCAGGATATAGCGAGTCTGGTAATTACATTGAAGCGACTGCCGATCTGACCTTCGTAACCCTAAGATAGGGGAACCAGACAATTTTTGGATCATGATTACAAATCCAAATTTGTTTGAATTTGCAGGTTTCATCACGATGTTTCCCTTCACCGTCGAGCTAGACTTGAAAAATCCAGAGTTACGTGCCCGGGTTTGAACCCGCACTCCTCGGTTAAGAGGCGCGTGTCCTTACCATTGAGCTACCACCGCTCCTTACCATAGCAAAAATATAGGATTAAATGATAATTACCATTCAGGTAATTATCATTTAATCCTATATCCCATGTTGGTCTCTAATTTAAAATGAATGTGCCACCTATGTCCCTAGCATGTCGTAAAAGGCGACTAATCGTGTATTAGGAAGGTTTGTAATTATATAGGCGACGAATCAGCTATTTTATTTTTCATTCCGATTTACCAAGTAGTGATAAAAGCTCCTGAGAAAACACTGGGGAATGAAAGTGGTATCGGGTCTTATTTATGTTTTATTTTGTTACAGCGATGAATTTAGCCCTTGATATTATTATATAGGTTAATAGTTATTACATAATACCGATTTAATAAAATCTTCGAGAAGGTCAGATTATTTTGTGCACAAACAAAAAACGGCCTATAAATGAATTTATTACCGCTCTTATTAAGTATCTACACGATTATAATAAGCCGTTTACACACCGACATGATCCCATAAATCCTTCCTTATTTACTACTAAAGACAGGCACTTTTACTTATAAATGTATATATATCTTATTGCGGGACGATAAGGTAGATAATCGTATGCAAACGCCTTCCTCAGCTGAAAATGTATTTTAGTTCGGTAGAAACATGTTGAAATGTTTCAGTACACATCATAACTATGATACGTAGAAGCATTGGGGTCTGTTCATATTTGTGTAAAGATCGTTTGCATTAGCCTGGATAGAATGATTCGTTTAGTGATGCAACAAGTAGACTTGTCTATTTGTTTTTTTTTCCAATCGTCCGTATAATCTTCGGAATTATTAAATGAAATGAAATGATCTTTATTTACGTAGGCTCAAATAAGCACTTATAAATCGTCAGTACACACAAATGAAACTCGATAATTACTCTTTTTTATCGCCAAATTCACAATAAGTATCAATAACAATTATCATATTCTTAAGCTACAATGCTATACAAATCTAAAAAAAAAAAAAATATTTAATAGCAATTACAAATATTTGTAATTGCTATTAAATATTTAGCACTTAAAAAATCTTCTATAGTATAATTAGCCTTTCTTTATTTTACGTTTGTAGTTGTAATGTAATAAAACATAATCGGCGATTACTGATTTTATTTGCAGTCTGACAATGAATATAGTCTGTTAATGAGACGGGGCGGAGAAAGTTCTGAGTTATTTGACGAAAAAAATTCTCCCTCTTTGTATTTTGTGAAACACGATATTTATTTGGAAGTTTTAATATAATAAAAAAACTCAAATCGTTTTCTTTCTATCTTCTTATACCATAGTGCGATGCCCGACAGGGTCATAAATTTAGTGTAACTTTTGCTACTATAATCCTAAGATATCCAGAAAACCTTGAGCTGATAATAGTCGGGAAGATAGATTCAAAATACCTCGCCAATCTAATAATGGTCTGGTTAAGTCTTGACACCCCCAGAGTTCCTTATAACTGCTGCTTACAGAAAAGACAAAAATGTGGAGACAGTCTAAGTTGTAATAGCACGTTCAGTGTTAGTGACTACACCAACTTCATAGCAGACATGATCAATAGTAGTCAGAAAGGTGGATTAACACAATGCACGCCGATTCGATAGTCCAATCCAGTCTTCTCAGAGCTCCCAATAACTGCCGCTTTTCTAAGAAAAACCAAAGACCGTAAGTATGACATGGAGAAAGCTAGCATTTCTATTCACCAACACACTTTATCAACAACAATCTTAAGGAACGAAGAATAAATAAGAAATACCTATGATAAATAACAGAAAATATAAGATTTGATCTGTAAAACTTAGCGCTCAAATTAGCTCAAATGGTGTTTTTTTTTTTGTTGCGCTTGTGAATGTAGCCTTATTATTGTATACATTTTTTTACGTAACGCGAAAATAGATTCACAGTACGCGGAAACATTCGGTTGAATAACGGACTCCAGTGTTTTCTGATTCAGCACTTACTTTGTTGAACTTGCGGGTATTTATAGCAAGACATTTTTTCTAGTTGTTTTATAAATAGGGAAGTTTCTGTGGAAAACTTTGATCTCTATTGTGAGGAAAATGGCAGATTTCAATAATTCTTTTAGTTGGATATAAATGAATGTACGTTGTAGTATAACCGTTTATAAAAGTTACAAACGGCTGCCCGTGTCATTGCCTGCGTGGCTATATAGATTTGCCTTAAAAATAAACTATTCAATACAATTTGTTACTATAATTACTGGACTAATTAATCAAGGGTCATAATGAGAACAGATTTCGGCTAAGAAGAGGCCGTAACGGATTTGTATTTATTTACAAGACTAAATCATATAGTCTCTTGACTGTTTTGAATTGTCCAACATATTCGAGTGTTGGCTACTTTATTTAGATATGTTTTATTTTTCTCCTCTACCCTACTATAATATGAACCTTAAAGGGATTAAGCTGGTATAAATGTTGATCAGTTTTCAAGAATTTGAATTCCTTCCTTAATGCTAGACCGTCCATGATAAAATTTACCGTTCTGGCAGAGTTCTGGCAATCCTTCTTGCAACATTTGGCACAAACAAACATTTGTTTGGCGCGAACAATGATCCGATGTCGTGGAGACGTCGCACTGATATAAATCTCAGACACCATGGCCACAGTTAACAGAATGAACTAAATATAATGTAAAAGTTTATTTACTGTTTAGATCCTTTTGTTCTCTAATCTGAGGTTAAGATGTCAAAGTTACAAAATAAATATACCCATACGTCAGGGACTTTAACATTGATAAAAAATTTAACTAACTAACTTAAACTTCACGCCAGTTCCCTAACAGTAGGAAGAGAGCCGAAACAGAATTTGTATAATGATGGCTAGTGCGATTGATTAAGTGTCAAACACATTGATGAAATTTGTTCATGAAAGATCATCATAATTAAGATATTGTCTTCGTCTTCTTCATCATGCTTTACTAAGTATAATAGCCACATAAAATATGAATTCCTCAGTTATAGTAGCTCCGTAATATAGTATAGCGATGTATTTTCTGCGTATAAGTATATACTTATACGCAGAAAATAGGCATATGCCTAGCAACTGAGACGAGGTAAAGGGTCGATCAATAAAAGATGAAACAAAAGGAGTGAAAATATTTGGAATCATTACGAATTGGATAAAGATCCCTTGTTTTGTGTTTTTTTACGAGCCATCTCTCTCTGGTAACTAGAATCGAAGAGTGGTATCTAGGATTTGATCCGAATAACTACTAAGTGGCCTCTTTCAACAAACTACCGGTTCTTGTATCTCCAAACGGAGATCTCTTACTGTAACTCATTTTACTGTGCCACCGTCAACTCGCGTTAAACCTGTCGAGACTTCGAAAACAAGGGTAAGATCAGATTTACATGGAATACCTTAATTTATGCGATGGATGGATTTTTTGTGAATTTTAAAAAACAAGTTTGCAGATTGGCCCGGATTAAACGGATTGCTGGTTAAATTAGGGTTTACACATAATTTTCCCTGACCATTGTGTTTATATTGTATCTCATCCTGTTTTAGCCACCTCGTTTGATACGTGATCATTCCAGCCTTACGTAGAAATGTAGTTGATTTTAAATTAATTCAATATAAACATCGATACGAGATCGTTGAGGTCGTGTGTTGTAAGAATTAAGACACGAAGACCTATTAGCCAGCTTTTCTCATGGATCATCGCGCTTGAATTTGATATGTCGTTGGCACTGCCGGACACCCCACACTCCGTTTTTCAACCGACTTCAAGAAAGGAGGAGGTTCTCAATTCGCCCGTATACTTATATATTTTTTCTCAGAATGAAAAGTAATGCTTTGGTTTAGTGGTTTTTAGACAATATTCCTTATTCAGCGTCACCTTTAATTATACCTAGCTGTCACATTTAGCAGATGCCTTTTGGATATTGAAAAAAATACCACTAGTGGCTTAAGAGCCAATAAAATTCATATTGAATTAAAATTAAACATCCAAAATTTGATACAAACTTTGAATTTAATGGAAGCAAGGTCGAAAGTTAATAAGCAAACTAAGTTCTATTAGCGAAAATTCTAGAACTGCATTAGCCTTTTCAAGATTAACCGTTTAAAATGCATGAAGTACTTTTCTTTAACTTGAAATTAGTTAAAGTTTATCAATCCTAGTAAAACTATGTAGTTTAAAACTTGTAGCATTTAAATTTTATCTGCTATCCTTGCTGAGTTTCAGATATATAGTTCAGAAAATTTATAGTTGGATAATGACTTTCTATGATCAAATTGGAAACATATTAACTAAATGACGGGTAAAAAGAACCGAGCATGTTATAAATTAAGTGAAATGTATGAATAAGCTGCAAACGAAATAGTGTAAAAAATTGCGACATAATATCGTAATGAGCCAAAGGTGGGGAGACACAAATATTATTGATTGATGGTTTCATATTTTTTATAGTAGTAGACTGGCTCGATGGCGCATTTGGTAGTGACCCTGCCCCATGCGCCAAGACTTGTGGGTTCGATCTCCACCCAGGACAAACATTCGTGTGATGAATACTTGTGTTTGTCCTGTGTCTGTGTGTTAATATCCAATATTTAAGTAGATAAATAAATAAGACAGACTGACACACCAATTCCCTAGTCCCACACTAAGCTTATGCTCGTGCTATGGATACAAGGTGAACGGATAGACATACTTAAATACGTTTATAAACATTCATGACTCGAGTACAAATGTCAATGTTCATTACACGAAATATTCGCCCCTAGCGGGATTCGAACCCGCGACCCTTGGTTTCATGGCCAGGGTCTCTTACCACTCGACTAACGTGCCAGGCGGTAAATTCCGTTAATTCTTATCTGACCATTAAAATCAGCCCTAATTGTTATCTCAGTGTATAGGTATCACGTACACCTACCCCTTGGGATTAATGATAACATAATGTAATTCAATTGTTTTCAAAAACAAACCACATCGGCTATGACGTAGATCTAATTAACGGAATTTTCCTCATAAATAACAAATTTTCCTCATATTTTCCATTAAATGTTACAGGCAATAAAGTTTCCGTTCCAGGAAACTCGATTAGGGGTAGCTTAACCCATTTTAAGAGTGATCTCGTCGGATAATAAATATAGAAGCTGCAGAAAATAGTGGTAAGTGTAAACGTTTATAGGAAATAGAAGAAATTATTGGCCACTTTATTCTATTTGTTGAAGATTATTTTCCGTATGTAGATTTCCGTTGAGCAGTTTTGACTAGAGTTCAAGCTTTGGTTATAAATCTTTAAGTAGATCTACTTATAATAATACTAGCCGACCCAGCGAACTTCGTTCCGCCTAACAGCCAATGACACGTATTCGGGTTAAATAAATTGAGATGTAAGTTCAAGTTGGATCAAACTGCACACGATGTGCAAATTTGATCAATATCGGTTAAGTAGTTTCGGAGTCCATCGCGGACAAACAACCTGACGCGTAATTTAGAATATATATTAAGATATCGAAAAAAGCAAATTTTGCATTTACCAAACCCAACCTTTGTATTTTGAGGGAAATAAATATGTAATCTCATTAGACGTAAATTTAATAAGTAAGATTAAAAAACAATACTGATCACAGAATGTATTCAAGTATTTCTATCTGCGGAGTTTAATACTTAAGTGTGTCTGAAGAATTTAATTATTGATTTTATAGCAAGTGAGCCAATGGTATCTATTGCATAAGGCCTCAATCCTACGGGACTATCGCTATAATTGACCTATTTCGGTTTAATTTCCCTGGGTCAACTGTTTACTATCATAACACTTCAGCATATTTGTAAAATAACATATTAAAGATATTCCACTTAGAAGTGTAAGTGTATACGAAGGTGGAAATATTTACAGCAGTTTGATGCATGACTAATGCATATATCTTTAGACAGATACAGTATTCCGCTTCCGTGTCTATTTTCAAAAAGTTTAAGAGTAAATTTGACGAAATCTTTAATACAAATAAATTACTTCAGCCAGAAACTTCCACTATGACACATTTGTGCCTAATCTCTAACGGAGAGTTGGCCATTACCGAGACGAGTTTACTCGGCCACTCAAGTTGGCTAACGAGGTGCCATAATGGCTGACTCTGGCTAGCTCATTGGCGTCCATTCGATTACTTACCGAGAGAATCGTGACAATAAAGCTAATGTGACTGTGCCGAGTTAGGTGAATGATAAGATTATTTGTTTCTATTTGTTTAATAGTGAGAAAAAAATATAGGCTAACAGTAAAACAGAGAGAGATATCATCGTAGGAAAAAAAGTCTTTAAATATTAAACGGTCAAATATTAAATAAATAAAAGTGGTCATATTTACTTTTTTCACTAACTACCTCCTATTTGATCTTTTTATACTAACTAACGAACTAAACTCTACGCCACTTCCCTAGCGAGGTACGCAGAGAGAACCGAACGCCATATGGCACGATCCTTACATACCTCACTCGCCTTTTCAACATTCATAATCCTTTTCATACAAGCTCTACGGTTTTTATGACTCCTAACATCACCTTCTGTTAATACACGACCAATCTGGTCGTGGTAGGTGAGCCTGGGCCTTCCGCAGCTCCTAAATCCTTCCACTTTCGCATTGTATATCTGTTTAGTCAATCTTTCGTCATCCATTCTTTCCACATGTCCGAACCACCGGAGCATGCCTCTTCTTACCTTGACTCCGACGCTGTCCTTCAGACCGACTCTCTTTCTTACATTATCATTCCTATATTATGCGTTTTAATAAAAAAAACTTCATAAAAAACATACACATATTTTATAAGCATTATTCAAATGTTCATGTGTCGTAAGGAGTTTAAACCGTAGCTTTACACATTGCAAGTAGTAATACTTACCAGCAATTGCCAATTGCATAATGAAGAAGTTCATCCTACTCTTCCTGGCGTTGGTGCAGAGCAGAGCAGCGATGACGGATGTATTCAGTACCACGATGGCCACAAACAGGACCCACATCACCGTGAACTGGATGGACTGAAACCAAAATATTATCTATATTCATTTTACAAAGAGGGAAGCTTGGGTTGTGTGTTTGATTGTTTGTTTGCATTAAAATTGTTTCGGAACTGGACCGAGTTGAAAAAATGTTATACCAATGAAAAGCTATTTTATTATCAAGTAACATAGGCTATATATTATCCCCGTGTTCCCACAAAACACGGGAATTACGTGGGTGAAACCGCGGGGCATGTAATAAGTTAGTTAGATAGGTGTTATCCGCACTTAGGCACAAAGGTCCGCTATTGTGCGTAAGTCATTAGAAGACTAGGATGATTACTCAATCCACTTTTAAGTTTTGTCCAGAAGGTTAGTAGTTGCCTTGAATACTTTATACAGAAGCGTCTCCATCATCGAAGATAAGTCGTCCAGTATTCGTACCCTTGTCAAGCTGATGCAGTTTAGTGTCCCGCGAGTTGGTGTTTATTTTTCCATTATAAAGCTTTTATATAATGGGATGTATGACTCCGATTTCGTGTATGTCTTAGATATTATCATGTTATTATCTAAACCCCCTTTTCATGGGCCAGGGTATGTGACCAGATGGGTCATCCATCATTCACCGCTCCGATTAATAGTTTAGTCATCTGTATAGTGAGAGACAGATGGTGGCTGTCTCGAGTCTGGTGATATTGTCACCCTTTTTTGCTCGTCAATCGATTATCCCCCTTATTTCTTTCAAAGGATAGCAACTTTGCCAATAGACTGCAACTAAAATAGAAGGCCTTGTTCAACATTTCCACTGAAAATTTGTTTTTGGTTTATTATTATAATTCTTTTAATTTATCTGAACGAATTTAGAACGAAATTCGATTTAGCCTTCTTTCGAGCATCAAGACCAGTCAAAATAAAAACATTCGACGGCGCTTAAAATTAGCTTATGTCTTGGCCAAAGTTGCATGTAATTACATGTAACATGTAAATGTCAATTATTTCGCTATGTTATTTATACAGTAAATGTAAAATAAAAAAACATTTTAACGTTTAGGAAATTTAGGATATTTTATTTAAGGATATTTAAAGTTGTTAAACATTTAAAGCCGTAATTCGAGTCCCTCTAGGAATTAACCTTCGTCGAAAACTAATTTTCCTCCTCAAAGAAGAATGTAAGACGATTAAAGGAATGCTATTCTTAGAGACAACGCAAGACTTTGAAATAAAAAAATCTTGACTCTTATACGGAAATGTGATATCTTTTTTTATCTAGATTCTATACAAGTAAAAGTGCTCTCTTTTGCGGAAATTCTTCTAAATACGATCATCTCCGGAAAGTACTTATTCATCATGGCTCGTAAAATATGCCAGTTAATTCATATCCTTCCAAGAACTTCCGTGGAATGAAAGCGCGACACGAAAATAAATAATGAATGTTTATGTCTAATTATTTGAAACTAAAAAAAATATGATTGCTTGTGTAGCTAAGAGCATAAAAATATTAGACAGTTACACAACTAATGAAATTACCCGTGAATATAATTACCTATATATTTTTAATGAGCAACTATTACATTTCTGCATTACGAATTAAATTCCGTTTTTAAAATTTTACATGTAACACAAACTAGGTCAGTTCGGATGTTGCAAAGGCTGCTCTTCAAATGAAATCATTTTGTTAACTTTACTCATACAAAAACAAGTTTTTTATGTAAACCAGTTTATTAACAAGGATTCTGCTTTCAGATTTCATCGCACAAAATTGCGTAAATGAAGACACCCAGAGAGACATTTAGTTCTTAGTTTAAGCCTATCTATACAACTGAACAAATTAAAATTTCAAATCCAATTTTTCATCTAACTCAAATAATTTTTTTTTTTTGGCTAAATGTAGTTACATACATACATAACATCACGCCCATAATCCCCGAAGGGGTAGGCAGAGTCATAGTGGCAGCAGGCCCCTTTAACTACATTCAGCCAAAAATAAAACTGGGCTGGGTTAGATGGAAATGTAGTTTATGAAAGAAGCTTATCGTTATTTAAACTCTGTCTACCCTTTAGGGATTGTAAACCTAATGTTATGTACCTATATATGTATATCATCATCATAAATCACCTTCACATTTTCGGGTACAGTTTTATCCTTCTTGTATCCTTTTGTACAGAGTATATCGTTAAATACCTGTGTCGATGTTCTGTGAACTGCCTCATGCAATACCCATTCTGTTAATCCAAACAAATATGACCAGGCAGGTGATATACGTGAACGCTTTGTCTAAATTTCTACGTACGTTCACCCGTTAGGGAGGTGAAACGTTTTATCGTTGTTTAAGAAAGTTTTATAAGTCACACACACCTCTAGTACCTACTATTTGTACAGAGGTCCAGAGGTACATATACCGGTTCGAACGTACACTATTTGCATAATAAGGTACGTGCCCTTGGGCTTGCCATTGAGTGCCCTATTATATATTATCTTCCTAGCGTTATGTCCCTGCTTAGACGGGGTCCGCTTAGACCATGATCCAGGATTTAGCGAGTCTGGTAATTACATTGAATCGACTGTCGGTCTGACCTTCGTAACCCTAAGATGGGGGAACCAGACAATTTTTGGATCATGGTTACAAATCCAAAGTTGTTTGAATTTGCAGGTTTCATCACGATGTTTTCCCTCACCGTCGAGCTAGTGGCATAAATATGTACATAGATTTGAAAAATCCAGAGGTACGTGCCCGGGATTGAACCCGCACTCCACGGTTAAGAGGCGCGTGTCCTTACAATTGAGCTACCACCGCCCTATTAAATAAATAAAAAAAAATAAGTTCTCCAGACTGACACACCAATTTCCTAGTTCCAAACCAAGCTATAAACTTGTCCTATGGTTATAGGTGAACAGATAGACATACTTAAATACATTTATAAACATCCATGACTCGAGTACATTTTTATTCGAGTTCATCACACAAAACATTTGCCCCTAGCCCGCTAGGTGCAAATGAACTGAACCCGCGACACTCGGTTTCGTGGTCAGCGTTTCGGACCACTCCACCAACAGGCCTGTCTGTGTATTAGATATCTACTTCATCTATTTAGGTAATAGGTAATCAAAATTCACTTACTAAATCCAATAAATATTTTATTGAAATATTGTTTGAATTTAGTTCAAAAAGTTATGTTTTCTAGTTCAAGCCTTAATAACAACAAGGTTTGAGCTTAATAATTGAAAAGCTATATTCTGGACGAAGCAGGGTAGTAAAATTCGAGAATTTAGGTGCGGCTAGTACTTACATTTATGGAGGCTACGTGCGTTAATTCAGACATGTTTTAGTTAAATTAACAACAGTTTAATTAGAAAATAGTTAGATTAATAAATCTAGCCTACAAAATAGCAGAATACTGAAAAATCTTTGTCTCTATTAATCCAAACAATTTCAAAAACTATTGATTTTCATATCCTTAATTGTTTTAAAGATATAAAAGATCAAAATCAGGCAAATCTGATAATGATTACACACGGATATTAATCTTAAAATCCAAGTTTTCTCACGATAATTGTCCTCTCTACCGAGCTAGTGGTTTAAATCTGGACTTCGATGCTTCATACCCAGAGGTATACACTGAGGTTAGAACCAAAATTTCTCGCATTGAATTGAAATCCATTGAGCTGCATTTATGGCTAAGCAAAACAAAATCTTCTTCCTGTCGTAATATCCCGTTCTTTGCAGAAAAAAGCCTGCAAACAGTGTTTTTCCCATCTCTACGTCACAAAGGTGGGTAAATGTAGTCACACCCACAGCATTTCGGGGGGATTACGGCCACAATAAAAGCTGAAAGGTTTTAATCGTGTAATGGATATTTGGCTTGTTCCGCTATCACGGCGTGTCTCAGATAATGTATCAATCGGACGCTGATAGTGCTGACCGTGGGCGTTTCAATTAGGCACACAAACACTGTCTAATCTAATTAGCATGGTAACCAGAAAATGTAGTACTTGAGCGTTGTTAATTTGTAGGGAAATTAACTATGTCTCTTGAAATGAAGGTGATATATTGAGTTTTAATATGAAGCTTTATATTTACAGGTCTTTTCACTTATTGAATGGTATATTGGTTTTCAATAAACTCGCTCAGTAAACACATATTTATATTTATCACTATATAAATTCCATCATCACCTTTCAAGCGTTTACGATTATGACCCGTATTTAGTTGCGGTACACTTAAACCATGATGGATCTAAGATTTAGCAAGTCTGGTTATTATGTGGAAATGACTGCCAAATTACCTGAGATAGGGGAACTAGATGAAATTGGATCATGGCTAGGTACACATTCATCATGTTGTAAGGTGTCAATTTCCTTACAATGTATTTGCTTACCATCGAGCAAGTATAAAAAAATTAAACTCAGATCGAAAATCTGATTAGATAGATAAATAGGCTATTTTACTCAACAACTTATTTGCTACTTACTTGCGGCTTTAAACTAATATTCGAAAAAAGACGAAGATACAGCGCTTCAAAGATCTAAAATGGGGCGTCACTTGGACGGTAAAATTTTACGCACCTAGTGACTTCACGTGGTATTTTAACGCTTATAATTTTTGGTGTGCTGAACAACAGCAAAATTACGTAAGCAATGTTTTTGTAATCTCAATAATGGACTATTATTATCAAAACGAGATAGGTGTATTCGAAGACATTATTTACAGACAACATATTAAGTTTTCGGTGAAATCATTACAGTGAAAAAGCGTTGATGATATAAAATGTCATCGCCATACTTGCATATGAAAGCCACATTTAGTCATTAGTACAGTCATTATGTAAATCATCATGATTATAATAAATTATCACAGTGATTTCATTCCAAAGTTAATTCCTGTAAGAACATAGTCTGACAATAAATATTTACCATTTTTTTTTACACGCCTTAATTAAACTTGTTCATTTTGATTTTTTTCTTTGAATAAAATAGATTTCATGAAAATATTTGTTGACACTGCGTGAGTACACATAAAATTAGATACGTTCACGTTAAATTAGGCACTATGAATGCGTAGCCATTGTCCATGTTTTATTAAGTTTGAATCAGTGAAATAATTTAACGGAACAGAAAGCCTTGCGCTTACGTCTTAGCTGTAGTACTACATGTTATTAAAGAAAGCTATTAACATGAGAATCTTGCCTAAAGAAGATCATTAAAATTGTATACAGGTGTATCAGACACCTGTTCTACCTGCATACGACATTTTCATTGAGCCATAAAGGGTTGGATCAGCTTTGTGATAAAGGTGACTGACGATGCTTTAATTGAATAGCTTATCTAGACCGTCTGCGGTGATAAAGCTAAAATATTATCTGGTTGAAAGCTGATAACGGGGTTCATAAGAGTTCAAAATAGTTATATTTATTTACCTAAAATGCACTTATTTAATTAAATGACATTCTACTTTTTACGTTCTAAGCACTCATCCAAAAAAAATCGGTTTAAGTATATTTTTCCTTAAAGATGTAATAAATTTCTTTAATTAATTTGTCCCATGCTGGTCTGGGATTCAAAAAGTATATGCCAAATGTATTCCTTGCATGTCACAATGCGATTCATGATATACTAGATTTTGGGTATATGATAGTGTAGGTTGTACCTACGTAGTATATTATTACTCTGTGGTGTAGGCAACGAGCTAGCCACTTGACACTAGGTACTTTTTCACAGTTTTATAACCTAACCAAACCCAGTTTTATTTTTTAACTGAATGTGGTTAATGGGGCTAGTTGTCTCATTGACTCTGTTTACCCTTTAAAGATTAAGGGTGTAATGTTATAACAAAAAAAGTACAAAAATAGTTTATTTACATTTTAATTAATGAAATCTTCAAATTTAAATTTAATTTAAATATTTATTCCTTTGGTACTAAAATATTTCATTTTATTAAAGTGTAGTACAATCTTAGCTTAGTTTGATTGATAAAAGCAAATGATTTCAGCAGGCTTGAAAAGAGCACTTATAAATCGTAAGTTTTACTTAGATATTAAGTTAGCAAGACTGATCCTAAGGTTTTCGAGAGAAAACAAGTAATTATATAATTACCCTTTAAAATGCTTAAAAGCGACATGTTTTTTTTTTGTTTGCAAATTCTTTGCGCAGTCTATTCCTATAACTATACGTAACTCTTTGTATTGTTATAGGTGTAACGGTGCGAAAGATTTAAGCTAAGATAAGATTTAGATTGTAACAAAAATATATTACACTGTTTGTTTATGTAAATTGTTGCCAAATTTAACATAAACGCCGTACGTAACAATGCTTATGTACTTACGTCATAAAAATAGTAGATATCCAGATTCACTACTGTGGCGTTTGTGCTATTTCTGGTGAAGTTCCCGTCTCTGACGTCATCGAAGAAGTTCGTCGTGAGGTACGTCCGAGGAGTCGTCTCCATGACCAGCTCCTCAATCAGGTCAGGCTCCATGGTGCTGCGAACAAAACCACTTCATTTAGTTGTAGTAGTAACATTCTAAACAACAATAACCTGGATTTTCAAACAGCTCTTTCAAATTCAATTTGTTAATTTTTTTTTTTCTTTATTTCTTTGTGCTTCTTTCTATGAACTTTGATACATTTTAATAATAATAAATATATGTTTCTTTGTCAGGGTTTTAAATTTTCAATTGTTCATCCAAGCAGTCTTTATATCTCTCAGGTAACGTTATGAATATATAAACCTTTTTTATAGGACTCTCTTACGTTCAAAGCAGAGCGGTTTTGCTCATAAAATGTTAAAAGAACCCCAGATACTACTATCAAATGGAAGAGTGATGACCCTGATTCCTAGACATTATAATATATATATATATTAGGGAGGTTCAAATACGAGCATACACAGTTATCCAAGTGAAGCTGATTAATTTTATCTTTATTCTTATGGGTAAAACAAAATATAGTAAGTAAGTAGTAACTTGCTCCATTATTTTGAAAATCTTTACATTTTAATATGATCGGGCTTCATAGTAGTACGAGGTACTTACTATCTTTCCGGTGATGAAAACATCGTCATAAAGAAAAATTTTGTTTCTTATTAAATAAATCAATCAGTCAAATGTAGGTTTTTTTTATAATTAAAAGTTTGGAGTAAATAAAATAGATGGATGTCATTCATCGCTTGACATTAAAAATGCTGAAACCGCTAACTAATTAGATTTTCAAGGAAGTTACAAAGGCACGACAAAAACAAGCGTAATCTTATCGGAACAAGTAATTGTGTTGTTTATTGGAACATTCAATATTAGACTAACTTTGTAATGAAAATTAAATTTTTAAATAAAAAGTTTTATATGGCGCGGGGCTAGCTGCCCCTTTGACTTCGGGGGTTACGGCCTCTTGATGCTCATATTAAATTATTAGTTTATTCTGAATACTATTAATATTGTCCCATGTTGGTCTGTGACTTGAAAATAATGTGCCAACTGTGTTTCTTGCCTAGCATGTCGTAAAAGACGATTAATGGTAAATGGGGTTTTGGGTATGTGATTGTGTAGAATGTGTAGGCGACGAAACAAACTAAGCAGATGTGTGATCTACAATTCTGACATATTTACATTACGAAACCAAATAAACAAATATCAATCAATCATCTCGTATTATGAAACCATCGACTCTAAGACCCAATCAGGACCCAACGACAAAAACCTCGCTTTTAAGGTAGTTAGGTGTTTAAAGTAAATAATTACATTGACATGGACACATCAATTTTGATCGGCCCGTTGGTCGAGTGGTCAGAGACCCTGGCCACGAAACCAAGGGTCGCGGGTTCGAATCCCGCTATGGGCAAATGTTTCGTGTGATGAACATGGACATTTGTTCTCGAGTCATGGAAGTTTATATACGTATTTAAGTATATCTATCCGTTCACCTAGTATCCATAGTACAAGCATCAGCTTAGTTTGGAACTAGGGAATTGGTGTGTCAGTCTCAATAATTTATTTATTTATTTACCTACGTTGAAAATGCTCTCAAATATATTTATACCTAATAAATAAACAAATACATAAAACAATTCGTTACATTATACGAAAATAGTAATACGGTATTTCGGAGACCTGTTTCTCAAGCTCTAAGCTCCTTAAAAGGAAAGCGAAAACTCAACGTGGAAAAAGTGAAGTTAGATGTTAAGAAAGACACTTTAATTTAATTGGTCATCCCAACACAAGCGACTAAGACGTTGATAAACTTTCCCCGTTTCCATTTTCCTGGATGCAATTAGCAGTATTTTTCCTTTTGTGGGCTAATGTAATGAGCCAGTTAAGCTCGGGATATGGACTTTATTCTCCTCGCTAGATAAACTAAACGGCTTAGTTTTGGAATTGTATGTTTTGTTCAGTTTCTCTTTACGATCGGTTTATACCATGATTGTGGGTTTAACAAACCTGGTTATAACATGGATATATTTTTTGTTGAATATTGAAGAATTTTATATTTTTGTTTCAGCGTAATAACATTTGTAAGTCTGAGTCTGTGAGTCTGAAGTCGTGAGAGTCTGACAGTGTGTGGTTTAAACTTAAATTGATTTAATTTCTAACAGTAAAATTCTTGACAAATTTACTGTGTGACTAATAATAATTAGCCCGATATTATAACGAAAAACCATTTGGACAAGTTTTTATAAGATGGCGGCCGTTCCACAACATTTGAGACCCCCACAAACTTACCCATAAAATTAAATTACGTCCTGACAATTATTGTCAACCCAAATATAATATTTCCGTACATGTCACTCACCCAGCCTACAAGTTTATCCACTTTTACTTTCAACAAATATAACAAAAGTGACTATCAAGAACAACTATGTAACAGTTACTCAGAATCATAATACTAAGCTAAAACGAGTAACGGCAGTGACGGTAGCAGACTCGCTGACACTCGTGATATGAGGACATCCATTAAAATATCAGGTTTCGCGTATTCCCGAAAATCTGTCGACAAACACGTATACGTAAGGCAACATTCTATTATTATCACAATGCTAGGTCAGCGATCTCGTAGACATGTATTCTACTAGTTTCCGCCTGTGGGTGTGCTTGTAATTATCCATCTCCGTCAGAATGGCTGGTTGCATAAGGCATTTGGTTGTGAGACTAGAATCAATAATTGCTACATATTTTCTTATATTTCCATCGCACAATAAGCCTCGAGGCCCTTTTGAGATATTTTTGATGGCTTACTTATAAATTATATATTTCTTTTTAATATTATTTTTTAATGATATGTCTGTAGTCCAGCCATGAATTGTCAACTTATTAGACTACCTAGATTATATTATTTTCTGCGTATAAGTTATTACAAGTTTGACTCATAATAATGGCTTACAATTATGTAGTTAACAATCAAGTAGTATATTTACAATTAAGAATAAAGTATATGTGAATAGAAAAGGATAAAATAATTACTAAAAAGGAATAAAAAATACTATCCAAAGTATTTGATCATTTTATAAATTAAAAAGCTTTTCCTGTAATAATAAGAATCATTTAAAAGGATTTTTCGTAAGTCAGATTCTAATTAATTTTGATTGGAAGACAAAGTCATCTAGGTATCTATGTCAAGCACTGAAACTTGTAAAGCAGAGTTTAAATGAGCAAGGTTCTATTGAAACTGTCTAAAAAAGCAATCAGCATATTCTTGGCGAGGCTTCTCCTTTAAACTTTTCTCATTATCTAATCGTATTGTAAAAGTCTGGTGAAGCTAGTTCATTTAGGGGAAAAACCACTAACTTCTATTTTATAGTTAACCTAATTGTGTTCGTGGTTTCACCCGCGTTTTTGTAAATGCGTCTTAGCGTAATGTTATATAGCCTAGCCTTCCTTTGTAAATAGGCTATGCAACCTTAGATTCTCTGATCCTGAGATTAGCAAGCTCTGATAAACAGACGAACAAACTCTTTAGCTTTATATATTAGTATACTTAGATGAAAGAAATATATATTTTATTACTAGCTGACCCGGGCGCAGTTTGTAACGCCCCGTTGTCGGATTTTCAATACCCCCTTTTTTTTTTGCAATTTTTTCATTTTTTTAACACGCCTTTTTTCTTTCATAAGAACCTTCACTTGACAATAACAACCACAACTAAGAAAGGATTAGCGAAATCAGTAAAGCCGTTCTCAAGTTATAGTTTTGGGGTGGACTACCCATATCACTAAGGGGTATGAAAAATAGATTGCGATTGATTCTAAGACCTAGGTACCGAATTTAAATATAAGATTTCATAAAAATCGGTCAAGCCGTTTCGGAGGAGTTTGGTAACAAACACCGCGTCTCGAAAATCCTACTAATATTATAAATGCGAAAATTTGTATGTACCTATAGATGGATGATTGTTACACTTTTACCAAATTCTACAAAATGGATTTTAATGACAATGATGACAGGTGGAAACACGATCACGTTATAAAAAAAAAATATTTTTTTTTTAAAGAATTTGAAAAGGCATACTTTTAGTACATATATGCTTTTCAATCAGTACGCTTTTACAGACTCCGCACAATTTCACAGTGATACAACCATAAAAAATCGTGTAGCGTAAATTCACAGGCATAAAATGTTTATTGCTTAAAATAATAACAAGCCGATGCTCTCCGAATCACATTACAAGAAGAGAGAAACAATACGAAATTAGGCTATTAAGAAACCATCCAAGTACGAGTTGAATTAGTACAACGAGTTCCGTAAGCCCCGATATTTTAATGTTGATGTCTTTATGTTTTACTTTAAAGTTTGAACTGTTGTTATTGTTGCCCGTTTTATGTATCAACGTTATTAGAATACGCAAGAAAGGACAAAACAGGTTGCATTGTATGTACATTATACATTCTGCGTATTCACTCGTATCTACCTACTTGTTGTTTTGTATAGTCTGAAACTTCAATCTTATTTCGATTTTACTAAGTATAGAGGCCCGCCCCGGCTTCGCACGAGGGTTTATTTTCTAACCTAACCCAACTTTTTAAAAATATTCTATAGCCTATGTTAATCAGAGATAATTTAGCATTCTAAAATTTTGAAATCGGTTCAGTAGTTTTTGAGTTTATTTGTTACATACATACAAAACCTTCCTTTTTATAATAATAGTGTAAATTGCTCTAAGGAAACGTTAATAGAATAATATATTTTGTTTCATTAAATGGAACGTAAATGTTTTGTTAAAGTTATATTTTAGAAAGAAAAATAAAGTTATGATAAGTAGAAGGACATATAAATTGACTTGCATGTAAATTCAAGGATGAAAAAAGAAGAAATAACACGGAACTCCAAAACATCTTCAGCTATTTCCGGAAATCAAGGAAAGTATATGGTAACGACAAATGCAATTTGACCAAAAGACATGCTTTAATTAAGAATAATGTCGCAAAAAGATATTTTTCGTTTCGAATGTTGATTAAATTGTTCTTGTGGCAGTTGCTCGCTCGGACATTATGGATGTGGCAAAGTTAAGACGATTGAGGTTGGGGACGTTTTTTGCCTTTTTCGAGTAATAAATCTCACGATACCACGACCTTGGAGATATTGTTTATTCTGAAGTTTAAAACAAATGAAAATAATACTTTTGGTTTTGTTTTTCAGACGCAAATGATGTATTGAAGTCCATATTATGAAGAACGTACAAGTTGTAACTATTTGTAGACTTGCATTACAACTAGCATTTATTGTCGTATGTTGTTACATACGACAATAAATGCTAGTTGTAATATTGTTATATTATGTAACAGACAGACATAAAGATACATTTACAGCAGATGATAGAGCCAACTATATTTTGGTGCTCCTTTGAAATCATCAAGACGTGTTTAACATAGTGCTTTTGCCCAACTTATTTTTTTCTCGAAATTTATTTTTTTATTTTATAATACCCCAATGCTGATACGTAATAAGCCTATCGCATACGATATTTATATATGACGAAAGATGAAGACTAGGTTTTACATTGAAAAGCACCCTAATACCAGATACACTTTGCGTCCGAGACTTGAAAATGCTTTTAGTGAATGTTCCGAGCAGTTGATTATTTACTTTATCGAGAGGACGATGCGGGAGTGTGTTTGACGTCCTTTACGTGGCATTCAGGATCGCATCTCCGAAGGGGGGCTCCTAAGCTCAAGGTGCTTCTGATCTCCCTATTTGATTTCTTGACCTTTTGTATAACATTTAGTCGACCACCTAAACTTCTTACAAGAAAATTCATACACATATATATTTATAAATAGATTCTTTACACAAGGAACCTAACTAATCATTTTTGCAGCAGGGCAATCCTCAAAGGATTGTAAAAAAAAATGTCAAATGGGGATGTCTACCCCTATTAGACATTTTTTTTTACAAAAATAGCATTGAATTAGAGTAGATGGAAAATTGTGATGAAATAATTACAAGTCGCTAACCTCTCACCAACATTAACACAAATCTAATGCCCTATACACGATTAGTCGTATTTTATAAGAAATTCTAAGCAACTAAATTAGGTTCTCTCTGCCTACCCCGCTAGGGAAGTGGCGTGAAGTTTAGTTAGTTAGTTAGTTTTTTCTAAGCAAAGAATACAGTTGGCATTATGGAGTCTCAAACCAATATGTCATCCCCGATCAACATGAGACCAATATAGATACCCCACTGCCTGAATACTGTAGCTATTTATTTATTTCTCGATTCATAGATCGTAACAGACTCACAAAGAACAGATCTAGTCTATTCAGCCGTATCCGGTAATCACGGGCAGAGTCTGGTCCGAGCTTAGATTTATGCTCGTCCGACGATTCCATTTGTCTGAAGGACATTTGTGTTTACGCCTCACTATATGAACTGCGGATAAAAATACTGGCAACGGAGCTGTCCTAACAACCAAACAAATTTGTATGATGGCGGCTTTTTACTGACAATAATTGGGTCGAGATTAAAAGGGTCTGGTTCGGAACGTGCGTGAAGAAATGAAATGAAGACCAGTTGTGCAATCTATTTGGGACGGGCTTGAATTTCGTGATGAAGATGGGAATTAAGAATGTTTATGTAAATTTATGAGGCGATCAATTAAATTTTATTGTTGTACAATCTATCGATGAATTAGCTTTATACATTAGTATATTTAATGCACAGTTTCAAAAGTCTTCAAAAGCAAAGCCGGAGGATAGCAAAAGGCGATTAATTGGGTTATGTCTAGAAAAACCTATCCATGTTACCTATAATGATAAGTATCTATAAAAACCCAGATCAAAAAGTGCCTGTTAGAGAACACTAGCTAGGTATTCCTCCGTCGTATATACAGAAAACAATATAGAAGTTGCTTCTAGTCTATTTTTCAAATAAATAACAAAGGCATAAACCATAAATTTGGTCACTTGAGACTAAGTAGGAAATGCTACAAAACCGTATTATTTAAGCGCGGTATACCTAATATTTTTCCGCCTTGTTACAACAGACAAAAGATATCTGCCAAAATTGTAATTTCGTAACGACTTAGTTTGCGTTAAAGATAAATGAAACTTCCCACGCGGTCATAAAAAATGACAAGACTTGGACATCACGATTTTTAAATTATGTTGTTTAATAAAGTATTCATGAAACATCAATATTTTTTGCTGTCCTTAAATGTTTTAATAATATTAGCATTAATGGGCTGAATCTGAATAAAGCAATTAAACCTTTTTTTTATTTGACCACGGGAAGCCAGTGTTTTTTTTTTTTATTTTAATTTTGAATTTGGCATTGAATTTACTTAATCATTATCTTTGTTTCCCTTTTCCATGTTGGTCTGGGACTCAAAAAAGCAAGTTCCAATTGTGTTACTTGCCAGTTATTAAAGAAGCGTGGATACAAAAACAGTATTTTTTTTCGTAGGCGTTCTACGTTTAAAATAAGTGGAGAGCTACAAGTGTACTCGTATTGACCTCAATCCTCATAATTGAAACCACAAATACTTATAAATAATAAAGGAAATACTAAACTTTGAGATTTCCAATTATTTTGTAGCATCAAAGTTTAGTCTATTTTTGCTTCGTGGAACATTAATGTATATAATGTAATGTATTAATACATTCAAATATGGTTTACGCTGTTTATTTAGGTACGATACGAAATTATTTTTATAAGGCACGTTAGTACACTGACTACACATATCTGTTAGTCCTGTTACTAGGAAAACTACTAAACATGTAAATAGTTCAACGAAGACTATGAAACCGCTGAATACAAAATAGACAGATAAGAGTTTTATATATCATACTAGCAGCACCCCGCGGTTTCACCCGCGTAGTTCCCATTCCCATGGGAATGCGGGAATAAAATAGAGCCTATGTTACTCGCTGTTAAATCAGCGTTCCATTGGTGAAAGAATTTTTCAAATTCGTCCAGTAGTTTCGGAGCCTATTAAATTCAAACAATCAAATCGTTCTTCTTTATAATCTAAGTAAGTATGATATATGTCTTCATTCATTCATTTCCAAGCTTATTTTAACACTACAATAGTTACCTTAAAAAGCTCCGCAAAAAATGTTTATGAAAAAAAACACAAGTAAGAACCTGCCTTAATACCTATATAAATGTCTAAACACTAAAAAGTATGAAATAAATTCTTCCGACTGCTTCAATGAAAGTATTAATCTTTAACACGTATTTAAATATTTACAATAATCAGTTAGTTTTGGAGTCGTTTGAAGATGATAAGTACCATGCGTATATACATGAACAATCTTAGAAAATGTCTAAAACACATTGTATGTGCCTATAAAATTTGAGGGTTTCCCTTGATATTCCTGGGATCCCTTCATCAGATCCTGACTTGGTAGCAATGGGACCATCTAGGGAGTAAACCCTTTCGATTAAAAAAAAACTTTGGAAATCGGTTAACAATTCGCAGAGATATCGAGTAACATGCAAACAAAAAAAAAACAAAATTCAGTCGAATTGAGAACCTCCTTTTTTTTGAATTCGGTTAAAAAGTAAACTTTATATATTGGACACAATACTACATCATATAAAGTTTACTTTTTAAGGTTTGTTTTTATGTGAACCACCCAATATATAATACCATCATAGAATAATAAAAATTAGCGTCATCAAAAGCATTTCTATGAAAAAAAA
The DNA here is from genome assembly GCA_951394215.1 of Glyphodes perspectalis. Classification (NCBI taxonomy): domain Eukaryota; kingdom Metazoa; phylum Arthropoda; class Insecta; order Lepidoptera; family Crambidae; genus Glyphodes; species Glyphodes perspectalis. The sequence continues at coordinate 13,991,388 of OX596205.1, read as the reverse complement.
TGCTGAGGCTTAGCCTTTCAATACAAAAGCTTTCGGAAGTGTTAAAATACCGACAGTGAGTAGTACCTTATATATGTGTATAATATTTATAATACTTAAAAAATATTAGACTATGCTCTAAAATTTATTAAAAAATATTTAACTCAGAAAAGTCCTTAAACAATTCAGTATACGTGACAAAAGGTAATTTTCAGTAAATTGCTTGCGTAAATGTTTTAAATTCTATTGATCTTTTGTCCTTCTCACGTCTTACCAGTTGTTTCTACAATACAAATATATTAAATAAATGGGCTGTGTTAACAGACAAAAGAATTATTCAATCATTTAAAATAAAAATTAAATTGTTTTAGATAGTTGAATGTAATTGCACACCATAGAACTGAACTGCGAATTTTGTGCAATTTTAATTAGACGTGTATATATTTATTATATCAGCTATGGTATTGAGACTAAAGAGATACTTTTTTTTTATATTTATCAGAATTTTGTCCTTAATTTGACAAAAAAACTAATAGCTTAATTTAATCTTACAAAGTGATAGATACTACAAAGTGGATCATATTAAAGGAAAAATAATAAAAAAAAATAGAAAGGTAAACTTTGTATTAATATTCCCAGAACAAAATTTCGCTTTACATTTTCTTAAACAAACTGTACACCAAAGAATTGAGTGTTAGTTAATTTTTTTGAGTGGTCTTAAGATGTGGAGTCTCAACTTTGACCTTTGTCACTACTAAGTAAGCAAGTGTCCTTGCTCCGTCATATTACCTAACATTAACGATCACGTTTAGGGAAATTTAAGGATCCTTTTATCAGAGTGCCTTTGTTATAATAATATGCGAGGAGAGATTCCTCCATAATACCCTTTTGAATTCTTAAGAATCTTTACTCCGACGACAGCATGAAGTGAATTCGTATTTATATTTTTTTAGGCTTCGTAATGAATAAGTAGGAGTTCTCATTTGAATGTTGGTAATTTAAATATACAAATTCAACTAAGAATTTTGCTATAGCAATAAAATTAGTCCCGTGTTGGTCTAGGACTTCAAAAGAATGTGCCAACTGTGTTTCTTGTCTAGCATGTCGTAAAAGGGTACTAATGGTATATAGGGTTTTGGGTATGTGATTGTGTAGGTGACGAGCTACCCACTTGTCACTTGTCACTACTTTTTACAATGTTCCAACTAACCAAGCCCAGTTTTATTTTTGGTTGAATGTGGTTAAAGGGGCCTGCTGTCCCTTTGACTCTGCCTACCCCTTCTGGGATTATGGGCGTGATGTTATGTATGTAAAATAAAATTATAGAAACTTGTTGTAAACTGGAGGGGAATAAAATCTAAGTCGCTAAGACTAACATCAATATCTAGATGAAATATTAGTATTTTAGGTTTTCTAACATCTGAGAAGTAAGATTTTATACCAACTGAAAATCAGGTAATTTTATGTGATTGATATTGTAAGGTTTTAATTATAATATTCAAGAAATGGAATGAAATGTCCATATATGAAAACTCTATGGTATTTCTTTAAATATGTTAATCCAGTACACATTACGAGACCTAAATCCAGAAGAAAGAACACGACCTATATATAGTTCACAATCATGTAAATGAAGTATTATATTAAAAAAATTTTTTTAGTCCGTAAGTTAGATTATAAAATAATATTGAATACGTATTTTTTGCTTGATCTAATACTCAAAAAATTACAAAAATACGGCGCTTCAAAGATTTAAAATTCAGCGCTTTACGGCACTTGGACGATAAAATTTTACACACCTAGTGACGTCACGCGGTACTTAAACGCGCTGTATCTTCATAATTTTTAGTTTGCTAAACAAAAGAAACATAAGTAATCAATATTTTTTGTAATCTCAATAGTGGACTATAATTTTTTTTGAGTAAAATAGCCAGATACATAAATCAAATCATTAAGCTACACTCAGCTTTATATAATAGGTAGGTAGGTCATGAGCTCACACGTGGATTTCAACGAGATGAAATAAATTTGTTTCATGTCAAGCAACACATTATGTAACGCCGAGTGACACAAAAGTTTGGAATACTTACGTTTATGTAACGTGAATCACAAACGTTGAACTTTATTATATCATACTATCTTTTGCCGCGGCGCCGCCCGTGTTGCGGCTTAATTTTTTCCCACACCTTCAAGAAACATCATTATATTTTAGCCAATATATACAAAAACTTAACAAATAATGTATCTAAACCTTCCTGAAGAATTACTATATCTATTGGTGAAAACCGCATGAAAATCCGTGCAGTAATTTTAGAGTTTACCGTGAACAGACAGACAGACGCAGCGAAGGACTTTGTTTTATAATAAGTAGTGATAACAACGCCCCGCGGTTTTTGGTGGTTGGTGAAATCAGTGAAAGAATTTTTCAAATAGGCCCAGTAGTTTCACACCCTATTCAATGCCAACAGACAAACAATTAAATCCTTCCCTCCTTATTAGTGCAGATAAATTGTTTCATTTTTGTTTATGTGGGGCATAAAAATTATATTCCAGCTGTATATGTGCGTCGCATATCGTAAAATACGTCTAATGGTGGATTTGGTTTTGAGTTTGGAAAAATGTTGATGAGCTAACTGCTTGTTTGCCACAATTTTCCACATTTTCCAGCTCGATTTTATTGTATTTTTGGTTAAATATAGCTTTTTTCCCTTGGGCTCTAGTCTAGTGTTCAATTGTTTTTCCATTAACTGTATTACAAGATACGAACATTCAACCACTGTACGAACTACGCGCTCGCACTAAAAGTGGAAGTACTTCCGCCGAGCTAGGTGTTGCTTGCTCGGGGACCTAGGCTCAACTAACCGTCGCGGTGTATTGTTTACATACTTAGTGGCGAGAATAACTTCGTCAGCGCGATGCAGGATTGTGTGACGTTTCTCTATGTTCGATCGACGTCATTTGTTTACGTATTACTGGAGTTATAATCTTGACTATCTTGTGGCGCGGTCGCCACTTATCAACAAAGCTAATAATTGCTTGAAGCTTATTTTCTTAACAATTTTGCAATAATTATTTTCAAATAACGTATATTCATAATCGCATGTTTGTTTAAGCGCCGTTATTCTAAGCGCCGTGTATCAACCGACTTTGTACCTGTTTATGATATTTGATTAAGGTGCCAAGTCAGATCGTTCTTAATCGTTTTTCGTGTAATGAATATCCAACATTTAATCATTTCTGCTTGAAAGTATTTAAACATTGAAGATATTTCATATGAGTTCTGTCGGATACTTACGACCCGTCTATTTACCCATCTTTTGGTGAATATGAGTGTATATAAGACTAGCAGCGCCCCGCGGTTTTATCCGCGTGGTTTCCATTGTCGTGGTAAAACGGGGATAAAATATAACCTCTTTACTCGCAAATATTTTATTGCTTTCTATTGATGACTTTTTTTTAATCAATCCGGTAGTTTCGGAGCTTATTCAATACAAACAAGCAATAAAGAGACAACAAACTTTAAATATTATAAAGAGGAAATCCTCTTTATAACATCAGCACGATGAATATTGCTCGTAGACGTAAAATAGATTCATATTACAAGTGACCCACCTTGCAAATATAATTGTACCATACTTTCACCCTATTTTCCCTCACGGTGGAGCTAATATATTTCAATAAACGCAATTGTGGATATACCGAATCAGGTTTACTTATATAAAATTGCTTGATATTTCATAACAAAGGCACTATCTACCAGATGATCGATTCCTCATTCCTCACCTTCAGATTTTCTTCGGTATCTATAAAAGGAGAAAGGTCTAAAGCAGATACGGTACCACCAAATTTAAAACAATACTCATCATCTTCCTAGCGTTATATCCCGTGTTTAGACGGGGTCTGCTTAGACTATGATCTAGGATTTAGCGAGTCTGGTAATTACATTGTAACGACTGCCGATCTGACCTTCGTAACTCTAAGATAGGGGAACCAGACAATTTTTGGATCATAGTTACAAATCCAAAGTTGTTTGAATTTGCAGGTTTCATCACGATGTTTTCCTTCACCGTCGAGCTAGTGGTATAAATACGTACATAGATTTGCAAAATTCAGAGGTACGTGCCCGGGTTTGAACCCGCAATCCTCAGTTAAGAGGCGCGTGTCCTTACCATTGAGCTACCACCGCAATTTAAAACAATACTCATTAACACATAATCGATGGTCAAAACTTAACAATAAGCCGCTAAAACAGTGAGAACCTTTTTAACAATTATCCAATTTGAAAGAGTTAACTTTACAGAAAATTATTACTTGCTACAGAAGTTGATGAAGACGCTTTAAGAGAAAGTGCTTTTGATGCCTTAATATCGGCTACCTACCTTCCTTCATTTATTAATTTTAATTATTACTTATCTCTTCAAAATCTTGGTTCTAAGTGATCGGATCAACATTTCTTTAATGTTGATCGTAGGGGCCCTATCACACTGGCAATTTGCAGGCGAATTCATAGCGAGGCACTTGCAGTGAGTCAATACATAAAAAAAAACAGTCGAGTTGAGAACCTCTTCCTTTTTTTTAAGTCTGTTAAAAATAGCGTCATGGCGCATGTCATACATTCTCGTATCATATTGCGAAAAAGTCGAAACCATTGTCGATGCGCGTGCGTAACGAACTTGCTTCGTTTTATGCTCGCTCTCGAATTGTTAATATATAAGAAAAATACAACCAGTTTAGTTGCCTATTAACAGAAGGTGATGTTAGGCGTCATAAAAAATCGTAGAGCTTGTATGAAAAAGATCATGAATGTTGAAGAGGCGAGTGAGGTGTGTAAGAATCGTGCCATATGGCGTTCGGTTCTCTCTGCCTACACCGCTCGGGAAGTGGAGTGAAGTTTTAGTTAGTTAGGATTTTCTTATCGAGAAATCGATCCGAAATCCGTTTTAAATCTGATTTTGGATTTGTTTTGATATATCGGACGCATGTCTATCATGGTGTATTTGGTCTGAAAAAGGGTCGAGTATCAAACACAACATTTGAAAGCTAAATCTAGCCTTAGTATCCTTCGTCTAGGCACACCCAATGTGCCAGTTTTCTCGGCTTAAGCAGCCACCCTTTACAACACCAAAAATAAGTTAATATTACTAAATGTGGATTACCGAGGGCTTAGTAGGGGGTCTCCGGACAAATTCACATGTATCCGAAACGGCTTAGAAGGGTAGCTATTCAATTTACTTATTCAATGGATACAAAAAGAATTCAATAAGGTTTGTCGAGCCGGTTTCCAATAAACGTGAGACAATAACATGTAAATTCACAAGTTAGGATGAAAACGTTGCGTAAATATTTTTTGGGTGAATGCCGTGTTACTTTGTGGCGTGTTTGTGGGTCAATAGTAACACTCTATACATATTGTATGAGTATATGGATATATTCCAAAATCTCCAACTCCCTAATTCCAAACTAAGCATGTATGTTGGACTAGGAAACGGATAGACATACCAACGTAAATACATACATACATAACATCACGCCCATAATCCCCGAAGGGGTAGGCAGAGTCAAAGGGGCAGCATGCCCCTTCAACCACATTAAGCCAAAAATAAAGCCGGGCTGGGTTAGATGAAAAATTGTGAAAAAGCAGTGACAAGCGGCTAATCTGTCGCCTACACAATCACACGCCCAAAATCGATATACTATTAGTCGCCTTTTACGACATGCTAGGCAAGAACCACAGTTGGCCTATTATTTTTAAGTCGATATAGTTGTACCTCAGTTCAAAAATAATAATACAGACTGGTCTTATTATAATATCAAAAATATGTGGTTATTCTTCTCGCCTTAAGTAGAAATAAACTTACATGACATTATGCCCGAAAGGGTAGGCAGTATCAAGGTGCCCCTAAAAGTACATTTAGCCAAAAATAAAACTGGGCTGGGTTAGATAGAAAATATTGAATATACCAAATAAACTTAACAGTAAAAAAGCCAGTTAAAAAGCCTATGTCGGAAAAGTTATGTCGGAATAGTTCCATTTAATCTATAACTAATATTATAAAGCGAAAGAGTTTGTTTGTTTGCTTGAACGCGTTAATTTCAGGAACTACGAGTCCGAATTGAAAAATATTGGCCATAATAACAGAACGCGTAAAACTGCTAGTGTTACATAATGTTATGAGCTTTAAATCAAAGTGTTACAAAACATTACTGTCCTTATTCAAACCGCCGTTATCACAAGCGTTTCATTATTAAAGGAAGTCAAAAGCCATTCAGAAATACGACAAAACGTCCGTCCTTGACTAAGTCCCTTATGCGAGTGTCTCCAAAACTACTTCGCACCCAAATTATACGGCCTATTAAATTCCGTGGTCATTACCGTTGGATCTAAATCTTTTGGTAGGAGTGGCACAAGTAAGTGTTGTGTTAAACGAGTATATCGATATTTTGTTACTTTGTCCCATGTTGGTCTGGGACTTTAAAAAAAAGTGCCAACTGTGTTTCTTGCCTAGCATGCCGTAAAAGGCGACTAACGGTATATCGGGCTTTGGGTATGTGATTGTATAGGCGACATGCTAGCCACTTATCACTACTTTTTCACAATTTTACATCTAATCCCGCCCAGTTTTATTTTTGGCTGAATTTGGTTAAAGGAGGTTTCTACCCCTTTGTCTCTGCCTACCCCTTCGGGAATTATGGGCGTTATGTTTTGAATGTATGTACTATTGACTAGTAGCGCCCGGCAGTTTTACCCACACAGTCTCCATTCCTGTGGGAATATGAGGATAACTAATTAACTAAACTTCACGCCACTTCCCTAGCGGGGTAGGCAGAGAGAACCGAACGCTCAAATAATCAAATCTTTCCTCTTTATAATTTTATAGGCTCGATGACGCATTCGGTAGTGACCCTGGCCCAAGCGCCAAGAGTTGTGGGTTTAATCGATTGTTATCCTGGGTTGGCCCGGGATAAACATTTGTGCTATGCATAACTTGTGTTTGTTCTATGTTTGGGCATTAATATTTGGATATTAACGCCAACACAAACTATCTACAAAACCCACCCTCTTATTTTGTTGTTGACTGTACACGGATCGTAATTAAATTAATAAATTCTCCATACTGACTTACCAATCCCCTAGTTCCAAACTAAGCTTATAGTTTAATTAGTATCTATATAAATAATTTATTGTTACTCCATATTCGGCTTACCAGAGACAACCATAATTTATTAACTTAAATATTAGATATCTATATTTGGTTCTTTTTATTGTCTTTTGTTGCCAATAATTTTTTTTGTCTGTTTTAAGTCACCATAACGTCTTATTACTTATGCTTGCGCTACGGATACTAGGTGACTGATACAATTACAAATATTACTCGAGTACAAATATCCATGTTCATCACACGAAACATAATCTCCTAGCGGGATTCGAACCGGTAACCTTTGGTTTCGTGGCCAGGGTCTCCGACCACTCGACCAACGAGCCAGTGAAAAAAATTACGAGTATGTTTGGAGTATCGATACAAAGGAAATCAATTAACAAATTATGTGTCGCTAAATCTAAAGACATTTCGAGACGGCCATCGATAAAAACAGAAGGGTAAAGGTCTTCACTACTGTAAACCAGACTGACCTTCAATCGAGATACGACTCGTACGTCAAAGACCTTTCTTTAATTAAGCCCTGATTGTTTGTTTAAACGTTTCCGGTGGTGTAACACCCTCGTTACAGTCCGCGTACTTATAAGGTTTGAGGATATCATCACGCCCATAATCCCCGAAGGGGTAGGCAAAGTCAAAGGGGCAGCAGGCCCCTTTAACCACATTCAGCCAAAACTGAGGGTGATAAAACTGTGCTGGGTTAGATGGAAAGTTTTGAAAATATAGTGACAAATGGCTAGCTTGTCGCGTACACAATTACACACCCGAAACCCGATATACCATTAGTCGCCTTTTACGACATGCTAGCCATGAAACATAGTTGGCACATTCTTTTTAAGTCCTAGACCAACATGAGACAGATATATTTATCTTTATGAATTATAACGTACGCAGTATTGTTACATGTACCTACGTATCTAATTTGATTAATGATAATAGTTGAATCGGATTCGTAACACGTTCGAGCTTCATTCAGACATCACTTTATCATTTGTCACTGAGCCGTCAAAAATAAATTCTTCTAACGAACAGAGTACAATTTCTTTATCGACACATTTTGTGTCATTTTTGTAGTACAACAATAAATTTATGTGCAACATGATTAAATACGAATTTTAATTTTATTTATACAGAAGTGTGTGTAAGACAGTTATGTTCGTTTAAAGTAAAAATTAATATATAATGTAGAGATATTTTAATATTCCAGCTCAATCCAAATCAAATATGTTTTACATTCACAAGCATACGCTCAATTATATATTCAAAGTACTTTAAACTTCAAACACAGATCTACCTTTTGTTAATTATCAAATTGATTCATTTGAATCATGTAAGACCTGAAGGTTGTTGACTTAAACTTGAAGTATAAGTTGGTAGAAAATGTAATTGTGGGTAGATTGAATTCAATAGATAAGACTTTTCGAGGCGACTGTATTTGTGACGGGTGTTCTCAAACAATTAGAAGCACGGCAAATACGCTAATGCTGATTAATTTATGTGAAACTAGTTTGCGCACAGGACTTTACTCGTTAGAATTCCGTTTGCTAAATAAAGATTTTACCGTTTTGGGTTATGTATTAAGTATATTATTATGGAAGAAGAATTTGCCTATGCATGAATCCAGTGTCCGATGTAAAATTTTCCTTGTGTAAGATGAAGATTAGATTAATAATTTTGGTAGGTATGCCACATTTTCTGAAATCTATTAACAAATCACATATCAGGTTTGCGTAGAAGTGTGTTAAATGTTCCACGTGATCTATTCTTACTTACTTTTGCGATTATTACAGTTCAGGAAATAATATTTTTTTTTTATTTTAGACAAGCACAGCATTTACAATTAGTATTTGTTTTCGTCTCATATGTCTGTAGCTATAATTTAATGGTCAATAAATGTTTTCTATTTCTATTTCTTAGCCAAATGCGCGCCAGCGATTTCATAACGAACTTCGCTATCATTCGTATCACGTCACAGACTTATTCGGGTCGGGACAAATCGGGAACTTACTCCGAGTTCCGCACTATGAGTTAGTAAACAAGTTTGTGGCACGATACGAGCGATAGCAAAGTTCGTTATGGAATCGCTAGCGCGCATTTGGCTAAGCACCCTGGTATCCATAAGGGTTGAAGTAAGGTCAATCATGATGAAGGTACGAATACGCCTTGGAGGAGCCGTGGCTGTAAAGGCTATGTCATTACCCAAAGCTCCTCCGAATCAGCGAAGAGGGATATCACAGGGTTTGTGTAGGTATACCCCGGCCACTACCATCTTGACCGGAGCAGGGGCCCCCGGGAGTCCCACACACCAACCTGCCCCCCCGGGTAGGTGTGTAATGCATTTTCTCGTGTAACAAAAAGGAGTACGAATACGGTAAACGCATAGGTATACAAACTTCATAAAGAGTAACAATAGCAGCTTTTCCGTCTTTCATATCTCCGCATCTCAAAGATGGTGGCAGATTACCGAGGAATATTCGTCACACAAACAGAGCACACACATAAATCAATGGACAGCGTTATCATCCATCTCCCAAGTTTTATGGAGTCCACAAAACGTACTCGTTAAACCAGAAATGATCAATCTACCGCTCAAGTTTATCCCGTTATTAGTCTTTGCGTTTTAGGGTTCTACTGAGAAATTCTAAGTAGGACCTTTTGATGTACGTAATAGGCTAGTTTAATTTTTTTTTATAGTCCATTATTGAGATTACAAAAAAATATTGCTCAGGTACTTTGGTGCTTTTGTACAGCAAACAAAAAATTATGAAGATACAGCGCGTCAAAGTATCACGTGACGTCACTAGGTGCGTAAAATTTTACTGTCCAAGTGACGTAAGGCGCAACATTTTAGCTCTTTGAAGCGCTGTATCTTTGTCATTTTTCGAGTAAAGCAAAAAATACGTTTTATACTTATCTAAAATGTCGAGTTACCGTTAACGTCTACATAAAGTACTTATTTATCCGGAACCCATCCGATTCCGATTAGTACAAACCGGATATCTACACCAAACAATCCGGGCGTTACCGGATATCCTATCCGAATGTAGGCCGCGATAAGGGACATTCGGTTAAGTAAGGTGATTATAGCAGATTTTTCGATCAAAGAAACGGAGGGTCTTAAACGGATCTCATTAATAACTAACGTTCATTTGGGCGGTTCATTACCGCGAATGTTTGCATTTGGTTACGATTGGAGACTGTAGTAATCGTAATAGAGATTGATCGGACATTTTGTTATCTGGTCATAGGGCCATTTTCCATCTAACCCAGCCCATTTCCCATGGTGGTCTGGAATAATGTGTTTCTTGCCTAGCATATCGTAGAAGACGACTAATGGTGTATCGGGTTTATGGATATGTGATTGTGTGGGCGACAGGCTAGCCACTTGTCACCACTTTTTCACAATTTTCCATCTATCCCAGCCTAGTTTTGTTTCTGGCTGAATGTGGTTAGGGGCCTGCTGCCTCTTTGAGTCTGCCTACCCCTTCGGGGATTATGGGCGTAATGTTATGTTATGTTCATAGGGCCATGTTGTGTTCAAGCACTAGTTTTAGCAATTACTAATATTTTAAAACCAAAATCAGTCATATCGGTACGGCCGTTCTCCAATTTTAGCGAGACTAACAAACAGCAATTAATTTTTATATATAAGAATAATATAGTGGTATAAAAGATATTGTTAAATATTTCTTCAATTCATTACCGAATTACATAAGACGTTTGTATACTATGTCTATGTGCAACAATAATCCTAAGACAGACTTCAGTTCATATGAAATTAATTACGTGTAATATTTACTAACATTAGATCTCCTTAATTTTCACCTGTCAAGTGATGTGACTACTTGGCAAGACCATAGATTTAGGATGTACAAGATACACAATGACGGCTCGGAGACATGACCAAAATAAATTTAAACATGTGTTGGTTGACGTCTATGTGTGGGTTAAAAATAGTGTTGTCAAAGACACACTTTTACATTATCGACTGATTAAGTTGTATACCTACTAATAGTATAGGTATTTAAAACACTTTTTTATACTTTTGATAAATTATTTATGGCATTGATGAAATCAGCAGTTGTTTATATTAGGTAAATCGGAATTAGTCGGTAAGAAATCGCATTCTAAGCAGTTCTATAAACAATGAGATGGTAAAATGTATTCCTCGTATATTCAGCGTGTAAAAAATGAAAAAAATAGAAACATGTTCTATGATTTATACCTATAAGACAAAAAGACATGACTTTTGCTTTGACTGATGGAATGAAATGAAACAAATAATATATTAGCAACTTTTAATTTGGTGACATTTAGTTATTTAAAAATAATATGTGGTGCAACGAATTTTTTGTTGCCGTCAAATTGTTTGCTGCAGATAGTGGAGTTCTTACTGGGAGTACAATCTGGTCTGTCTATAGTCCGCATCCACTTTTTACACAATGCTGGGTTGCTTGGAAACCTAGAAAAATTATCAGTTACTTAACTAACAAATTTACGGAGATAATGAGTGTATGTGAATATTTAAATTATATTTCAACATAACTTGGCTAAATAACTTTGTATTCATGTCATGATGTCGCTAAAAGACGATTAAGATTTTATCGATACTCGTGACGTCACCGCTTTGTCAAGCACTAGCGTAACCAAACTATTTACTATTTTACACAATATTTTCCCCAATTCTGTTTATAATCACGATGTATACTTAGAAATATCAATTATAATCAATATACTATTGTAAACATATTTTTCTAAACCGATTACTAGCAACAATTTGACAAAATATGGTTTGAAAAAATCTAATGATAAAATCGTATTTACCTGTGAAAAGTGTATTTATTTGGATTTATTCCGTCATGTAACCTCACAATCACGTACAGAACACGTCACCTTAATTGCACATTTAATATTCTCGATTATAATCCAAGGTTTAATACATAAATTGACGAATTTCACTGCGACGTAGAATAGACCGGGACGCTATGGCCTCTTACTCGCAAAAACATTGACATATAGGCACTTCATTCACTGTCTCTTTTTCTCTCGGGCGGTTTGTATTTCAGCAGGATTTCTCGCTCCCACGCTTTATGTATCTTTAGCGTAGTCAAAAAATTCTAAATCTATGGGCAAGACCATATTGCGGTATGAGCGTTACGTATAGTTGACGTGTACTTAATTAGAGTAATAATTAATTTGTAGTAATAATTCTCAAGTTAGTGTGAGACTCAAAATTAATGTGACAACTGTGTTCTTTAGCTAACATGTTGTAAAAGGGGACTAATGGTATATTTGGTAATGTGTTTGTAATAGGGATGATGACTGCATTATAAAACTATAATTCTATTTAGTCCGCCAGTTAGATTTTACAAAGACACATATTTTTGCTTTATGAAACAAACAAAGATAAAGAGCATCAAAGTTTTGGAGTGGGGGCTTGCGACGTCACTATTTAGTAAAAAAATTACGAAAGCGTGACGTCACGCGCAACTTGAATGCATTGCATCTCGTTAATGTTTGTTTAACAAAAAAAACACGTGTTTAATATTTTTTTCTAATCTAAACATAATTTTTTGGTCACCTTCCCTATTATGTAGGCGACGAGCTTGTCACTACTTTTAAACAATAAAATTATGCATTTAACCCAACTCAATTCTATTTTTGAGTGATTTAGTAAGCTTATTAATTCTTGGACTCCGCCGCCCACCCTTTTTATTTTATTTACGTTTGGTAGTAGTAATAGATGAATTAAAAAAAAAACTTATACACCATAATCCTCGTAATAATAATAGAACAGTGAATTAATTCCCTGATATAATAGAGTAAAAGCGCTCTCTTTTACTCTGTGTGGTGTGGTAGCTCAACGGTAAGGGCACGCGCTTCTTAACCGAGTAGAGCGGGTTCAAACATGGGCACGAACGTCTGGATTTTTCATATGTAAGTACCTACGTATTTATATTACTAGCTCGGCAGTGAGGGAAAACATCGTGATAAAACCTGCACACTCAAACAAATATTGATGTGTAACCATGATTCAAAAATTGTCTGGTTCCCCTACCCAACGATTACGTAGGTTAGTTTGGCAGTCGCTTCAATGGAATAACCAGATTTGCTAAATCCTGGATTATGGTCTAAGCGGACCCCGACTAAGCATAGAGCGTAAAGCTAGGAGGATGATAAGTAAATAAATTCCCAGTATCTCCACCATTATCTCCGAAGGGTTTGCAGGTTTGATACTGTGTTATATGTGTAACATCTATTCTACATAAGCCTAAAGGCATCTATTCTGTAGTGCTCACCTATCGTATAAACTCTAAATCAAAATTTCTTTAATCAACTACACCGACCCTTAAAATATGCATAATTCATTGGCTAAGTTATCTTACCTGCGCTAATATTTCAAAGCCGCGTAAACTGTTGTGTATACTAAATAATTAAACGAACTTAACGAGGTATTGTTATCTGATAATCAGTCACAATCTTTCTATTCTAAACTGGCTCGGTGGCGCATTCGGTAGTGACCCTGCCCTATGCGCCAAGAGTTGTGGGTTCGATCCCCACCCAAGACAAACATTCGTATGATGAATACTTGTGTTTGTTCTGTGTCTGGGTGTTAATATCCAATATTTAAGTATATATTTGTAATACCACTGTTGATTCTGATATCCGTAACACAAGTGCTTAAGCTACTTATCTCGGAATCAGATCAATGTATGTAGATTTAGTCGGATATTTATTATTATTATAGTTAGCTGAAGTGTTTTTACAAGAATTTATCTCTGATGTAGATTCTTATCCATTTTTTTCTAGTCTGTTTTTGTGCTGACACTACCAGGCATGTAATCCCCGAAGAGGTAGGCGGAATACAAGGAGCACCAGGCCTGTTAATCTGCTTTTAGCCGACAAATTGTGCTCCAATTTAAGAATAAAAAAATAATGTTTGTTAAATAATAAATTATTAAACGATAATAAATTCTCCAGACTGACACACCAATTCCCTAGTTCCCTTGTACTGGATACTAGGTGAGTGCATAGACATACTTAAGTTCGTTTATAAACATCCACGACTCGAGTACAAATGTCCGTGTTCATCACACGAAAGACCCTTGGTATCGTGGCCAGGGTCTCTGATCACTTGACCAACGGGTCAAATGGCTAGCGCGTTGCCTTAACAATCACAAACCAAAAACACCATTAGTCGTCTTTTACGCTATGAAAGGCAAGGAACATAGTTGGATGATTTTAACTCCCAAACGAAAATGGGATTAAAGAAAAAAACAATAAAAAAGTATAAATAAATAGTATAGAAATAGTCTTATCTCATTATAGCTGTTACTGTATTCAATCATCATAATGTTTAGGTTAATAATCATAGCGTATAATATAATAGCCAAACATTATATTTTAAAATACAGGCTTTTTCGATCATAAATTAACATGTTTCGTATTAAAATTAATAATTGCTGCTCCGGGAAACATGTTGAAATATTGATATTTTGTAGACTAGCAACTGTAAATATTCAATTAATTTGTCGTAAAAGATGAAACATCTTCAAAATGAGCTGAAGTAATAGTCTGATCGAAAACTTCTCAAGGATTCTTAAAATACTTCTATATTGTTTCTTCAGATCTATAGTCGCCCGTATTTATGTTAAATGATTGGGGTTCCGTGTTCAAGGGTTTTAGAAATCTGTTGCTAGGCTTATACCAATTAACCTTACTGACAACTCCAAAGAAATTAAATTTTTGAGTACGTGCAAGTTTTATATTTATGAATTTAATGTCTATAAAAGTTTTTTTTTTCAGTATATTTCATGCTGATATTAACAGTTGTGTTCATTTGCTATGTGCCCGTAAATAATATAACAAAAGTGGTGGTTTTTGAATACCATTTAAACTATTCGACCAACAAGTTATTGTCTAGGGCTCAAAAATAATGTGCCAACTGTGTTTCTTGCCTGTCGTAAAAGGCGATTAATGGTATATTGTGTTTTAGATATGTGATTGTGTAGTTGTCACAATCACAAAAAGCTAAAACTTTTTCAAAATTATTCATCTAACCCAGACCATGTGGATTTCCAGGTGAATGTGGTTAATGGGGTTTGTTGCCGCTTTGACTCTGCCTACCCCTTCGGGGATTGCAGGCGTGGTGTGTTTGTTTGTTTGTTTAAATGTCTGCATTTGGTGAATGGTTCGAAACCAAGCGCACACTTCTCGGTTTTCAAAACACCTTTGTGTATATTGTACGGCTAGTACAGTACGGTGTATGGTAAAGGAAATAAGGAAACTTTCACTTTCAGGTAATTACGTTTCAATTCATTCACACTGCAATGGGTTCAACGCGATAACCAGTCTCCCCAGAGGCAAAGCTAAGAAAGGAACTAAATACTAGGAGGTTTTGTTTTAGTAGGTATATTAATGAAAATTGACCGGGACGTATGGAAGAAGAAGACATGCTGCGCTGATCCCAGATGAACTGGGAGAAGGGCAAGAGGATTAATGAAAATTGATGTTTGGGAAATATTTAGAATATATTACTTACTCATCTTCCAAGCGTTATGTCCCGTGCTTAGACGGGGTCCGCTTAGACCATGATCTAGGATTTAGCAAGTCTGGTAATTACATTGAAGCGACTGCCGATCTGACCTTCGTAACCCTAAGATAGGGGAACCAGACAATATTTGGATCATGGTTACAAATCCAAAGTTGTTTGAATTTGCAGGTTTCATCACGATGTTTTCCTTCACCGTCGAACTAGTGGTATAAATACGTACATAGACTTGAAAAATCCAGAGGTACGTGCCCGGGTTTGAACCCGCACTACTCGGTTAAGAGGCGCGTGTCCTTACCATTGAGCTACCACCGCTTCTTATTATATATTATATTGTATTACTTACTAAAAAGAGCATAATGTTATTAAATACAAAAACAATGAAACGTAAGGAAGATACGTAATCTTTCTCGAACTTGGCTGGTTTTTTGTTTCGGTAAATCTCCACTGACTAAGATTAGATTTGTAAGTCGTAACAGATGTTTTTCTTTGAATCAAAGTTGTTTGTGTTTTTATTGATATTTATGTTACGAGATGAACAGAATCCGTGACGTCATCGAGGAACAGTTTAGCGGGAAAATATTAAGATAAATGTAAAAAGGAAGTAGTTGTCGCAAGATACCGAGAAAGAAAGTTTGTCATCACGAACGTAATGTATTATTTCCCATACTGTGACTGGGATAATAAACTATTTTGCATTAAATAATAATAGCTTATTACTGAATTCTTATATATAACAAAGAATATGTAAAGTTTTTCTATGTTTATGTATCTGTCTGCTTAATCCTGCTAACCTCCGAAGCGGATAAACCGATTTTGATGGAGCTTTCTCTGGTAGATCTTTTGTTCTTTGAACAAAAGTAACCTTAGTTCTAAAAACTGCGCAGAAAAAAAGAAATGCTTATTTGCTTGTCAAATTCTGTGCATGCCACAGGTAGATTTTAATAAAAAAATATAGAGTTCCATCAGCTTTCATATCGCGGCTTTTAAAATATATTTTTCAACAAATTTTGTCAACCACTTTACCACGTTAAATCGCATCGGAAATCCTGGATCAATCTACCTACTCAAACTAATTGACATCAATATTATATTAGTACCCATCAATCTTTCAATTTATAAAATTGTTTCAATGGCATTATACCATTATCCTCAATCAAATGTCAAGACTATAACTTACCTTTATGTGCCCTATGATATTGTGATAATTTCAGACTTGATTGTAGGTTAAGCCTTTATAGTTTATGTTGCAGTAGTCCTAAACCTTTTTTAAGTACTTATTTGTAGTCATAGTGTTTAACTGTTGATGCCGTATATATCACCATTAAAATATTAACAAGATCCAAGAAAAACATTGTAAAGTATGTTAATTGTTATGGAAATATTATCGTTTTAGTTTTTCATGTTCAGTAAATTTTATCTTTAGAGAGACTACCTACTAACATTATTTTTTTTCCTAATAACTAACTAAACTTCACGCAACTTCCCTAGCGGAGTAGGCAGAGAAGACTAAACATTTTAAAATTATGAAATATAAAAAGATAAAATGATTTTAAAGTGAATAATGTATTAAATGCATGATATCTTAAAGTCAATCGAATCGTCAATTATTTTCTTGACGCTGTTTAAATTTGTTATGTGATACTCTGTTTTTCAAACAAATCTCACGGTATTTTTTTCCTTATTCTAAATGCTACGGAATTTCATAAAATAGAAATGAACTACGTAAATATACGACCTAATACAGCACATATTGTGGAGATTAGATGATTACCCGTAGGTTGGGAACCACTGCTCAAAGACCCAAGTTTATGCAAAAATAATACCACACGAGCTACAATTATTCAGTAATGAGTTTTCTAATCAATATCAGGTGATTCAAATACAAATTACGTATGGATATACTTACTAATTGCACGTACTCACACATCTAATATGTATATATGTCAAGATCCCCATTACGTTAAGTAGTCCTGTTTGAAACATAAGCCGTATGTTCTACAAGAGTTGAGTAGTCTAAATAGTATTCTAGGTCATAACGCGTAAATGTAAGTGAGAGCTGTACAAACATTCGAAATAAAGGAATATTCTTGTAGCAATTTCAAAGTATGGAAAAGAGACAAATTGGCGGTGCTTCAGGGCCCCTTGAAGATAAAGGCCCCTGTGACCTTATGGTAAAAACGGTATTGTACAACACAAGTTATAAGAGAAATTAAAAATTGCAGATTGCTTAAAATTTAAAAAACCGTTCAAGTCAATGTACTTTCTGGAAAGATGGTGATTTATTTCAAACAAAAAAAAATTTGACGGGCATACAAAATTTCGTACGTTTATTACTGGTAACCAGTCAAGTGTTGTATCCCATCATAGTAACAATATAATTCTGTTGTTTAGTCACCATGACCTTTTAATCCCGTTAATCAACATTCGACAAAATAATAGCAAACGCCATCATGTACTTCCGCTCAGGGGTATTATTTACAGCCATGGATATTGTTTGCAAATCTTTGTGAATTTGTAGGAGTTGATCCCGCCCATAATAAATTAATTTGCATTTGCCTCAATTTGTGAGCCATGACAGCTTAATTTCAAATGTTGTTTATTCGCGAAAATGTCAGAAAAGGACATGGCATAACATTATAGAAATGTTGAGATTAAAGGCCGTACCAATTTCGGGCTGGTACAAATTTGTTAGGCATATTATAGACATTATAATAATAATGCCTATATTATTCTCTCTGCCTACCCTAAGGAAGTGTCGTGAGTTAGTTAATTAATTATAATAAATTCTCCAGACTGGCACACCAATTCCCCAGTTCCAAACTAAGCTTAAAGCTTGTCCTATGGGTACTAGGTGGACGGATATAGATACTTAAATACGTTTATAAACATCCATGACTCGAGTACAAATGTCCATTTTTATTACACGAAACATTTCGGGATTCAAACCCGCGACCCTTGGTTTTGTGGCCAAGGTCTCTGATCACTCGATCAACGGGTCGGCTTAACGTATTTATGGAAACAAATATGAAAATATTAATAATTTAACTGAAAGTGGTTGAAGGGACTTGCTGTCCTTTTGACTGTGTCTGCCCTTTCAGGGATTAGAGGCTTGATAATGTGAATATATGTGTATATGTAATACTAATATTGGAAACACTAAATAGTTAGGTGTTTATCGATTTAGGTTAGTTGTTTAATTCAGGATACAAGCATAATAAAGCATAAAGCATGAACGAGACACAACTTGTGTTGTGTCTTTCATAGCACGCGGATCTTGATAAGAACTAAGGAGATTATGATGGATGAGCTTCCACATCAAGGTAACATTCATTTATATCATCGCGCCCGTAATCCCCGAAGGGGTAGGCAGAGTCAAAGGGGCAGCAAGCCCGCTTAACGACGTTCAGCCAAAAAATAAAAGTGCGTTGAGTTAGATGAAAAGTTTTGAAAAAGAAGTGATACGTGGATAGCTCGTCGCTACACAATTACACATCAAAACCCCATATCAAGGTAACGTATTCCAAATCACTTCCGTGTACTGTGGTCTGCATCTCCGTCACACCGGTTGTAAGAAACGACCTAACATACGAAAGAGGACTCAGAGAGAGAAGAGTCCCAATTACAAATCCCTCTAGTCCAGCCCTTTTGCGGCCTACCGATCCCAATAAACATTGCCTAAACAATTCGTTAGCAACACTCTCACGGACTCGTTAACTTCTCGAGTTCTCACGTAGTTCTCTCCCCGTTAGAGCTCTGACTAACTTCTTGATTAGGGGTTGGTTCAAGTAACCAGATGATAAGGACCTTGGTGTATTTCAGTAGCACTTGTTTAAATACAATATAAGGAGTTAAGGTAAGAAGAGGCATGCTCCAGTGGTTCGGACATGTGGAAACAATGGATGACGAAAGTTTGGCTAAACAGATATACAATGCAAAACTGGAAGGAAGTAGGAGCTGCGGAAGGCCCAGGGTCACCTAGCATGACCAAATTGGTCGTATATTTACAGAAGGTGATGTTAGGAGTCATAAAAACTGTAGCTAGTAATCTTGTATGCAAAGGATTATGAATGTTGAAGAGGCGAGTGAGGTGTGTAAGAATCGTGCCATATGGCGTTTGGTTCTCTCTGCCTACCCCGCTAGGGAAGTGGCGTGAAGTTTAGTTAGTTAGCTAGTTTATAAGAATATAAGCTTGTCAAATCTTAGTTTATGAAACATAGTATATATGATGTCAATTCATTTTCATACAATTGAATAATCATTTCATACTATTTGAGCATTTCTGGCACTTTTATTGTTCAGTCTATAGGAGTCTCAACTATAGGTCCGCAATGTAATAGAAAATTTATCACCTAGTATTTTTTTTTACTGCTTATAACAATGAAAGTAAAAGGAAAATATTATATGTGCCAACCAGCATCCCCCTTTGACTTGGACCACACGAAATTAAAGACCATAAACTCAGTCCCACAACACAGAAAAATTTCACGTTGTCTACTAATGTCGATAAAGGTGTTTAATGCCTCGTTTAAGCTAATAGAGGGCGCCACATGCATACTAATTACTCGCACATGGTTACAGCCAGATTTATGGTGCGAACAGCCTTGTTCCCGTTGTCGATATTAGAATTGGTAATTTTCGGGGTTTTTCGAAATCAGATCTAAAACAAAGACACGGTTGGGGACTATTAATGATGCTCTCGTGCTTAATTACGTAACCCGATTGGCTAGGTGATCGTTTCAATTTTGGCAGTTGAAGGCGAAGTTGCTTTGGCGTGAAGGAATCTCGTCTGAAATTGGTGTAACGTAAGCGTTTCGGGTGGAAGAAAAACATGACGAACGACTGCGATGCGATGATGATTTGTCACTTTTGTGATCGGCTATTTTTTTCTTGATCCCTCTTACATACATACATACATACATAATGTTACGCCTTTTTCCCATGGGGGTAGGCAGAGATCACGTACTTCCATTTGCTACGATCCTGACATACACCTTTCGCTTCTTTCACATTCATATTTGGTCATCCTTTATCAAACCCCAGTCAAAAAAAAAGAAAGAACAAAATCCGCACCAAAAAAGCTCCCGCGCATTCCTGATGCAAGAATGTTTTTACAGAGGGTTCATTGCTTCCATTAATGACCATCAAAGGGACACGCTTACGATTGATCTCGAATAGATGGTGTTTTTGGAACTCGCCTTCAACCCATTTGAGCTTCAATTGGAATTAGAACGAATTCCATAGCACTCCCTTTCATCCAGTAAACGAGTAATCCAAAATTTCTAAAAATCCTTGGCAATACACGTTCCGAGTGAAGTTCGTGCGTATTAAATGAGTTAATGAGATTACTAAGCGTGGTCTAAAATAGATATATAAATAAAATATTCGACTGGCTCGATGGCGCATTCGGTAGTGACCCTGCCCCATGCGCTAAGAGTTGTGGGTTCGATCCCCACCCAGGACAAACATTCGTGTGATGAATACTTGTGTTTGTTCTATGTCTGGGTGTTTATATCCAATATTTAAGTAAGTATATATTTGTAATACCACTGTTGTTTCTGATATCCGTAACAAAAGTGCTTAAGCTACTTACCTCGAAGTCAGATCAATGTATGTGATGTAGTCTGATATTTATTTATTTATTCATATTATTTAATATATAGTAAGTTTGCAGGTCCTGTGTTTGACCTGACACTTAAGAGGAATAAGTATTTATAACTACAATGTTCTTTGCTTAGCATGCCATAAAAGCGACTAATGTTGTATTGGGTAGGTATACCAAACTAAGTTTTATTTTTTAACAAAGACCTTACGGCCCCTTTTGCCAACCACAGTTGAGATTGCTACTCTCAATCAGGAATATAAGATGCAAGTACGAAAATAATTAGGTGTAATTAACTGATTACAAATAAGTTTTGCAGTTTAATTATAACAACACAAATACAAGTTAAAAGAGCAAATGACCACGAAAGTAGTTTAATTTATTGAAAATAAATCAAAACAACTTGGTCTTTGGAGATTAATGAATTGATTAATCAACATAGGTACCTAACTAACTAACTAAGTTTCACGTCACTTCCCTAGCGGGGTAGGCACAAGGAACCGTTAGGTACCTCTCTCAAATTAAGTTGTATAGTTCATTATTATACATTTTTATATAGATCTGTATTCTCTTCATGAAACATTTCGCGGACTAGGCGAAATATTTCTCCCCCACGGCCAAATTCAGAAGAAGAAAAATAATCGACATGTCTTTGAACGGTGTCTGATTGATCTAACGGTAACCCTTTACAGAATCTTTCGCACATGATTCCAATACTTGGTGCGTATTCAAAGCACGTGTCACGTTTTATTGGGCACCTAATGGCCCGCTGACGTGTTTATTCTTATTTACTTTGCGCATTTAAATGTGGTGCGAGCAAGTAAAACACTTGTTAACATGTTGACAGGTAAAGGTTTAGCGCCACTGACGGAGATAAACAAAAAATATATAATTACTTTGAAAAACAAAAAGAAACACACTTTTTTGACATGCGTTACCTTTTTTCTTTATTCTTTATCATTATATTTCAACTTTATTTTCAACCTTTTTACAGCCTAAAACGTCATGCTGTACAAAATATGGATTATTTTTTAATTTATAGCGATTAAGTGTCACTATAAGCAAAATATCAGGAAAAATAAACGTTTTTTGTAAATTCTATAAATTTTTTAATATTATTACGGAATTTTTTGTAAATCATTAATTATTCGTTTGAATAAGGTTAGCAATCAAATGGACACGTTGTTGAAGGCGCGCGAAATACAATCCATCAATAAACCCAAGTGAACCAATGATGTATAAAAAGTCTTTGAATTGAACTCGTATAACATTCGTTGTATTCCGTGTGGCTCACGTCGCCATTCTATTTTAGATTACTACTAGCACAGATTATTACTAGTGTCTCATACACTGTGATTGAGTTTCAAGAAATAAATGAAAAGATTAATAATAGGTACTGTATTTTTAATTTATAAATATTATGTAAAAAAAAATGTCCTGTCATTGTTATGATTACCATTTCTTATAGTCGTATTAACATATACGATAGTGTATCTAAGAAACGCAAAAATTCTAAGTAAAATACAATAAAAAAAATTGTATAATTCCTTGCACAACTCAGTTACTGAAGTTTTAATTAAGAAACTTGAAACTGATATTTTATCTGGAGAAAATAGAGAACGTTTATATACGCGCCATCTCTACCGCTAGTAGTGGCACCACACCAAGAAATATCTGCTTTGCAAACTGTAGATTTATTTACGTTCCCAATCTTAGCGATCCGGAAAGAAAATACCAAACGTAAACCGCGAAGAATATTAAGGATTACGAATCGATGAATTACGTAAAACACGATCCGTGTGAACTATTTGCGATTCTTCCGTAAGTGCCGTAATTAATTTAAGAGTTTGCGTAAAGACGCGGCCTTTTACGTGAATTTACAAATCAATTAACCTTGATGCTTTTTACATATAAATGCAAAATTGATCGCCAATTGAATAGCATTGGAATCCAGAATAGTCGCTTTTGCGGTATTTAATACTCGTTTGAACAAGTAAATGCTGAAAGGCACTCTATACGTAGGTACGCACAGAAGAGTAAAAGTTTGGCCATGCATTTGACATATTCTGATGCAATTATCCATAGTATACAACTATGTATACTACTGTTTTTTCAACAACTAGCAGCGACCCGCGGTTTCACCCGCGTAGCTTCCCTTCCCGTGGGAATGCGGGGATAAAATATAGGTTACTCGCTGATAAAGTAACTTTCTATTGATGAAAGAATTGTTCAAATCGGTCCAGTATTTTTGGAGCCTATTCAATACAAACAAACAATCAAATCTTTCGTCTTTATAATATTAGTATGATTACTTGTCCCGATGGCGGAATGCTCTCGCGTTCTTTGCTTTCAACGCGAATTGTTTTAGCACCGTCCCTTTAGTTTGGTCATTGGGGAGACGAGAGATTTTTGCCCAATGATAAATGGAAAATGGTACAGCGTTTTGTTCCAAAATAATAAATATTCTCGAGATCTGCGATATAGTTGCAAAATAAGAAACTAAGGGCTATATTAAAAGAGTGTCTTAAGGAAATTAGAAAATATATTGTCAATTAAATTAATTATTTACTTTTTTCATGGTACTATTCTTACATAAAATGGTGAAATATGTGATAATGACTTCACATAGCAAAAATATTACTTTAGCCGTCGGCTTCGCCTGTGTAGTATTCAAATAATTGCTCTATTCCAGGGACTCGTTTTAATTTTTTTTTTGTCTTGTGAAGTTTATTTAATCAATTATTTTATTTGTGAAATGGCTAATAAGGTTTTCACAACAGTTTAAACATCATCTATTAAAAAGGAAAATATAAAACATTTACTGTTAAAAAACCGCAAAATAATCAGGAACCGTCAAAGTTAAAAATGGCCGACATCAATTAACGATCTCAAACACGCCGCCATATTAATAAGCGTGGACGACTTCCGGATCCTGTTTCCTGCCCCAAATTATTATGTTTTTGATTTTCCTGAGCGAAATTCCTTTATTTCACTTCACCTATCCTGTATTTTTATAATTAGTTGTTATTTTACTTTTTTCATACCTTTTTAGTCCCATGTTGGTTTGAGACTTAAAAAGAATATGTATATCATTTATTACTTATTATGCTTTATAGTGTATTATGTAATTAGGTTTATCATTATATAGGCGACAAGTTAGCCACTTGTTACTACTTTTCTAAATGTCCAGCTACAACACTTTTTTCGGCTAAATGCGAATAAACTTGCTTTATTAATAGATTCTTCTTAATTTTTTAAGGATTTTGGGCTTGACGATATTCTATGATTGACTTGTCACTAATTTTAATCTTCTCCAACAGTTTTATTATCAAAAAAGTTACGCGAGAGGAAAACTATACAGTTTTTGTTGCAATGTCGAAAATAACTCGAGAATGTGGGATACCCCTCGTTTCTCGCGTTATATTCGACGTTTCTAGCGCTCTTTTACATTATTTATTTTCTCCAGTGAATTTATTCGGTGAGCTTCATAAAACCCCACGTTACGACTGCCGTCTTGGGGGTTCCGTGCAAGTAATAACTATTGAAATATTGATATCCACTAATGAATGGCTTTCTTGGGAATTTTCGCTAGTTCGAATGAAAAGTAGAAGGAGCTGCTAGAACGTTACTAACTTTTGTGGTGAAATTATTTAAGCACCATTAAAGAATCATCTAGAAATGAGTTTTTTACTAAAGAAATTTCTTAACTAAAGGAAAGCAAACTTTTATCATTAGAATAACACTTTCAGGACTTAATGCGATGTATTAAGTAGTACAGTTAACACTTACGCGTTTAGTCTAGTTAGTGTAATTTCCAAGTAGTCTCTTAAAATCGTATCTACATATATTATAATTTTTCGTTTGTTTTTTTTTATTTGTTCCAGCAGACGTTCAATATCTATATCAGCTATACTCAACCTGCGGCCCGCCGGGCCTTTGTTATTGGGCCATCTCATCATCTTCCTAGCGTTATGTCCCGTGCTTAGACGGGGTCCGCTTAGACCATGATCCAGGATTTAGCGAGTCTGGTAATTACATTGAAGCGAGTGCCGATCTGACCTTCGTAACCCTAAGATAGGGGAACCAGACCATTTTTGGATCATGGTTATAAATTCAAGGTTGTTTGAATTTGCAGGTTTCATTACGATGTTTTCCTTCACCGTCGAGCTAGTGGTATAAATATGTACATAGATCTGAAAAATCTAGAGGTACATGCGCAGGTTTGAACCCGCACTCCTCGGTTAAGAGGCGCGTGTTCTTACCATTGAGCTACCACCGCTCTTGTTATTGGGCCATCAGAAGTTACAAATATATTTTAAACCATTTTTAATTGTATTACTTTAATTAGGTTACACATAAGAATGATATGTACATAATGTATAAAGATTTGTTTTCATGTCCAACAAACATTCCAAAAACTTTATTACTAGCATCAGTGTATTTTACCAAGCGTAAAATAGAAATCAAAACAGAAACATGATCAGCCCTCTGATTGTACGCCCTTAGGCCAGTGCCTAAACGTATTTTCACCCTTGCTCAGTAGCTAGGGTGAAAATACGTTTATCTTATTATCCAATTTATTATTTAGTAGACATGATATTCTAGAATGTTACTGCGAGTCTCAATCATATTTTCTTGGCCGGATGAAAATAAATTCAAACGTTGGAAAATATGCTTTTATTATATTAGAAAAGTCAATAACAATAAGGGCTTATCCACACTAATTTCAGATTTTTACGATTTATGACAGGATATTTGTGTTTGTTCTGTGTCTGTGAATATCCAATATTTAAGTAGGTATATAAATATGTAATACCACTGTTGATTCTGATATCCGTAATACAAATGCTTAGGCTACCTACTTATCTCGAATCACAGACCAATGTATGTGATGTAAGTAGTCTAATACTTATTATTTATTTATTATTATAAATTATCATACTAGCTAAATAAAGGATCACGGTCCAAGAGGACCCCGATTGAAAACGGGATGTAGTGCTTGAGATGTATTGTATCGGAATAAATAAAATTCATTTCATTCGTTTCCATAGCCAAAACATCTAAAAATACAGATATTCATAAATATCAGACATATTTATATTTAATTTATAATGCAAAACTAACTGTCTATATAAAACGTTTTAACTTTTAAACTAATCGACCAATTACAATAAAATTTATTGATAAAGAACCCTAAGTAAAGATGTAAGTAGTATATAGGTATACTACTACACTTATCCCGACAAAATTGCTAGGTCAGTTAAATATGATGTTATATATAATAATTTTCCTCTGCCCCTCCTGATCAGCATCTTTAACAAATAGCTTATAGATAAAAACAATTTTCATCATCTTGAAAAAAGTGTCTAATTAGGAATATATTAAAATATCGGACATCACATCAAATGTTATTTCAAAATGAGCGTTTGGCGTAATTGAAAAATGTTCGGGCTAAAATAAACAGGAAGTTATTTCGGCAGAAATTTCGGAGGTTTCCTTTTTAATTAGAAGAAAATACGGATATTCGCGTCTTTGACGCGTCTATATTTTAAGAGCACAGTTCATCACCATAGCATCGTGTCATATACTGGTATAATATCGTCATCATTTCTAAAGAAATGAATTTTGTTTTGTTTTACATTAGCTCACCAACTCTTTAACACTGAATTAAGATATATGCCAAGATAAATAAAAATAAAAATTGTGATAAACATATATGTGACTAGACAATTAGACATAACAAAGTCTAGCCATGAAGAAATATACTTTATTACAAATATTGCATTTAACATTAAAAAAGTATAATATATATCTTTGTACAGGCTTCACCTTAAACATATTCATACTTTTTGTTTATGTATTTATTTTTGTAAATGTATTTACATAAACAATTATTTAAAGCCGAACCAACCAACCAAAATAATAATATATATAACGGCTGCAGTAGACTGAACACTTCCAAAAACAGTAGGTATAACATCAATGAGCCAATGGTCAATTCGCGAAACACCAAATAGGTTCCCAGAAAATGGAAATCACTTTAATTTCGCGAGATCGAATTCGCGCCTTACGTTCCAAAAATACACTCGAACTCCTTTCAGCTTCCAGTTCTGATTTAAATGACAATATACCAGTCGGCTCGGATATCGAATTTGCTTGTACCAGCCTAATTGGAACGTTAACCCATATGCGATTCGTTGAATTACATTCACACTTTATTTTTATACGCTGCAATATTCGTAATATTGAATTGAATTCTTATTATAAAGGACCACCGGCGTTGTCGGTGAAATGGACGGATATTCCCTTTATTACTGCAGCTCAATATTAATAAGTTTTTATTTTACATGGGTGCAGTAGAGCAGTGTTGGCTGATGTGAAGGACATGCAGTGAGTGCATGAGTGATGCAAACCCTGCAATTAATTAAATTAAGAATGAATTGCATCATTAAATACATTCGAGATTTATAGGTTTTTATACATATATACATAATGTCACGCCTTTTTCCCATGGGGGTAGGCAGAATACGTACGTCACGTACTTCCATTTGCTACGATCCTGACATACACCTTTTGCTAAAATTAATTAATTTTATTTATATTAGTTAATTTCCATGTTAGACAGAGACTCAGCACAATTTTAACTGTGCCGGTTCTAACGATTGTTTAATGCCGTTAGATTTCAATCCATATTCGTATTAGATATCTATTGCTGTATTAAGCAATCTACATGGGCCTAGCACAATTTTAGCTCCGCTGGATGCAGCGTCATGTGCTGCATTCAGCATAATGCCGCTGCCATCAAAATGCAATCCTTAACTAGGTCATAAAATAAAAAAAGAGTATAACTTTGAAAATGGACTTCATTGAATTAATTGCAGAGTCGGCCTCAAGATTCCGTACAACGCGAAAACACGAAACATTTAGCCCACATCGAATTCCGAATTGCATTCTGGCTAAATTCGTATTGCGATGCGCACGCGACGGATGTTATTGCGACGCGACGTATTCATTGCTTGTCAAATCATTTAAACTTATTTTGACTGACCAAACATACTCTTCCGTTGTTTTTGTCTCATCAGACAGTCTCGTAATGAGATTTTATTTTGATATGTTTTGATGGTACGGAGTCCCTTGGTTTTAAATAATTGGATGAAGTTTATTTTAATCATGTTATTATTTTGATTTTATTATACAGAATATTTTACCAACGACATTGTCGCATGGAAATTAATGAAAGTAGCTTGTTTTGCGTGGAACCCTTATTCTCTTTTTTTACCAAATAGTTTTTAATGTATCACCGCAGGACCTATTACTTGACCATTTTTCTGAGATAAATGGACTATGTTAAAGTTCAAACTTTTACGTACCAAATTTCGTCACAATTGTATAATTACATTTCTTAGACGCGAGTTGTGGGAAGAAAACTTTTAAATAATTTAATCCAGACAGATATTTTTTAAATGTTACCGGATAAAAGTTTTATTAAGTTTTTATTTAATTCGAAAACATTTTCATTTCTGAATACAACAAATTGGTCTGACCATAGGAAACGACAGTCCCATTCTTCATTCTGTACTGTGGTTACATCATAATGTGATGTCTTAATAGCCATTTCGCATAATTAAAAACTATGTCACAATCATTAATGTCTACTGAATGAGATATGAGATGCGAATGACAATTCTGAGCTATTTATTTACACCCACTTTTTTTATTTTAGATATTATATTATGTGATATAAAAAACTTTTACAAGAAAAATATACTTATTTAATACTGTTCCGATCTTAAATGATTGTCCACGAGCTGTAAATAAGAAATTAATATATCATTCATTTCTTCACAACATAATAAAATGTAAATGTACATATTGTAAATGTATTAAGTATCAGTGAAATCTATAGTTTTATTTTTTTTGGAAAAAAGTACATCTCGTTTCGGTTTTTCGGTGGTTTAGTACTTCCATGTCACATTTTTTTATTTTAAGTTAAACGCAATAATGACTAAATAGTTGAGTTAATATCCGGCACTTATATAATAGGTCGAGTTTGTCATCTGCTAACATAACTTAAGTAAATCCTAATAAATCACCAAAGAGGACTTAACCCCAAAATGCCAAAGGTCAACTACAAACCACAAAACCTTGGATGGAGCGTCAGCTTTTTCCTAGTCTAGCTGAGCTAATAAAAATCATTTTTTATCTGTAGGCCGGTGATAGCTGACCGCAGCGACCCTGGCACTTCATTACGCCTCTGGGAGTGATCAATTTCATCCAATCGTAACGTTTTTACCGTTTTCTCGTAAAACCTTTCAATAAAGACGTTAGGGTGAAGTTAGAAGCGGAAGGCCAGTAATAAGCAAATGTTTGAATTGAAACGATTCGGTATAATTATGTGTTTCTCACATTTTTCCATCCAATGCAACTGAATTATATTTTGGCCGAATGTGTTTTAGGCAGCTCCTTAGACTCTGCCTAAGCCTTCGGGAAATTCAAGCATGGTGGTAAATTTGTATGTGTGTGTAATATACTTATAGGTTTGACAGGTCAGAGGCAATGGCGGATTTACAATGGCCGCCCTAGGCCCTAGGCCATAATTTTCATAACTAAAGCGTCATCACTTCATTTTTATCACGATTGGCTGTCTCTAATATCTGGCCGCCCTAGGCCCGGGCCTACTGAGCCTAAGGGTTAATCCGCCACTGGTCAGAGGCCACGGGTTCGACTCTTACTATAAATAAATAACAAACTACATCAAATACATTAATCTGACTCCGAGGTAAGTAGCTTAAGCACTTGTGTTATGGATATCAGAAACAACAGTGATATTACAAATACATATTTAAATATTCAATATTAACACCCAGACACAGAATTAACACAAGTATTCATCAGACGAATGTTTGTCCTGGGTGGGGATCGAACACACATACTCCTGGCGCATGGGGCAGGGTTACTGCCGAATGCGCCATCAAGCCAGTCGGTAGAAGCAGACACGTGCCTCACATGCGCAACACGCGAGGGTTGCTCATTCAAACTCTGGCACGTAGTTTTGTTTTGTTTTAGATTTAGGTACGAACATAATTATTCTACTTGCTTGGCAGCGAGGGTACTTGTGGGAAAACCTGCACGTTTAAATAACTAATTATTGCATTGTGGTCAGCGTAATATGTGTAATTATAATCCCATACGTCTGGTTTCAATTCCAAAAGTAAGAGATACCACGGTCAAGTGAATAGCTTATCTAATAACCAGACACAGTTATGGATCTGGACTATGGTCTAAGTGGATCCCGACCAATAACAGATAAATATCATCTTCCTAGCGTTATGTCATGTGCTTCGACGGGGTCCGCTTAGACCATGACCTAAGATTTAGCGAGTCTGGTAATAACATTAAAGCGACTGTCTGTCTGACCTTCGTAACCCTAAAATTGGAGAACCAGAAATTTTTTGGATCATGGTTACAAATTAAAAGGGAAAACATCGTGATGAAACCTGCAAAATCATTGCAGGTTTCATCACGATGTTTTCCCTCACCACCATGCTAGTGGTATAAATACGTAAATAGATTTTAATAAATAAATAAACAAACAGGTCAAGTTGAAAACCGTTCAAAAATCTAGACGTACATGCTCGGGTTTGAATCCGCGCCCCTAGATAATGAGGCGTGTGTTTGTACCATTGAGCTACCACCGCTACAACAGATAATAGCGCTACTAATATCATAAATATGACTTTTCAAATCTTTCTCCCGCTACATCTTACACCTTGAATCGAGCGTGAGTGTATTTTTTCCCTCGTTTATTACACTAAGGTGTGAACTCCGCCTTTATTCCCAATCAAATCACAATGATGGAAGACTGTTCGTCGTAACGACGAACAATTTGTCTTTTATATCTGTCCAACTAGATTATAGGCCAATTGGTCGCGACAGGATAAAAGGCTTCCTAATGATTTTTACACCAAGTTTGCAAACACTCACACAGCCTGTTTGATTTGAAGCCCTTAATAAGTACCTAGCCTATAAACTTGTAATATCTGATGTTATAGAATATGTGATACAAATACTTTTCTCTCCTTACTAGTAAATTAATAGTATGGTTAAGTTTGCTAATTTACTAACGTGTCCTGTGTTCAGTCTGTCAGCCACTTCAGCTCTGATCTCAATTGGCTTTGTACTTAAGTATTATTTTTTCGTAATAATTTGCTCGACAAGCGTATGATGTAACATAATTTAAAGGTATAATAAATTACTTGTACTATAATTTGTATTCCACTCTGTAAGTCCTCTCTTCAAAAAGAGTAACTACAGAGTATCAATACTCCTAACTGGTGATTAAATGAGTTACTTTAATGGTCTAGACTGTGTTTACCTTTTCTAGAACATTTATTTTTTGTGTCGCAAAAAACTTAACTTAGTTATTTTTTTTTTCATTTACGTTTACGTAGCATTACTTGAAATATTTGCTTATCTAAATATCTACTAACCTGATATGAAGATGTAGACTCTTTCAACTGTAACAGAAATAAACATAGATTTAACAATAATTTGATAACCCATTTTGATTTTTATTACAATAGAAAGTGGGACGAAGCAATAAAACTCTATTGGTTTAGGAGTCATTTTACAGTGACTATTAACACCCTGCTGATATCATTTATTGCTTTAGCTTCTGTTCTTAGTAGCTTTTATCTATTTAGTTGTATTTTATTGCGATTTTATAAGTTACATCATGACAGATTCTTTTGATCACACATTTTTCTTCGGAGTCTCCATTAACCATTATCCTAGATTAAGCGAGACAGGTCACACTATTTTAGAAGTGGTAGCTACTGGCATTATAGGTGGCGCTGAACAGACGATATTAATGTATTTTATAACAGGACATGTGGAAAGAATGGATGACGAAAGATTGACTAAACAGATATACAATATGAAAGTGGAAGGATGTAGGCCCAAGCTCACCTACCACGACCAGGTTGGTCGTGTATTAACAAAAGGTGATGTTAGGAGTCATAAAAACCGTAGAGCTTATATGAAAAGGATCTTGAATGTTGAAGAGGCGAGTGCGGTGTGTATGGATCGTGCCATATGGCGTTAGGTTCTCTGCCTACCCCGCTAGGGAAGTTAAGTTAGTTAGTTATGACCACAGAGAGGGAAAAAGAGAGACCTAGACGATGTTTTCGCTTTAAATTTTTTTTTTACTATTACCTTGAAGCAACTACGAATTCAGTAAGACTATTCCTTTGATGCGGTTTGTAACGGCTCGCTATCTGACCTTCGTAACCTTTACAAAGATGAACCAAACAATTCATGGCACATCCATAGTTATTTGAATAACAGTATTTTTCAATATATATAAAAATATGTATCTATAAACTATACATATTTTAGTTGTTCTGACATTTCAAATTACGAGGACAATTCATAATAGTCATGGATAACCCGATCATCACCATAGTAACAACCAACTAAAATCGAATAT